>JABMCL010002280.1:245000-345000 GCA_018857735.1 Alviniconcha marisindica | reverse complement strand
GCTGTTTGTGGCCTACGTGCTTTTGTTTTTATTTTCAGAATGATCCACGCCGTTGACTGGTTTCCTACGATTTTGGATGTGGCAGGTGTGAAGCCAGGTAAATCAGTGTCACGACAGAGAGAGAGAGAAAGGGATAGAGGGAGGGAGGGAGAGACGTCAGAGAGAGAGAGAGAGAGAGAGAGGAATACGATAACGTGTTCTGGTATCTGTATATTGACGTCAGCGGTACATGTTCTGGTATCTGTATACTGACGTCAGAGGCAGGAATACGATATGTTCTGGTATCTGTATGCTGACGTCAGAGGCAGGATAAAAGATATATTCTGGTATCTGTACACTGACGTCAGGGGTAGGATAACGATAACATGTTCTCGTATCTGTACGCTGACTACGATGACGTGTTGATAACGATGACGTTTGTATCTGCACGTTGACGTCAAATGCAGGTTACAATGCTATGTCACCTGTGCGTTGATTTCACATGCAGCTTTACGTGTTGTGGTATCTATATGTTGACTTCAGAGGCAGGTATCGATGGCATGAGTCAGCTGCAGACTATCGTCAACGGATCAGCTTCCAAGAGAACAGAATTTGTCTACAACATTGACGACGTTGCCAACAGATCCGCCATCAGGTTACGTGCTTCGCGCAATAGTTAAACAACAACAACAACAACAACAACAACAAAAACACAACAGAACAGCCACAAACCCGCCGAGGCTGTCTTGGTTCGATTTTAATACTGAAACATAGCAACTGCTTGGCTGTCTGCCTGTCGCTTTATGGCATTTTTACCGAAATAGTTCTCGTATTTTGTCCAGTTCTAATGGTTTCAAGCTTTACGATTTGACCCTTTTGTGCCTTATGGGCCTCTCTGACTCAAGCCATACAAGCCAATCAAGTCTGAAGGCAGGCACGATGTCTCACATCAGAAAAGCAATAAGCGAAAGAAAGGAAGAAAGAAAGAAAGAAAGAAAGAAAGGATGAAAGAAATAATAAACAGATATGTTCAATATCAAGCCTGTCTTTAAAAAACACGCATGAAGTTGCTGGTTTTGTTTTCGTTCTTTGTTGTTGTTTTGGTTACTAGTGAATTTGCAATCTTTTTATTCGGCGAGACAAGAAAGCTTCCAAAAAAGACAAAGTACGGTTTTAAAATTAAAATATTTTAGTGAAGGAATAATTAAACCTCGGATGCACTTGCGGCGATGAGGCCCCTAAAATGTTCACCATCATTATTTGATTATTGTATTGACTACTATATACTTATCGTCATTCTTGCTAGTAGTAGTAGTAAATTTCGTAGCTGCTATCGCTGCTGCTACTACCGTTGTTTTATTGCCGTTATTATTAGTAGTAGTAGTAGTAGTGGTATTTTTGACATTAATTTATTGGATGTAGGCCTGCACAGGTGTTGTTAAACATCTGATGTTTGAAGTTACTTTTTTTCACCATTGGTTTCTTCGGTTGCACTAACTTTTAATTTTGTGATTGGCATGGATGTGTTAGTGGGCTCAGTAGCACTTCAAACCATGACTTTTTTATATTTTATATTTTTAAAAGTATTATTGTAATAGAATTGTATTATATTGTATGTTGTTGTGTGGGTGTGATAGTGATCACGAATGAACCAACGTAAACACCGTCCAAGAAATATTCTTTCCATTTTTACGTGAAGAAAATAATAATTGTGTCTTATGTTGCCATCATTATTATTTTTCAGACTAGGGGACTTTAAGCTGATCAAGGGAGGGGCAGGTGCATTTAACGGGTGGTATCCCCTCCCAAAGCTGGACGACCGAAATTACACGCAGCTTTACGCCGAAGACAATAGAAAGACTCCCGAGTTTATGCTCTTCAATGTCAAAGGTGAGGACGAGAGGACTACGGAGTTTATGCTCTTCAATGTCAAAGGTGAGGATGAGAGGACTATCGAGTTTATGCTCTTCAATGTCAAACGTGAGGATGAGAGGACTATCGAATTTATGCTCTTCAATATCAATGGCGGTGAGGATGAGAGGACTATCGAGTTTATGCTCTTCAATGTCAAAGGTGAGGACGAGAGGACTCCCCGAGTTTATGCTCTTGTCAAAGGTGAGGATGAGAGGACTATCGAGTTTATGCTCTTGTCAAAGGTGAGAACGGAAGAAAGACTTCCCTTATGCTCTTGGGTGTGAAGAGTGAGGACTACAGAAACTGAGACTCCCAAATTAAAATGTTAAGCTCACCACTGTCAATGGTGAGGACGAGAGATAGAGAGAGAGAGAGAGAGAGAGAGAGAGAGAGAGAGAGAGAGAGAGAGAGAGAGAGAGAGAGAGAGAGAGAGAAGAGAGAGAGAATGAATGAACTTTATTTTACAAGGGTGGTGGAGAGAGAGAGAGAGAGAGAGAGAGAGAGAGAGAGAGAGAGAGAGAGAGAGAGAGAGAGAGAGAGAGAGAGAGAGAGAGAGAGAGAGAGACGTACGCATGGAAACAGATGACAGAGTTTGGTGTCAAACATCTCTAGATCAAGTGTGTCAGCTTTCGGAGACATCGTTTAATGAAAAGATTTATCACTGCCAGCTGTCTATAAAACTCTTGACAAATCAATCAAGCTACGCTAATGACAATAATAATATTAGTCCTTGCAGTATCTAACCTTTGGTGTTTCAATTTCACGCTTCAGACGACCCAACAGAGCACCACGATCTGTCGAAGACGGACCCCGAGAACTTGAAGCGCCTGCAGCAGCGCCTGGACTACTGGATGGAGTCACTGGTGCCGGCCCAGAACCCTCTCCCAGATCCCAAGGCGAACCCCAAGAACTTCGGCGGCAACTGGAGCCCCGGCTGGTGCTGAACTGGTGGAGCTGGCACAGGAGGAGATCGATGTGCTATTGCAGGCACGCTCCACTGAATGCTCCACTTGATGCACGCTCCACTGAATACTTCACATACTGAATGCTCCACCTGATGCACGCTTACCTCAATGCTTCACCACTTGATGCACGCTCCACTGAATGCTCCATTTGATGCACGCTCCACTGAATGCTTCACCACTTGATGCACGCTCCACTGAATGCTCCACCTGATGTACGCTTACCTCAATGCTTCACCACTTGATGCACGCTCCACTCATTGCTTTACCACTTGATGCACGCTTCGCTCATTGCTTTACCACTTGATGCACGCTTCACTCAATGCTTTACCACTTGCGACAGCCAAAGCACAAATAACCGTAACTTGTGGAGTGCTCTTGTTCAAGTGATGTCCTTTTATTTGATGTACATTTCACAAGCAGCGTAAATGTAAGCTGAAATGCTTTGCTCTTCAACATCTTGCCAACCACATAGAATCACCTCATGACTGTCGTGTCGGTCACTACACTCTTCAAAGCTCTTCTCACATGTGAAATCATCCTCAAGTCAAATGTACAACAACAGTTCACACGCAAACATAAAACATGTATACACACAAATGTCAAAGATACATTTTCGAAGAGTTAGTCCCTTCTATACTTCCTTTGTTAAGAAAACATGTGAAGCTAGGACAAGGTACCATCGACCCTTCCACCTGAATTATCAATAACAAATTTTAAGCAGCCCCCCCCCCCCCCCCCCCTTTTTTTTTTCTCTCCAGAAAAAAGAAATGGACAGAAACACAAAAATTAAAGATATATGAATAATGGTCAATACCAGTGTTGTATAAGAGCAAGCTGCCCTTGCCACCAACCAATCATCTCCTAGCTGTTAAACAAGAGCCATACAGTAGAAATACTGAACAGTTGTCTGAAAAACAGTCAGGAGAATGGACCTTTAGCAGAAAAATGACAAGACAGAAAGAGCAACAGGACTAGACAGGAGACAGAAAAATTGAATCAAATAGCAGCCCAGAGATTCCAGACAGGGTAAAGACATCAGACATCCCCAGCTTCCGCTCAGGGACGTATGGTAAAAGGCCAACCTTGGGAACCACCTCCTCAGAAGGACCAAGACATCAGGGCCGTCAAACTCTAGTTATCAAAAGCATTTGGCTTATGTTTGCTTTTATTGAATTTCTTTTACTCAAGCATGCACACAAATATCGACATAAAAAATAGGTTGTGACCAAATGGATAAATTACCCCCCCCCCCCCCTCCCCGCACACATTTGGCAGGATAAGGAATTCATTCCTTGGACAAAGTAGAATAAGATCTTTTTTATGACAAACTTCACCTTTTGTGTTTCCTGTACTTATTTGTTGAGCTTATGATTACGATGAATGAATAAAATTTTGTTTAAACCAACTGTTAGTGATACACATCACTGTCCCAGTGAAATATGGCACCTATAAAGTACAAAACAGCAGCAGAAAACAGCTCACTGCACAAAGGCTTCAAATGATCAATTAAGCTGGCAAACAAGGCACCAAGAAACATGCAGAAACACACGTAAAGGTTCTTTCAAATTGCTCCATCACTTGGAAGCCAGTAATGAATCCATTTCTCTGCATCATGTAAGTTTTGTGGCTACCGTATAGTATACATTTCTGTTTGTGTGGGTGCACGAATGTGTATGTGCATGCATGTGAATGGGGCTGTGTATATATATAGGCATGTGGGTTTGCATGCAGGCGTTTCTGTGCGTGACCAACTTGGCTGTTGGCAAGGGGGGTGGGGGACCTGATGAAGAAGAAGAGAAAGAAAAAAAATGCTAGAAAAGTGACGTTTAAACATTCTTGACATATTTTGATAATAGTACATTAACAAAGGCTATTTATACAGGATTTTTACTTCAAATTTCCCAGACTTTTTTCAAACTGAAAGATCGTTTTCCCCAACCAACTTACTGCTCAGTTACAAATGCAGTTTAAACAGTGCATGTGCAATCTGAAGGGTGGTAACTCTTGCGGCAAGGAGCAGATGATGCACAGATCTGAACTAGGTCCTGGGGCACAGTTTCAAGTTAAGGAAATTTTATATTTTCCTTTTGTCATCCATTGTTTGGCCTCCCTCCCAGATGTCTTTTTTCTTCTTCTTGCTTTTTTTCTTCTTCTGAATTCCCCCTTTGCAAATTATCTGTTGACTGATCACTATCATAAAATTCCCCAACTTTCCAAAACCACGGCCCAAAATGCCATTTCCCCCAAACTTTCCAGACCTGTAAAAAGACCACCTCAGTTTTTCACCCCAACTTTTAACATTGTACAAATAAATCCTGCTGTATTGTGCACAACCTCCAGGAATACTAAGCACCTTACAATTATGACAAAATGCAAACAGTTAAAATGAAGCATAGTTCAGGAGCTGCGTGAGAGTCGAGGTGGCTGTCCTGGGCTGTCCGTCCTAACGAGCCTTCTGGTTTCCATGGACATAAAGCTATATAGAACCATGCTTCGGCATTGGTCTCAGCTTGTCCCTAATATGTCAACTGACATCTGAGGACATTAAGCAACACTACCTACCAACCTAAAATGAAGCAAAATAAAAAGAAGAAAACAAATGTGAGTGACTCAGCCATAAAATGAACACGCAATAAAACAAGATCCGTTAAAGACCATGTTCAAGGACATATCATGAATAAGCACAGAGCATCAAAACCACACATCAGCTCATTCATTATATATCTGTAGTTTCAATAACAATGCACAAACACACACACACACACACAAACATACACACAGTTAATACACTTTTTTTTAAAGTGTGTACAATCTATAAACAAACTCCTTGGAGACAAAATTCTGTGATGATGTAAGTTAAATGTCACTTCTGCACACTTGAGTTGCATTTTTAATATTTGTAAGGCACATTTAGGTTAAAAAGACTATGTTTGGATGTTCCCAGGAGTTTGTCTGAAGACAGTTTGACTGTATGTGCTTTTAGGATAATAGGTAATACAAACATCCTCGGCCTGCAACTGTTTCTCCAGGATGCTCTTCACCATGGCTATAACCGGTTCAGCTTCACTTTTATGGATCATTTTCAAATGTTACCATGACAGTGAAGGGGTTAAGGGGTTCTCTCATCCGGGTATAGTGTTTTATCAAAGGTTCCACTGCGCAAACAATGAGCCAGTGCTGTTCTTAAAGACTCAGGTAGCAAGCACTTTCAACAGCTTGGGGTCCACAGCTTGTAGGTCAGCCACAGGACACCAGTTCCTCAGCAACCAGCAGTGACTGGTACTCATTCAATGGAATCACTGGAAACAATGCAGGACATTGAAATAAAGCAAAAAACTAATGAAGAAAAAAGCAAAGAAGCAAAACAACAACAAGACCCAGAGACAATTATCTAGCTCTAGGAAGGAAGGATAATTTATAATGTGCACAAAGAACTTTCATGCAAGAATATGCATGCTCACAGACCATGGGTTGTGGAGAAGAAGTATGAAATACTATTTGCTTTTATTCTCTTAAAAATAAATGTAATAAAAGTAATCAAAATAAAGTGAAAAAATTCAAACTGAACCATGACACAGAGCAAGAGAGAGAGCGAGCGAGAGAGAGAGAGAGAGAGAGAGAGAGAGAGAGAGAGAGAGAGAGAGAGAGAGAGAGGAGAGACAGACAGACAGACAGACAGACAGACAGACAGACAGACAGACAGACAGACAGAGACTGAGAGACACAGAGACAGACAGAGAGACAGAGACAGACAGAGAGACTTACAAACTCTTTTGACATCCTTCTCTACACCTTGATCAATATCTTTCTCTGTCATTCGTCGGAACATCACCCGGAAGCTGCAACCAGAAGAATCCATCAATCAATCAATCGATCAATCAATCAATCAGACGCTATTTGTATGGCACAAATCAATATAGTGTGTTCTAAGCGCCTCACTTGATATAGTACTATTGTAATACAAACACAAAACACACTATTGCAATGCTAACACAAAACATACTCATGCATGTCCTTAAAATAGCATACAATTATAACAATAGCAATACAACACACGCATGCATGCACACACATACACCACACACACACTAGCACACACACAAACTCACACACACACACACACACTCTCACTCACACACAAACACCACACCACACAACACAATACAGACACATGCATGCGCGCGTGCACACACGCACACACATACACAAACACACACACATACACCACGTAACACAATGCAGACACACACGCGTTCACACACACACAGACACACAACAATACAAATACACAAGCCACTGACGTTTTACTACCACGCTGGATGACACAAGACTTGTCCTTTCTGTGACTGCACACAGCACACACATACACAAACACACACACATACACCACGTAACACAATGCAGACACACACGCGTTCACACACACACACACACACACACACAGACACACAACAATACAAATACACAAGCCACTGACGTTTTACTACCACGCTGGATGACACAAGACTTGTCCTTTCTGTGACTGCACACAGCACACACATACACAAACACACACACATACACCACGTAACACAATGCAGACACACACGCGTTCACACACACACACACACAGACACACAACAATACAAATACACAAGCCACTGACGTTTTACTACCACGCTGGATGACACAAGACTTGTCCTTTCTGTGACTGCACACAGCACACACATACACAAACACACACACATACACCACGTAACACAATGCAGACACACACGCGTTCACACACACACACACACAGACACACAACAATACAAATACACAAGCCACTGACGTTTTACTACCACGCTGGATGACACAAGACTTGTCCTTTCTTTGACTGTACGCCCGCTCCAGGCTCTCGGTCTGATGCTGGCTGTAGAGATGCCAGTTGCCCCAGTCGTCCTTCCACTGCCAGGCACGAACCTTCTCCCCATCCTCCTCCTCCTCCTCCTCTGCTACTCACACAATCATAATAATGGTCTCTTCTCATCCTCATCCTCTGCTACTCATACAATCATAACAATGGTCTCTCCTCCTCCTCCTCTGCTACTCACACAATCATAATAATGGTCTCTTCTCATCCTCATCCTCTGCTACTCACACAATCATAATAATGGTCTCTCCTCCTCCTCCTCTGCTACTCACACAATCAATAATGGTCTCTTCTCTCCTCTCCTCTGCTACTCACACAATCATAATAATGGTTCTCCTCTCTCTCCTCCTCCTCTGCTACTCACACAATCATAATAATGGTCTCTCCTCCTCCTCCTCCTCCTCTGCTACTCACACAATCATAATAATGGTCTCTCCTTCCTCCTCCTCCTCCTCTGCTACTCACACAATCATAATAATGGTTCTCTTCTCCTCCTCCTCCTCTGCTACTCACACAATCATAATGATGGTCTTTCCTCCTCCTCTGCTATTCACACAATCATAACAATGGTCTCTCCTCCTCCTCTGCTATTCACACAATCATAATAATGGTATTTTCTCCTCCTCTTTTACTCCCACAATCATAATAATGATCTCTCCTCCTCCTCTTCCTCTGCTACTCACACAATCATACTAATGGTCTCTCCTCCTCCTCTTCCTCCTCCTCTTTTGCTGCTCACACAATCATAATAATGGTCTCTCCTTCTCCTCCTCCTCCTCTGCTACTCACACAATCATAATGATGGTCTCTCCTCCTCCTCTGCTATTCACACAATCATAACAATGGTCTCTCCTCCTCCTCTTCCTCTGCTACTCACACAATCATAATAATGGTCTCTCCTCCTCCTCTGCTACTCACACAATCATAATAATGGTGTCTCCTCCTCCTCTGCTACTCACACAATCATAATAATGGTGTCTCCTCCTCCTCTGCTACTCACACAATCATAATAATGGTGTCTCCTCCTCCTCTGCTACTCACACAATCATAATAATTGTCTCTCCTCCTCCTCCTCCTCTTTTACTCACACAATCATAACAATGGTCTCTCCTCCTTCTCCTCTTTTACTCACACAATCATAACAATGGTCTCTCCTCCTCCTCTGCTACTCACACAATCATAATAATGGTCTCTTCCCATCCTCCTGCTCTGCTACTCAATCATAATAATGGTTTCTCCTCCTCTTCCTCTTCTACCCAGACAATAATAATAATGGGTTTTTTCCCCCATCTTCTTCATCTACTCACACAATAATAGTAATGGTTTCTCCTCCTCCTTTTCTACTCAGACAATAATAACTTCTCCCCATCCTCCGCTTCTACTCAGACAATAATAATGGGTTTTCCCCATCCTCCGGTTCTACTCAGACAATGTGTTTTCCCCCTCCTCTGCTTCTACTCACACAATAATAATGGGTTTTCCCCATCCTCCACTTCTACTCACACAATAATAATGGGGTTTTCCCATCCTCCTCTTTTACTCAGACAATAATAATGGTTTCCTCTTCTCCTCCTCCTCTTTTTCTAGTCAGAAAATAATAATAATGCTCTCTCATCTGCCCACACAGTGGGCTAAAAGAGCAAGCTATAATCACAGAATAAAGCATATGTGTGATCCAGAATTTCAACAGCTGAGTTGATCACATGCAGTACAGCAAAAACAAAAACAGTTCAAGCAGACCAACCAATAGACAGGTGATCAGAGATCATTCAACAAGGACAGCAAGAAAAGTGTTGAGGATACAAATTGTCCCAGGATGTATGCTGTTTTGCTTCGGGGTTTTAGTTTTGTCTGCAAAATACTAAACCTAACACCATGTGCCTATGAATGCTTAGGATGGCAGGAAAACAATTGCCAGAATTACATACCTTGATTGAGAGCATGCCCAAACAATTCCTCTCCAAGAGTTAACTCCCTTCTGTCCTCTTCTGGGTCACTAAGGTGGAGTCAAAAGGAAAAAGGTTGCACATGAACATTCAAAAGAACTTCTTCTTGTAACACTGTATTGTCCAAACTGAAACACTATATTGTCCCAACTGAAACGCTACACCGTCCCAACCAAAACATTACACAGCCCAAATGAAATGCTGTACTGTTTCAACAAACAGTGTAGTCTCCCAAATGAAACTATATATTGTCCAAACTAAAACACAATACTGTCTCAACTGAAATACTTTACTGTCCAAAATGACACTATATTGTCCCAAAATGAAGTACTATACTGCTCCAAAGGAAGGGGTTGCAATGGAAATTTCAGGCTGTTCTGCTGAAGAAAATGGGACGTGATGAACCAGTGTACCAATTATATTCCCCAACACTGATGGAAGTTTCTGCAGATATTTGCCAAGGCAATATATTGTCTTTTTTTGTTTTGTTTAAAAAACAAAAACAAATTGTTACCAGCCTCAGAATCTACAACAAAATTATGAAAACACATTAAGACTTCAGTTTTTGATCTTAGTCCTTCAGATACTGAGCCACAGTCCTTCAGATACTGAGCCAAAGTCCTTCAGATACAGAGCCAGTCCACCACATGCAGAGCCACAGTCCTTCACATGCAGAGCCACAGTCCTTCAGATACTGAGCCACAGTCCTTCAGACACTTAGCCATAGTCCTTCACATGCAGAGCCATAGTCCTTCAGATACTGAGCCATAGTCCTTCACATGCAGAGCCACAGTCTTTCAGATACAGAGCCACAGTCCTTCAGATACTGAGCCACAGTCCTTCAGAAACAGAACCACAGTCCTTCAGAAACAGAGCCATAGCCCTTCACATACTGAGCCATAGTCCTTCAGATACTGTGCCACAGTCCTTCAGATACAGAGCCACAGTCCTTCAGATACAGAGCCACAGTCCTTCAGATACTGTGCCACAGTCCTTCAGATACAGCGCCACAGTCCTTCAGATACTGAGCCATAGTCCTTCACATACAGAGCCATAGTCCTTCACATACTGAGCCACAGTCTTTCAGATACTGAGCCACAGTCCTTCAGATACAGAGCCACAGTCCTTCAGACACTGAGCCATAGTCCTTCACATACAGAGCCATAGTCCTTCACATACTGAGCCACAGTCTTTCAGATACTGTGCCACAGTCCTTCAGATACAGAGCCACAGTCCTTCAGATACTGAGCCATAGTCCTTCACATACTGAGCCTTGACAAAAGACCATCCTGATGAGAGACCACTCCTCTTTTAAGACCTTTCTTTTTTTAAGCTTTTGCTTTATATTTCAAGTATATGAAGCCTTGACGAAGGACCACCCCTCTTCCAAGACCGTTTTGTTTGATTTTTGGAGTGGCCTTAACAGAGGCGGTCCCTAGCATCAGTGAATGCTGAACTGCAGCAGGATGCTTAGAATTCATCTCTCCCCAAGGATCTGCCTTCTGAATGTGGATTAGCACATACTCTTGCTTCTCACTGCTTCTGCTTTTATTTAAAGTCTTTTCACATAAGTGATATTAGACTGATCTTACAATTATCATGCTAACAACATGTATCAGCAAGCTGGACCAGTATCAATTTAAATCTCAATCTAAATCTTGCTTCTCAACTATGTGATAGTATTTGCTTCCCAGTTCCCCAACATAATTAAGCATATGTGCAAAGTCCTCACCAACAAGCAAAGATAAAGTTAAGGAACAGTAACAGTGAAATGAAAAGAACTCTTGCTGAAATGTACCTGAACTCCACAGCATCTGTTGGGCAAGCCTGGATTTCTCCATTCGCCCACCGAACCTATTGTAAACAAGCAAGCAAATAAATTAACCCATCTCTTAACTCTTACTAGCATATAACAGCATAACAGCATAATGGGATCTCCCCCCCCCCCTCACTTCTAGCCACCACAATGTCTGATCATTTCCAAAGGTCTAACAGTACTGCGAAATGTTCAGAATTTAGAGATAATGCCATTTAAAGGAAACAAAATATCATTTCGACATTTGCTTTCACTTCTGTAGCTAACAACTGGCCCAAAACTCCCATCGTAATTTTAATGACAACTTAAAGATGGATTACACTCACTGTGAATCTCTGCGTGTGCTCATGCAAACAGGTAAGTAACTAGCCATACCTTAATGTTTTCACCATCTCTGCATGTGCTCATGCATACAGGTAAGTAACTAGCCATACCTTAATGTTTTCACCATCTCTGCATATGCTCATGCATACAGGTAAGTAAGCAGCCAAACCTTAATGTTTTTGCCATCTCTGGACTTTCTGATAACAACTCCAGGAGCCTTGTCATAGTCGGACCCTGGAAGATTCCACTTTGGTCCTGTAAATGATAACAAGAACACCGTCATAATGGAAATAACACCACCAAGGTGGCAGACAAAGGCGAACGTACACACAAGAACTGCCACCAGTCAGCACAAGCTAAATGAAACCGAGCCCTGGTTGAAAGAATGGGTTCAGAAATGTGTGTTGTCCCCCATCCCTCTTTCTTCACACACCACCATCCCTACCCCTCAACCCCACCAAACCCCTCCCTTTTTTTAGTTATGCAAGGAGTGTATCATAGCTGAAAATAGTCCCCACATAACTATGCAGTGCACACCAACATGCAAGAATACAAGGATATTTATTCACCAATGACACTTAAATTTACACAGGAATTTGTCGCAGCAACATTCCATTCATATAGTGCATTAACAAACAGACAAAACATTACAACTAGCCACGTATAAATGATATGCATAGATCTGAATGTAGTCCAGGCGACGGCAAGTGGCACAGTACCTTTCACCACCGTCATCCCGATCCGCAGCTGCCTGTCCTTGGGCCTCAACAGTGGATGGTCCTCTGTCTTGAACACGTGATAGCCCATGTCTGGACCATAAGGGTAGCGGTTGTACCCCCCAGCGTCCCATAGCACCCACGTGAAAGGATCTGCACACAGAGCACAGGATGCTGCTGGTGATCTTTTTAGACCTCGTCACCATGTGACAGGCAGGCACTGGGAAAACCCAATGGCAAAATGCTCAGGAGAATGGCTCATGTCATGCTGGTTATATGGGAAAAAATCCCGCAATTTGCCTCGTGACAATGGTCATGTTTTTTGTTTTTGTCGCCTGTTTGGGACCAGGATTCAACGATACATAGCCTCAATGGATAGCACAATCCAATACATATTCATTGCTATATAGCTTCGTCAGATCATATGCTCTGATCAGTATTCAATGCTATACTGCCTCATCAGATCACATGATCCAATAAATATTTAACACCATACTGCCTCATTGGATCGCATGATCTTATAGTTATCCTTGCTATACAGCATCATCAGATCATGTAATCTGATATGTAAGCAATGCTAGATCAGACCTTATGATCTGATATGTATTTGATGCTCTATAGCCTCGCCAGATCATAATGATCTGATATGTATTTGAAAAATATAACCTTATCAGATCACATGATCTAACAATATGTATTCAATGCTATACCAGACCACATGATCTGATATATGTTTGATGCTATATAGCCTCATCAGATCACATGATCTGATATGTATTTGATGCTATACCAGACCATATGATCTGACACACGCTGACTTGTCTCCATGCTGTACCACTGTCCCAGTCCTTCCACATGATCTGATATGTATTTGATGCTATACCAGACCATATGATCTGACACACGCCGACTTGTCTCCATGCTGTACCACTGTCCCAGCCCTTCCACATGATCTTCGACAGAAAGACTGCTCAAAATTCCCAAAACAAACCTGAAAACCTTCGGTGAATGTTCTTTTGGTTGCATTGCTCCGACTGTCTGGAACTAGCTGCCGTCCGACCTGAGAGCTTCTCCCTCCCTCCCAACTTTCAAAGTTAAGCTAAAAACGCATTTCTTCTGCCAAGCCTTCTGACTGATTTGTACATGCCAACTGCTACCTGTTTCATATTTGTGTGTGTGTGTGTGTGTGCGTATGTGTCAGTTGGGGACATGGGTGGGGACTGAGAGGGATGGAATTAAGGGTAGGTAGTAATATAATGATTCATTTTCTTTATATATTGCTGCTTCTCATATGGCACATGTACTTGTATATTATACATTGTTAGTTGTCATAATTATATGCATTATGTTTGTGAAACTTAGAAAATGTTGGAGAATGTTGTAAAGCGCAGTGAGTTTGGGAACACCAGAGAATAGCGCTATACAAAAGTTATCTATTATTATTATCTGATATGTATTTGATGCTATAACAGACCATATGATCTGACACACGCTCTGTGAGTTCACTGACTTGTCTTGTCTTCATGCTGTACCACAGTCCCAGGCCGTCCACTGTCCTGGTTGCCCCACTGCCATTCGGGGCCTCGCACCACCCGCGTACCCAGCGGAAGACGATGGCCTGACATCACACCCTCTGAAAACATACCCAGTTCACTTCAAAAATAAAAACCTGAAACAAGAATGACTGCTAGTGTACTCAAACAAGATCCAAGCTCACATGAAAGGTTCAAAAGAACGTTATTTATTAGGACAAAACACAACCTGCATATTTGTGGGGTAATCCTTTCATCGCTTGATAAAGGGGACTACCCCAAAAATTTGCAGGTTGTGTTTTGTCCTAATAAATAGTGTTCTTTTGAACCCTTTATGTGTTTGGATCCAGTTCAGTTCAGTTCAAGATGGTATCTATGCACTCGCAAAAGCCTGTATGCACTCAGCCTCATCTCTAAGTCTAAGAACTTTCCCCAAACATTTGAAATGGTTCCAACATTTGTCTGAATGATAATGGCCCTCTCTCATCCTCTCTGAGCCAACTGATTTATGTTCTTCCTTTTGCACAAAATGTTGTGTGATTCCAAAGACTAACCAGACTGACAGTGTCACAACCATGAGCATGTGACAATTGGCAACCCTTTGAAAAGAGTAAGTAAGTACCATGACGTTTTATGCCCTGTCAACCAGTACGGTTATATCTTAGGGTGAACTTTTTAAAAGAATGATATGAAGTCACAACAGCACTGACAACAGAACCTGGCAGAAAGCTGTGTCTGACCTTTGTCCTCAAACACCTCATCAAAGTCTGTGGGTTTGGTATCACGCCTTTTCTTTCTGTTGGGGTTCTGCAGTTCTTCTCTCACCTTACTGACCACCTCCGCCTGTGAAGAAAGCAAACAAAGAGAAACACTCAGCGCACGCTACAAAACCGCACTCCACATGACCATTTATGAAACAAATAAATAATTACACAACATTTAGATTTAGAGAAGAAGACAAAAAATGGCTGGAATGGAACTTTTGACCATAAAAGCCGCCATTTTGTGCCCAGCAGTCTGTGTTAGTGACGCAATAAGCAATGTCAACCTGCAGGGAAAATATGAAATTCATCACAAGCCAAGCTTTTTCTGCCCTTCACCGATAAAGCACAACCCACACGGTAGCCCTGAGATTTGAATTTGAAGCCAAATTGTACTGCTTTTGAATAAACATTGACTGAACAGCTAAATGAAGGAAGCAGATTAAATTATTTGCACTTTTTCTATAACTTTGAAAGCATTTAGTAGTTTATTTTGTTTGTGGCTGTTTGTTTGTTGCTTGCATTTCTTGACTTATACATGTACTCAAACATATAAAAGGTTCAAAAGAACCCTACTTATTAGGACAAAACACAACATGCTTTTAAATAAACATTGACAGAACAACTAACTAAAGCATAAACAACTAAAGCATGTTTGGATCTTGTTTTAGAACGCTAACAGTCATTCTTGTTTCAGATTTTTATATATGTACTCCATTAAATTGTTGTATTGCATGCAGTTAAAAAACAAATCTCTGGATCTGTATTTTGTGTTATCTGTCATACAGAGGAATAAAACTAATTGATCGATTGATGATCACTTATATAGCGCTATTCTCCACTCTCTTGAGCAGACTCACTGCGCTCGCATGTGGTTCTACATGAGTGACAAGCTTTTTATAGCGCGTTTTTTGAATATCCACCGAAGTGTACTTACAGCGCTGGCATGGCTGGTACCACATGAAACTGCAGCCATCTTGGCGCAAGTTCTGTGTACACCATACAACCATGCACCATGTCACTTCATGCAAAGCCACATACATAATGTCTAATGTCTAATTTCAGGCCAACTTGCATGCTTGGTTCAGTTCCCCAGTAAAGAGAGAGACTTAAGAGAGTAGCTGTTCAAGGGATTTGACTGACCATTTCCGTCTTGCTGAGGTCGGCACCAAGACCATGCACCACAGCCTGTATCTGGTCCTCAGAGCTGACTGACGCATCCTTGTTCTGCATGCACACCAGCACCTTGCCGATCGTGCTCTGACAACCACAAATTGTCATGTCATTATTGGACACTTTTTTCACACAAATTAACTGTCATGTCATCACACAAATTGTTATATCATTATGATTCCTTGACACAAATTGTACACAAATTTCACACAAATTGTCATGTTGTTATTTTACACTGTTTTCACACAAACTGTGAAGTTACTATTTTAGACTATTTTGACACAAAGTGTCATTATTGTACACTATTTTCACACATATCGTCATGTCACTATTTTCACACTATTTTCACACAAATTGTCATGTCATTATTTTACAGTATTTTCACACAAATTGTCATGTCATTATTTTACAGTATTTTCACACAATTTTTCATGCCATTATTTTACAAATTTTCATGGAAGGGGAGTGTGGGGGGAGGTGAGGGGTGGGGGGGGGGGGGGGGCCTTATGGACATGGTGATTGAAGAAAACGCACCCCCTCACCAACAGTACTAATTTGCACCTGACCGAACAGAGAAACTGTTTTTTTTTGCCAAACAAATGTAGTACAGTAGCTTCACTGCCATGTTTACAATGACCGCTACCTGCACTTTGAAGTAGCTACACTGAGATGTGATGTTCTCTGGGTCAACCAGCTGGCTGTTGTTCAGTGTTGCCATTGACTGCAGAAAGTTCTGAAGAAGAAAGAAAAAGGAAACATTTTTACAAATTACTCCTTATTGGCTAAACAACTGTACACATATCAGAGACCTGTATGTACTTGCTTTTTTTTTTTGGGGGGGGGGGGGGGGGGCAGCTGTTTATAGTATACTGATGAGAACAAGGACAAAAGAAAGTGGTGTGTTGCCAGAAACGGAAACTTTATCACATAATACAATCATACCTATCCTTCCACACACAACATGCAATACACACCCAGGCACACATGCATGCGCACGCGCACACACACACACACACACACACACACACACACACACACACACACACACACACACACACACACACACACACACACACACACACACACACACACACACACACACACACACACACACACACACACACACACACACACACACACACACACACACACACACACACACACACACACACACACTGTGCACAAAAACCATACCCACAAAGAACACATGCACAACAAAATGTACATCACAGGTGTACATTTTGTTGTGTGTGTGTGTGTGTTCTTCACCCACATGCACCACCACCACCACAACACACCATGCTATACACACCATTGTAAATAATAATAAAGAGGCTTTCTAGCCTGCCTATCTCCTGCATAAGAGGGGTGCGCAGGACGTTTTACGATAACACTAACAATACACACTCACATACCCACACCCACTCACATTGGACAGGGGGATAGGCACGGCTGTGAAAAAGACAGTTTAGAAACAGTTACTGAACAGATCTGGCTTGAGGGCAGCTTTAAAAAGGGAGGAAGAATCAGAGTGACAGAGTGTTTGAGGCAAATTACTCCAAACAGATGGCCCAGCATAAGAAAACGATCTTGTAGAGACACACCACACAACGTGATACACAGACACACAGACCCGGCTACCCATCCATCTCACATGGTGCGATGAAGGCCAGTCAAATACTGAGGCAGGGAGCCAAAGAAGCTGAGTGACAGACACAACAACCAATCGACATTACCCGATCAGCCTTTCAACCAATCGACATTTCCCGATCAGCCTTTAACCAATCAACATTACCCAATCAGCCTTTGAACCAATCAACATTACCCGATCAGCATTTGAACCAATCAACATTACCTGATCAGCATTTGAACCAATCAGCATTACCCGATCAGCCTTTGAACCAATCGACATTACCCGATCAGCCTTTGAGCCAACAGGAACAAAGATGATGGGGTGCGGCAAGCCCGACTTTACTGCAGGACTCAGGTCCATCATAAGGCGGGAAAAACTGGCTCTGGTCTGGTGGTACAAAAACATACACCCATTTGTTTCAGACATACAAATAATTGACACATTACAATAACATCATGTCCACAGTAATCAGCATGACAGCAAGGTGGGGTGGGAAGAGAAAACTCTCACACACACACACACACACACCCACGTGCACACACACCTCCAAACAAACAAAACAAAGCAACAATATATATATCTATATATATCTAATCTAGAATAGTCATTTGTTCAACTTGCATCATTAGCATAGATGCACCTAACATAAGAGTTAAATGTGAGCGAGAATCTGCTCACCAATTTAGTACAGGAACTATTAGCGAAGAGGATATGAAGAGAACTTTAGCTGGAGAACATTAACAAACAGTAACGCTGTAACAGACACAGGAGGATTTTTAAACTTGTATCCAGCTTCTTTGGTCAGTAGAGAAGGAAACACAAAACACTAACAAATAGTTCCATGATAAATATGTGAAGAAAATTACATTGGTTCGGTCGCTGACTTTGTCCAGGCCGTATGGATCATCAGAGCCCTCTGTGATGTGACCATCAGTGATGAAAATGATGCGAGGCTCTATGTCATACTCCCCTGATATTGACACAGTGCCACCTGCCAACAAGTCATCATGGCAAACTCAGAAGGCAGAATACAGCCACCTTACCTGTGGAAACATGCAAAAGCGAGGATTCTGGGGGGAGGGGACCCTTGTTGACCAATTTCAGCGATCGCTCCACTGCTGCTCGTTTGTTCATCAGGGGTGCACTTGCAGAGCAAGACCAGCATGCACTTGAAATTGGCAGTATCCACTTTTAGCCACAGCAGTTTGGGGTCCTCAAATGGTATGAAAATGTGCACACATGCATGTGTGTGCATGTGAGTGTGTGTGTGTATGTATGCGTATGGAATGAACTTGATGTGTGCAGTATGCTGGCATATCCACATATCATTTCATTCTGCACAATACCGGTGTACACACACACACACACACACACACACATACATATACATATACATGCACACGCACACACACACACATACGCACACACACACACACACACATTCTCATACTACTTGAGGATCACAAACCGACGGGACTAAAAGTGTATATTGCTCTGAAGTTTACTTATGAAGCATGCCTGCATGGAAACAACAACAAAATGACCTGCACAGTACCAATGAAGAACAAAGTTTGGTAACTCCAGCTGTTTAGCAATGAAGACTCTCTTTTGTCTCACTGCGTTCCCTTGAACTGGACCCTGGATTTCCACTGGAGAGATGGAAACACAGACCAAGTGCACTGACTGCTGACAATAATTCTGTTTTTCACTGTCATTCCTTTTTTCACTCTTTTTTGTTTGTTTGTTTGCACATGTATTGGATTAAAATACAAAATCTTTCTCAAAAATATTACAGTAACAATTATTGCATAGATGTTTTCATAGCAGTCTGAGTATTTATAATAATTCTTTAATAACATCATGTGTATGTATCCTATTCCTGAAGGAAAATTAATCAAAACCCACACGTTCATACACACCAAAAATATATGACAGAATGTTACCTTTGCCATGAAACGCAGTAAGGCATACCACCATAGCTTCGAAAAATGGTGACTTGCCACCAACCTCAATACGTTCTGGAAAAAAGAGAGGAAAAAACAAAGAAAATCAGTACACTGATCATGCAGCTGTCAAAATGGTGGAGGACACTTCACATCCAAGCATTCATTCAGACTATGCAGGCAAACTGCTGCACACACAGAATCTCACCTGGCCTAGTTGATGAACCTTAGGTTTCAGTGCAGGAACAAAACCACAAAAAATAACACAAAAAGCAGCACCATCATAATGCTATCATTTTGCCCAGCAAGGAGCAGATGCTCCCGTACCACACAAACTCTTTCACACAGCCTGAATTGGACCCTGGACCATACACTATACAGGACCAGTTCAAGGCCATCAGTTTTGTAAAGAGGCAACAATCTCATGCTCTGTAACTCCTCATGTAGACACAAAAACGTTTGGTGAAGATCATTTTCTTACATTGGCCCATCTGTTTGGAACAGTTTGCCTCTACCACTTTGCCACTCTGCTTCTTCCTCCTCTTTCAAGGCCGCTCTCAGGATGGACCTCTACAATACCTACTTCTGAACTGTCTTTTTCACAGCCGTGCCTATTCCCCCATCTGATATGCGTGTGTGCATGCACATGTATATATATGTATGTATGCATGTATGCATGCATACTCACACACACACATGCATGCATGCACACACAGACACACACATAAATTTATCTGATGGCAATGGGACTGTGGAAAAGGTTTTTGAAAAGATAAAAATTTCCCAAGGAAGAACTGAAAGAAGTGACAGAGGAACTTACACAGGACAGCTGGTAGTGCACAGTGAAAATCAAGTTAAGGGGGGGCATGGTAGTGCAAAATGGACCCAGACCTCTTTAATCTGTGAGTTTGGGACTTGTGTGTATTCAAAAGGTTATGACTTGGAGAATTAAACAAATATGTTGTTGCATCATGTTGACCACTGTTGCCATGGAAACAATCCAAGATGGCCACCAAACACAAATATTTAAAAAGCTTAAAACTCCAAAGTCCTTGCATGCAGATTAATTTTCGAGGATTTTGTGGTTATTATGCTTTTCCTTTATTTTATTCTATTATTTACATTTTATGCTTGTAAAAATGATACCAATAATATTTCAAATCGGCATAAAACTAAAAAGAATATTGCCATCTCCAAATTGCTTTTGATAAAAATAAAGATCAATACATATACAAACACCATGCAAACTTTCAAGACTCTATCTTTACTCAAAGCAGAGCCTTAGAATTTTACAATTGAGAAAATGGTGTAAAAGTGAGAACGTGAGAAAGCGCACATGAAAAGAAAGA
Source organism: Alviniconcha marisindica (assembly GCA_018857735.1). Lineage (NCBI taxonomy): Eukaryota > Metazoa > Mollusca > Gastropoda > Provannidae > Alviniconcha > Alviniconcha marisindica. The sequence goes on along the minus strand of JABMCL010002280.1, from coordinate 324,055 downwards.
AAAGCATCTTACTTGATATGAATCCCCTTGACATTTATTGACAATTTATACATGTTAAAGACATTATACATGCAAAATAAGTTACTGAAAGGTTACAACTATACAAGAGATGTTAAAGTGTCAAAATCAGCCCCTATCTCATTTTCACCCCAAAACACAATTTGGTCAATTTTACACCCCCGTGTCTCCCCTTAAGCATGATCGAGTGTGGTCACCACATGGATGCCAAGATTTGCACCTGCCCCGAGATTTGTCCAGTCAAATTCTGCGCTGCCTCTACAAAAGTCCTTTGGAGAAAATTATAAACAAAAGTCCCCTGTGTGTATACATATTGAAAAAGATCACATACGCAGGTTAAACTAAGACCCTGTAGTCCACGTCAGAGTTTGGTGGATTATGGAAACACTAAGATAATCCAGCATACACTAAAATTCAAAGCAAAAACAATGTGAAAGTGCAGTCAATGTGTGCAGTCAGTCTGCTTGAGGGTGGAGAACAGCGCTATATAAAAGCCATCAATAACACATCTACTAAACATAGTTCAGGAGCTGTGTGAGAGTTGAGGTGGCCGTCCTGAGCTGTCCGTCCTAACGAGCCTTCTGGTTTCCGTGGACGTAAAGCTATATTGAACCATGCTTCAGCACTGGTCACAGCTTGTCCGGCCTAATATGTCAACTGACATCTGAGGACATTAAGCATCACTTCATCATCATCATCAACATCTACTAAAAACAATGGTATCAATCAGACACTATCAGATGAATAAAGGCTCAGAGTCAGACTCACCAATGGCGTCTCTGATCCGCGAGAAGTCGTTAGTGAGATGCTGAACAACATTGGCAGTTCCACCAAATGTGACCAAGGCAATGTTTTCCTCCACACCAGAATCACTGACAGTATCTTCAATCCCTAAGAAAATTCAAACACACATCACTGACTTTTTTGTTGTTGTTTTGCTGTTGTTGTAGCTATTCCTTGTAGACAAGTTTAAAAAATGTCCCACTTCTTCAACACTGGAAAGAACAGAAAAAGTATCTGCATTCCTGTGACTAATGCTGAAAGGGCATTGTCGGTTTTCATAAAGTTTCATTATTGAAGCGATATTAAGCACTCTCTTCAGGCTGTGAATGATGGGATCTCTGCTTTCATTTATTAATAAATGCAGCACAGACATGCATGCATGCATGCACACACGCATGCGCACACACACACACACGCATGCACACACACACAAACACACACATGTGCATGTGCATGCACACACACATGCACACACAGACACCCACACACTCTCTCTCTCTCTCTCTCTCTCACATACACGCATGCATGCAAGCACAAATGAATGCTTGCACACATGAATGAATGCACACACACACACACTAAATAAATAAATAAAGAAACATTACCAGAAAACATTCAAATACCACTAACAGATTATCACATGAGGAATCAAATCAATATATAAGACAAAAGCTAGTTTATGATCGTCAGGTTAACTTCCAGAAAGCAAAATGAACATGGCTCTGTCATACCATTGATAAACTGGTTGGTGATGTCCATCATCTGTTGAAAGGCCTCTCCCTCCCACATGCTAGAGGAGACGTCCAGGCACAGCACTGTGTCAAATGACCGGGCTTTGGGCGGTGGGTCAGGGTCTGTTTGAGGATTAATCGACCAATCAAATATTCTGTCATAATCGACCAATCAAATATTCTGTCAGTCTGTTTGAGGATTAATCAACCAATCAAATATTCTGTCAGTCTGTTTGAGGATTAATCAACCAATCAGATATTCTGTCAGTCTGTTTGAGGATTAATCGACCAATCGAATATTCTGTCAGTCAGTCATATCCTTAATAATAATAGATTATTTATGGTACTCCATCTTGTAAGAGCCCAGAGTGCTTACAAAGACATAAGGATATGCTCATTTCATCACACACACACACACACACACACACACACACACACACACACACACACACACACACACACACTCTGTTCACACACACTCTCCAGGACTGACCACCGCAGTTTACTGGCATTACAAGAGAAGAAATAGCCCAACTGCAGAAAACACAGACCTATGCTGTCTGACTGGTCTTCCGTCAAAAACAAAAACATGTAGAACTATATCATACTTTTCCTGAAGAAACTCCACTAGCTTCCTGCTGCCTAATGCATTTGCATTACCTGAGAAGAAATAGGTTGACTGTAGAAAATAGAGACCCATGCTGCTTGACTGGTCTTTTGTCAAAAAATGTAATAACCATATCATACTTCTTCTGAAGAAACTCCAATGGCTTCCTGCTGCAGAATGCATTTTTTTTCAAACTGGCAACTCTACCATTCTGGTACTTTGATGGCACTCTACCACCATACCTCTCCTTCTGTCTGTCCTCATGCTCAACACTCCAGACCTCTTGATTCTTCCTGTCAGAAACGTCTGACTGTTCCATGCACTATCTGTCCAGTATCAGGCTCCAGCTGTTTGGAATTCGCTGCCACTGAATATCCACCACTCCTTGCCTTTGTCATCTTTTACAGCTCGACTTAAAACTCACTTCTTTAGCATCACCTTTCCATAACAACTACCCGTATGTCTGCCCGCCTTTGAGGAAAGCTAATTTGTATGTTGTTGACAAAGAATGAAGGATAGCTGAATGAGCAAGTTTTTGTTTTTTGTTTTTTTTCCCCCCAAATATTTGAGTGTGGATGTATGTATGCATAACATTTGTTCATTAAATTGATTCTTATGATTGTTTCTTTCTTTAGTTTGTATTGTGATATTGCACAGTGCCGTGAGTTCATAATATTTCTGCCCGTCACTTAAAGCATAAAGACCAGATGACATTGTTTAAAGCAAACTTACCTGGGGCCCGTGCTCGCTCCACAGCGTCATGGAGACGTTGTGACTCACTCTCGCCATTCACATGAACCTGGAGGCCAAGTCCTAAAAATAGAAGAAGACAAAACTAAAATGTACCGCAGCCCTAAAGTTTATGTACAGGAACTGAATCGCCAAATGAAAATGGCATTTTGTACTGGTTCAGGTTAACTAGAGCACTGATATTTTGTGAATTTGTTTGCACAGTTGTTTGCTTGTGTGTTTTTGCTCAAGGGGAGGTTACAGTTCCTGAAAGAAAGCTTCTAACTGTCAAAAGTTAAAATGTCATCAGGGGACATCATTGCAGAATTTTTTTCTGGCTCTAAGAAATAGTAATAGGATTTTAACATCCTGTCAACTACACAGGGTCACCTTGGGACAATCAAACTCAGTCATAAGCAGATTTACACTTCAAAACCAATATACAGAATACATATATATATATATATATATATATATATATATATATATATATATATACCATTTCAAGTCAGTCTACAACCAATCCCTACACAAACATAAAAACCACACATACAAACATCAAACACAAATTTTCAGAGAGTTAACGAACTTAGTCCCTTCAATATTACCCCTGTTAAAAGAGCACACAAGGCTAGGACATACTGGTATTATCAACCATTCTAATTTACAGATACCAGATTAAAGAAAATACAAGAAAGGAATGGGCAGAAAAAAAGATTTTAAAAATGCATAATGGCAAATACCAGTGCCATATATGGCAGCAAGCTGCGCATAGCACCTACCAACTATCATCTCCTAGCTGCTCAATGAGAGCCATACAAAAAAGCCTAACTCTTATTAAAATTGTTCGAGAATTTTCTTGAGAAATTTTTACACATATTTTTGTACACTTGTTGTTGTTTGCACAGCTTACTGTGCTAAATGAATTAGCCACTCATGATAAACAAATGTCACAACTTATGGCCTACAGTGGCATCATCTGTGTTTGAGCAAGCTTTCTCATGCAATATATATGATGGGGGGGGGGGGGGGGGGGTATAATTAGAGTGATGCTAAGCCAGCTAAAAAACTTTGTTACATATTATAGCTCTTTGCAATGATGGCCACCAAACAAAGTTTGAAGGTAGGATAATGATGATGATTAGATTTTGTATACAAACTATGCAAAACATGTCATATTTAATTCACAACAGTGACAAGGATGCATGTTTACTGGCTTCCAAGGATATGATATGATATCCCAGGAGTAGCAGAATCCATTTGATTATTTGACATCATATGGCACCCTGCTTGAACTCAGACTTTTCAAGCATGCTCATCCAGGGCAAAATTCTCTACATAAAAATTTATGGTAAACTTCTTTCAAATCAATTTTTTGAAGGACAAAGTCTTTGGCAGGGAAATGTTATTTACTGCCATGCCACGTGAGTGTCACAATAGGCAACTCAGGTCTTTGTTGTTGTTGTGTTTGTTTGATGTTTTTGATCACAGATTAATTTCCTTATTTGTTCATTTTGCACCCAGTAGAAATAAAGGTAGATAACTTTGGCTGTTTAGTAAAACACACTCTAGCCTTGCTGTCCCCTGAGCTAGTGTCAAGAGTTACTCTTCGTTTTTCTTCTTCCTTTTTCCCCCTAAATTTCGCCCCCCCCCCCCCCCCCCCCCCCCCCCCCCATCTCCCCAAGTACCTCTCCAAAAAGAGAGAGAACCATACTAAATTTGCCCAGTTTCTGGAATGCCCACATCGACCCATGAATATAAAAGTGGGGGGAACACACACACACACACACACACAAATATTTTTTTTTTTAAATTGATATTTAAGTGGGGAGAGGGTGGAGATAGGACCCCTTACCAGAAATTCTACTGGGCTTCCCTTCAAAACTCTGACTGCTGGACCTGCAGAACAACAAAAGAATCATTATTTGATCTGCCCTGAAATGAATTACTTGCACCATGGTGATAGCTGCACACACAGATATATATATATATATATATATATATATATATATATATATATATATATATATATATATATATATATATATACATACACTATAGTTATATGCCCACACACCACACACACACACACACATATACACACACACTCACACATGCACAAGCACACATGCACAAGCACACACACACACACACACACACACACACACACACACACACACACACACACACACACACACACACACACACACCATTACTGATGGCAACATCCAAATTCCGACTTCAAGTATGTATCCTGAAGACTTTCTGCCCTCATACTACACCCCCACAAGACCTTGTCAAACAGATCCACAACATCTGGTGTAAGCAATCACCAGTGAGAAACATCTGCTGAAAGTGAGCACTAATACCTTTCCTGAACAGCACAGTTGAACTTTCAACAAATCTGTTTGCCAGTGAATTCATCACAGGTTACTGTGGAAGAACCATGCTCTGTTATTATAGTCTCTATGGAGACACATATTAATGTTAACAATAGAAGCCAGTTCTATAGCGTAGAATCTCACCGACAAGGGTGAGCACACCATGCTTAACAAGATCAACAAAAATGAATCCATAAAACCTATAAAATAATAGCAAAAACATAATATTGTAGTTCTGGCATACCACACACACATACAGGCACACAGAAGAAATGCAACTACTGAACTAGGATTAAAGAATGTGGGGGTAGGGTGGGGAGGAGGTGGGGGGAAGGAAAGAAAACAGAATTTGAAATCAGTTGTTATGGTTAATGCTACTGTTTGTAGAGGGGAGTTTTTAACACAGTTTTGACTCTTTGTTTCACTGAGGTGAACAAAGTCATAGAGTTTGAACATGTGACATAGTTCAAGAAGGTGAAACCACATATTAACAGAATAAATGTTAACCATTACTTCACTTCACCTGCTGCTCTTGCTGTAGGCTTTGGATTCTGGCTGACTGACTGTTGCCACTGCTGATGTCTGCCCTGGTACCTTGGGACGAACATCCACTGACCTGGACTCTGACCTTGTCAACGCATGACAGCAAAAGAAAAAGGAAGAAAAATGAGTGAAAAACAACCCCCCAAACCCATCTTTATTTCAAAACAAACAACATCAACAACAACAACAACAAAGCCTTCTCAAATCCTGTTCTGTCCAAGAGGGCTGGGCCCTTATCCAGTGGGCCAAAAACCAAAACCTGAAATCAAAGCTCTTGTTTTAAAATGCTTTGTTGATTTTATTTTCAATTTAGAATTCGACTTTGTCAGTGACTATAGGCAGGATTCAATGTCAAAAATACTGTCAGTTAAAGCCTAGAACAGTGGTGTAAGATCCAGAAGTAATTTTCATGTTGATTTTTGCAGATCACTATTAGTATCACTGAAAATAATCCCGACACACGACAGGCAAGACCAAATACAACAAACTGGACTCTTGTCACATGCAAATGTATTACCAGAAGCCTGTTTTTTATGCATGGATTTCTTAGCTATGTGTTATGAGACTGATATGATGCTTTACTGTGCTTGGAGCTCATTTTTTTATATTTTCTTTTTTAGTCTGTTTGTATATTATATGTTGCAGTCGATTTGAGTGTTTTGATGTTTACTTAAGGAATGATTCTTTTATTATAATATTTATTGAACGTTTTCAGTTATTGGTGAGCCGAAAGAATAATGTGGTGTGTGAGTGTGTGTGTGTGTGTGTGTGTGTGTGTGTGTGTGTGTGTGTGTGTGTGTGTGGTGTGTGTGTGTGGTGTGTGTGCCTGTCCTGTGTGTGTGCCTGGATTTAATATGTTACTATAAATATAATCTATACATTGTGGTCGATTGAATGTTTCGATTTTAACGTTTTATTGTTTAAGGAATTTTGTTTTATTGCAATTTATTGAATGTTTTAAGTTACTGGTGAGCCAGAAGAATAATGTGTGTGTGTGTGTGTGTGTGTGTGTGTGTGTGTGTGTGTGTGTGTGTGTGTGTGTGTGTACATTGTTATTGTTAAGTATTCCTTGTATTTTAGCAGTTTTTAGCTCGTGTTTTATTGAGTTGTTGATGTTTTATTGTTAACTGTATTGAATGTTTTTATGTAAATGACGAGCCAGAAAGCAAATTTCTCTACATAGAGACAATAAAGTTGTATTGTATTGTATTGTAACTGGGACAGGTGCATTACAAATAAGATTTATTATTAGTCCCACAGTTACGGCTGAAGTCCAGTAGATAAATGTAGCCTCACCTTGGGGTGTACCTGCAATATCCACTGCTTTGTTGGAATGGAGAAATCAGACAGACAGAGATTCTGACTCTACATGTTTATCTGCCACCTTGAATCTAGGGGTGCCATTATGCTCCCTGGATCAGTGGACATTACTCTTCTGTACAGTGGGCTATGGTAAAAGTGATTAGCTCCTGTACTTTATCAGAACATTACAGGGTTCCAGGTGAGATCAAGAGGAGGGAGGTGGAGCTGGACCCTCAGCCCAGAAGAGATCATGAGCAGGGAGGTGGAGCTGGGCTGTGAAAGTTGGACTTCTTTCGCTTTGGGTTGTTCCTCAACAGCAGTGCAACGGACATTGTCCTTGTGACTCTCTGCCCAACACGGCAGTTGAAACAGCAATTGCACAGTGCACAAGTTGCTGCGCAATGGCGAGGGGACACCGCCTTAACACTTCCATTGTTCTGGCAGTGGTCCACAGTCTCTCCGGTCTTTTTTGGGCAGTATCTGCGGTCGAGCCTTCACTCTTTTGTCCCCTTCCCCCCCGTCCCCATCCCTAATAAGCATCCTCACTTCTGTGGATGTAAAGCAATATGGTCACTTTATCAGAACACAGTAGAACAGAAGAACTGAATGTTACAGCCTATAGTGCTATACAGGGCCACCTGGCCAGTTTATAAACTTCACACACACACACACACACACACACACACACACACACACACACACACACACACACACACACACACACTCTCTCTCTCTTCACACACACACACACACACTCTCTCTCTCTCTCTCACACACATACATTCTCTCTCTCTCTCTCTCTCTCTCTCTCTCTCTCACACACACACACACTCTCTCTCACACACACACTCTCTCTCACACACACCCTCATCTTCTCTCTCACATTCTTCTCTCTCTCTCTCTTCTCTCCTCTCTCTCTCTCATCTCGTCTATCTCTCTCCTCTCACACACACATTCTCTCTCTCTCTCTCTCTCTCTCTCTCTCTCTCTCTCTCTCTCTCTCACACACACACACACACACACACACACTTACTGATTTGTATTCACTGGACGTTTTGCAGTCTTGCTCTGTATAACCGTTTCCTTCTCAGGTGCATTTCTTGCTGTCTTCAGGGCAGGGGGACTTTCTGTGGTGTGTGGCTGTGGTGTCGCCCTGTCCATAGCCTGCTGTCCCTGGGCTGCCTGACTTCCTCTTGGAACCAGGGGAGCCCTCTGATGAGAATGTTCCTCCCTGTGTCCCAGTGAACGTGAGTTCTGATTCTTCTCTGGGCTCTGCTCCCCTTCTGACCGCGAAAACTCCCCATGCAGTGGGTCCTGGTTATCTTCTTCCGAATCATCATACAAGTCGCCATCTGCTGGTGTGGGTTGTTGGAGATCAGGTGCACTTGGGGAATGGTTTGGAAGAGCAGCCTGGGATGTAGGAAGTGGTCTCCAGTTAGGGTCTTGGACAAACGCACCAAGCCCATCTTTATTATCATAATGATCAGCGTTTTCAAAGTGATGCTTTCCGGCTGATTTCCAGCTATGACTCTTATCAAGTTTAGGCCAGAGCAAAGTCTTATATGTCCAGTCAGTAGCTTTACTACAAGTATTGATCATCTGATCATTGGCTTTTACACCAGATTCTGTGCTGCTCGTAGTCATACGCTCTGACAACAGGTCATTCTGCTCCTTCACTGCTTTGAGCAGATCTTGCAGCTGATGATCGGTTTGCTCAGTCCTCTTCACCAGGGTGGTGGCAAGGTTCTGAAACTCTGTAAAACACAGACAGAATCTTGAAACAAAAATTATTACATCTGTATACAGTTGGGGAGGCTGGCGGGGAGGGGGGGGGGGGGGGGGGGGGGGGGGGTGGACTCGGTGGGAAAGAGTTTTTGTTGTTGTTGAGAGTTCAAGTTTATGTCCACAGAGACTGTACAGACTATGAGTATTAATGACGGGGAGCCCAGGATGGCCGCCTCAATTTTGTGTGTATATATACATTGTTAGTTGTCATATATATATATATGTATTGCTTTCGTGAACATCTTAACTTCAGTTTTTTTCTCACTCAACTTAGAAAATGTTGGAGACGGTTGAAAAGTGCAGTGAATTTGTGTACACCAGAGAATAGTGCTACACAAAAAGTTATCTATTATTATTATTTTATTATTACTTTTCACACAGCTTCTGAGCTCTGAATTGTTGAGAGGATTGGTAATTTACTAAATGTAATGTGTATTTAAGTGGGCAAAAAGGGACTGACCAGTGTGTGCATGGGGTTTGTGTGTGTGTGTGTGTGTGAATATTTTTGTCTGTTATTTATTTATAAACCAAGCAGTCAACGTACAGAAAACAGGCAGCAAAAAAGAAATTAAAAAAATTAATGTTAAGCAACCATTTCATAAAACATTTATGATCTTTCTTCATTATTGTCACAGATATTTAGCGCTGCAGTGCCAAAGGCTCTGATGGTCCATTTAAACATGAGGGTGCTGCTGTGACTAATAGGCATTAGACTAGAGCACTGTCATGCCAAAGTCTAAGTTTTAGGGTCTGTTTAGACATGATGGTGCTCTTAGTCTTACGTTGAAAAAGCATCAGCCAATACCAATTACCATTGTAGTGCTAAAGGCTTTGAGGGTCCATTTAGAATTGGATGTGATGGTGCAGTTATGCTCAATAGGCATGAGGGAAGGCGGACAAGGGGAGAACACACACACACACACACACACACACACACACACACACACACACACACACACATATTCACACACAATCAACAAAAGGGGAGTTAATTAGTGCTCAGATGTCACACGAACACAACAAAGACCTGTGTCACATACAGTAACTCTCACCTGGCAAGTGAGTAAATGCAAGGCACATAAATTCCACCAGATGTACATCCTCAAAACAAACAACAACAAAAAAGATGCCCCCCCCCCCCCCCCCCCCCCCCCCCCCCCAGGCCACCCCTCACCACCGCAACACCGGTGTGTACAAGCACAAGACAGAACCAACTGTTATTCAAGATCAGACACAGTCACATAGTTCTTTGATCTTGAAACTGGCTCAGTATGTAAACACACACACACACACACACACACACACACACACACACACACACACACACACACACACACACACACACACACACACACACACACACACACACACACACACACACACATACACACACACACATACACACACACACTTACATGTTATCCTCAGAGTGAATTGTTACAATCTGAAACAGAACAAGACCCAGAGAATCTATGCAGATTCAGAATCAACAAACAAGGGAGTTCATTAGCACTCGAAAGACGTCACACAAACACAACAACAAAGACCTGAGTCATACATACACACAAATGCACTTATGCATGTACACATTACACACACACACACACACACACACGTATATGTGGCATTTATATGTATTTACCAACAATACAGACAATATTATTCATAGCTTTTATATAGCACTATTCTCTGCTCTTGAACACTCAATCAGTCAATGCGCACATGTTGCATGTGTTTCTTGTGGATTATACCTTCTTGTATTGATTTCTGCAAGGCGCTGAGTGCTGATACTGATTCCTTCATGGCATTAAGCATCTCATGGAGAATGGCGCTGGAGTCTTGAGAACACACAATGCATAAAGAAAGTTTATTATAAAGAGATATATACATGTACAAGTTAACAAAAGCAGAAAAAATATATGAGAAACACAAATATTTTTCATGAAATAAAACAGATTATATAATATTACAAAGAGTATAAGAAACTCAGCAAGTCAGAAACAAATGACATCCAAACACGGATATGATATGTACAAGAACAACAACAGCATGCAGAACCCAACATGTTTCAATACTGATCTTCATCTATGAATAAATGATCCAATTTCATGACGGTGCATTGAAAGCATTAAAGTTTCATACAATTATAGGATACTACTTAGGCAACAAAACACTGCAAGTCAACACTAGTAAGCATGACTGTCTCACACACTGATGACTTTGACAATGCCTACTGTCATTGTGGAAAATGTCTCTGTGTGTGAGTGTGTGTGTGTGTGTGTGTGTGTGTGTGTGTGTCTCTGTGTGTATGTAAACATGCTTGAGTGTGTGCATGTGTGTGTGCATGCATGTGTGTGTGTTGTGCACATGTGTGTGTGTGTGTGTGTGTGTGTGTGTGTGTGTGGTGTGTGTGTGTGTGTGTGTGTGTGTGTGTGTGTGTGTGTGCATGCATGATTGTGTGTGCATGTGTGTGACTGTATCAGTGTCTGAATTAGACTCTCCCAACAGCAAGGAGGAGTATGTGTTAGAAACCCTGCTCCCCCAAAACTGAGTAAAACAAAAAGAGTATCATATCTATATATATATTTATAAATAAGAAACCCTGCTCCCTTCCCATAATCCCAGTGCAAAGATGTATCCCATTTGCTGACTCCTGCTACCAGGAGTGTGCAACAGATTGTGTATTGTGAGCAAGTGCGCCTTGTGTGACACCTGCGTGTGTGTGACTGTATCAGTGTCTGAATTAGATGCTTGTGAGCAGCACCATGGATCAGCATCAACAGCAGCAACAACAAGAGACTTCCCATCAATGTACTCTTTGCCATTACTGCATGTCCAGTCTTGGTCTATTAAAAAAGTATTATACAGTTCCATGAGTATCTAGATATATATGCACACCACTGACATAATCATCACCACCAATGGCCAGCTATGTACTGCAAATGTGAAACATATTGCACATACAAATACATTCTATACGCGTACAGTCACGTACCCTTTGAAACTGGAGACGCTTCCGAAGGGTGCTTCTGTGGCTCGCTTTGCGAAACTGGCGAAACGGTTCTATCATCTGTGACTGGCGGTGGGGCACCGTTCGTTGCTACACTGGCTGTTTCAGTTGCAGCTTGTTCACCAGTTTCTTCTGCAGCACTTGATTTGACAGTGGATTCTAACTGATCTCCGTGCCCACTCATCATGGCTTGCTCAGGAGTCAAACCTTTGCTTATAATACAGATGTCAGTTCTGGAGATGGCTGTTTCTTGGCATCTGTAGATGCACCAGCGCCTTGGTGCATCTGGTTTGATTCTCTGAGGTTTGGATCTGTCTGAATCTCTTCACTGCTCACTTTAAGCTCATGTAATTTGTTGCCATAGATTGAGGAAACCTATATAAACAAAACAGAAAATGCAAAAATTCCTGCAGCTGTTGAACCTGGCAAAAACAAATATACATTATATAAATGATACACATTGATTTGGCAGTAGTCTCTTCTGATCAATCATGCTCACAAGCAACAGAGGCTGTCACTTGCTTGACCCCGTCCAGTTGACAAAATTTTGAAACGCAATTACGTACAGAGCTGCCACTCTGAAAGCCAAAAACAAAGCACTCAGCAATTGCATTTTCAAAGAACAAAATCACAAAGTCGGGGAAAAAATATGAAAAATAACTAAACAAAATATAAAGTGAAACAGGAAATAATACCATTTTGAGTAGGCCTGCTAATTATGGGAAACTCTCAGCAACCATCACAATAACAAAGATCACCCACCCACACACCAGTGATAATCCGATAAATATACAGAAAAATGCGACGTCGATAATAGTTCAGGAGCTGTGTGAGAGTCGAGGTGGACGTCCTGGGTTGTCCGTCCTAACGAGCCTTCTGGTTTCCGTGGACGTAAAGAATTATTGAACCGTGCTTCAGCATTGGTCACAACTTGTCCCTAATATGTCAACTGACATCTGAGGACATTAAGCAACACTTCACCACCGTCGATGATTTGTATACTGCAAAATACTCGGTAGCCCGAACTCGCGGCCACTCCTTTTTGGCCAGCAGCGAGTTGGCAGTCCCTGGAGTGTAGTGTTTCTGTCGGAGATCAAGAAAAAAAAAGGAAAGAAAAAAAGCGAAACTACTCTATCCTGTCCTTGCATGCGGGATTTCCCATTTGTATAGACACTAATACGAAAGACAACACGTAATTTAAAGACCATTATGTCTTTAAACATTTTCCTCCACTGACCATAATTTAATGAACTGCAATACACAAAAATCAAAACCTTCGATTTCTGTTCTGTCAGCCTCTCGCGATTTTTGCTTTGTTTTCCTTCTTCTTCAGGATTTGCGCTTAAAGAGATCACGTGGTTGCTTTGGGGGTTTCCCGTTCCGTTTTCGCTTCTCTTGCGGAAGTTGCCAACAGGTCGCACATTTTGGAGGTGGAATTTGAGGGACAGCTCATCTTTTTGACAATATTTTGATAACCAACGATGGGTTTGGCAAAGGTATGCGTAAAAGTATTGCTGACATTCATATAGGCTCATATATAAGTACAGATCTTGTTTTTGCCCACTTACAAGAATTCTACAATAGGCCCTCCAGCATGCAGTACTTAGTCAGTGTCAGTTACTGTTAGGCCCGACATAGTTCAGGAGCTGTGTGAGAGTCGAGGTGGCCGTCCTGGGCTGTCCGTCCTAACGAGCCTTCTGGTTTCCGTGGCCGTAAAGAATTATTGAACCGTGCTTCAGCATTGGTCACAACTTGTCCCTAATATGTCAACTGACATCTGAGGACATTAAGCATCACTTCATCATCATCATCATGTTAGGCCCGTCCCTAATAAGCCGTACGGTTTCTGTGGACGTTAAACACCATGTTTACTTACCCATCCCTGCATCACACTGATGCTTATTATTTCATTTTACTTTTTTCTGTTGGGTGATAATTGATATGGTCAATTTTGTTTTTTATGTTGAACAAGTTTGTGAAACCCCAGTACACACCTGTCAGTAGGCATGGACAAAATAATATTGATTGAATGATGATCGCTTATAATTATATATATAATTATATATATAGCGCTATTCTCTGCTGTCTTGAGCAGCCTCACTGCACTCGTAGTATTGATGATGTTTACATTGCACAGGCCTTTTACTAGTTTTAGTATTTTTTAAAGTAACCTGACTAACCTTGACAAAGCAAGAATTTTGTTTCCTGAATTACATAGCCATACTAACATTAGGATTACATTTGAATATAAAGTCTCTTCCAATTCAATGTGCTATGATGTAATCTCAGAAACTGCCCCACCTTACTTGTCTGACCTGCTTCACCTGTACATCCCTTCCCATTCATTGCATTCCTCTGCTGACACCTACACTTTTCAGATTATAAAACAAAAGAAAAAGTTCCAAGGGCAACGTACTTTTTCGCATCTGGGCCCTGTCACATGGAATGAACTCTGTACTCTGTACACTATACTGCAACAAAATCCCAGTTCAAAACTCAACTCAGAACCACACTATTTCTCTCAGTCTCAGCCCATGGACCAAACTCATCAATTTCTTTTGTTTCTGCTGCCAAGCCCCCACCTCACCCCCATTTCCTGTTGACTTGCCTGTATCAATGCGTGCATGCTGCATACATGCCTGTGTTTGTGTGTGTGTGTGTGTGTGTGTGTGTGTGTGTGTGTGTGTGTGTGTGTGTGTGTGTATGTGTGTGTGTTGTGTGGTGTGTGTGTGTGTGTGTGTGTGTGTGTGTGTGTGTGTGTGTGTATCACTGTGTGTGTGTGTGTGTGTGTGTGTGTGTGTGTGTGTCACTGTGTGTGTGTGTGTGTGTGTGTGTGTGTGTGTGTGTGTGTGTGTGTGTGTGTGTGTGTGTGTGTGTGTGTGCTAGGAAGTAAGTGCATACATGTGTATCTTGTTCAATTTTATTTTATGTTGTAGTATGTTGTCACTGTTCTTGCTTTTCTATGCACCTTGGGCTGTTAAAATATTTTGATAGGTAGGGCGTTTACAAATTTCCATTATTATTATTATAAATAGGAAGCTGTCATTCAGCAACTGAGTAACTGCACTCTACAGTCCACTGGAACAGCTTGACAGAGACAGTCAAATGACTGAAATGTGGTCAAAATATTCACACTTGTAACTGTAAGGATCTTTTTGATAAAGGAGTAAACTAGGGACAGCCTTTTTATAACGATGATTAATATGTTCCCTTTGCCAGAGCATGTTGTTGCTGCTCAAAGCAGATTTTGCAATAAAAAAGGCACGAGTAACTTAATAAGATGGGACATAAAAATAAAAAAAAGTGGCCAAACTGAACAGTAAAACTTCAAGAGGACATATGGCAGCTGGAGGCAATGGCAGACACTTGGAGTGTGTGTATCAATGCCAGCAAATGCTACACCCTCAGCCTTCAAGTTCAGCAGTCTTCCTCTTTCTTTTATCAGCTAAACAGTACCATCCTACAACGAGTAACCTCCAGTGCCTACCTGGGGATCCGGATCTTCGAAGATCTCAAGTGGGGTCCACACATCAGCAGCATCACCAAAACGGCCAACGGCATCCTCGGCTTCATTTGCTGAAACCTATATCGATGCCCACCAGCCTGCTGAAACACTGTCTACCTGGCCCTTGTCTGACCCCTTCTGGAGTACAGCGTTGCCGTGTGGGACCCCTGCCAGAAAAAGGACATTAACTTGATGGAGTGCACCGAGCACAGTGCAGCACATTTCATCATTGGCAACTACAGGTCCATGATCCCTGGCAGTGTCACCAGACTCCTCAAGAAAACCAAACGACAGCCTCTGTGAGAGTGCCACCAGCTACTCTGCTTAACTCTCTTCTATAGGCTGGTTGAGGGGTTGGTACCAGCACTGCCTCCTGACAAATTTCTGACTCAGCAAAAACCTACTAAATTTGAGCCCAACAACAACCTGGCTATGTCACAACCAACACCATTGGTGATTACATAAGAAGCAATGACAGGGCCTACATAATTCCATGCTGTTGCACAGGCCAACTGCAAAACTCATTCATCAAGACAGCAGCTGACTGGAACCACCTGGGCAACTCCACTGTCCACACTGCCTCCATCCAGTGGTTCAAGGCCCTAGTAGCGGCCAGGCAACAAATCAGTAGGCCGCCAATGCACGATCGTTACTCTGCTTCACTAAGCCAGACTACTGGATGTTAAACAGCATACAGTTCAAGATCAAGAAGTAAGTGCCTGTACAAAGTGAACTCAAAATGAACTGATTTTGATCAATCAGTTAAAGATCAAAACAAAACAAAATTAATTTTTCATGATTGACATGTTTTGCAGCGACACCTGACCCGACCACAAGACACAACGTTGAAGCTGAATAGTAATGAGCTTATCAGCGTGTGGGTCAACTGTGACATCTTTACTGTAGAGGGCAACCTGAAACAACAGTATCAATTTACAGGTAAATTGTTGTTTGTGCATTATCAGTTTTACATGGAGTGCATGGTGAGGTTACAGTTACTTGATATGTAACACCTAGTTATTAGTAAGCTGAAGGGGTCAGATTATGATGTCAAAACAAGCTGAAGGGGTCAGATTATGATGTCTAAACAAGTAGTAAGCTGAAGGGGTCAGATTATGATGTCTAAACAAGTAGTAAGCTGAATGGGTCAGATAATACATGTCTAAACAAGTAGTAAACTGAAGGGATCAGTTTATTATGTCTAAACCCAAGTCATCAACTTGTAAAACTAAAAGGCTGATTTTTTGTGTGTTCCATGTATTTTATATTATAATAATCATTACTTTATTTATAAAGAAGTGTAACTTGAAAAGAGCATGGTTAAATTAATTAGGGATTAATGTGGTGATGAGACTGGAATAAATGGAATATAATATACAGTATTTATATATTATATATATATATATATATATATATATATATATATATATATATATATATATATATATATATATATATATATATATTCAAATTGTGTTGATAGCAAAGAATCTGGGGTAATATCTCATTAGGCAAATGTGTGTGTGTGTGAGTGTGTGTGTGTGTGTGTGTGTGTGTGTGTGTGTGTTATGTCTGTCTGTCTGTTTTATACACATTATATCAGTGAATTTTTTGTTTGTACTTGTTTAATATTTTTATGGACATAGGATCCTTCATGAGACAGACTCACAGAGTCAGAGGGAGGGAGGGGGAGAGAGAGGGGGAGGGAGAGTGTGTGTGTGTGTGTGTGTAATTTCACTCAAACTCCAGTAAGTTGTTCTGGCAGAACTTGTCTCATATATATATATATCAAACAGCAGCAAAACACCTTGGTTCTGTTCAGGTGATGAAGCTGAAAGTGCAACTCACTTGGTCAGCTTTGAGTGGCCGCAGAGGAGTAGGGCTGCTATGGTCATCACTGACTGGACACCCACAGTCAAACTTCACAAGTCAAACCAAAAGACAGACTTCGCCAGTTTCTTGCAAAGCACAGCTGAAAACATCGGCCTGAACAAATGGGAGTTTGCTAAGCATGTGATGGAACAATGCCTGGACCGATTTGATGCGTGTCTGCTTGAGGTGACCCTTCTGGGGGTCAGGCTAGGTCACAAGGACATCAAGTCAGCCAATGAGGCAAGGGAGAGAGAGGCGGATGTGACGGAGCTCTTGATGTATCTGTTGGCAGACACAGAGGTACAGCGAGCTGCTCAAGTCTTAACTTGATGGAAGACTTTGTTAGTCTTGTTGTTTGCATGTCAGTTGTTGTTTCTGTCATCATTGTGTTAACCTCCTGGCTTCTTTGTTTTCTTTTAGCTGTGTGGTAGAGACTGTATTATTAGTGTTTTAGCTGTGTGGTAGAGACTGTATTATTTGTGTTTTAGCTATGTGGTAGAGACCGTATTATGAGTGTTTTAGCTGTGTGGTAGAGACTGTATTATTAGCGCTTTAGCTGTGCAGTAGAGACTGTATTATTAGCGCTTTAGCTGTGCGGTAGAGACCGTATTATTAGTGCTTTAGCTGTGCGGTGGAGACCGTATTATTAGCGCTTTAGCTGTGTGATAGAGACCGTATTATTAGCGCTTTAGCTGTGCAGTAGAGACCGTATTATTAGTATTTTAGCAGTGTGGTAGAGACTGTAATTTGTACAGTCTGGATGGGTGGAGGAGAGGGTGTGTTTTTTTCATCATTATTTAACATTTTCTGTCTAAAACAACAGTTCAGCATGTTTTTTGTTTGTTTGTTTGTTTATCAAATGCACATGTTTGTGTGTGTGTGTGTGTGTGCGCACGCGCACGTGCTTGCACAGGTGCATGCATGTGTGTAAGAGAGAGAGAGAGAGAGAGAGAGAGAGAGAGAGAGAGAGAGAGAGAGAGAGAGAGAGTACAAACACATGCCCACATTCATGCAAAGCTTCTTTAATTTTTATTAGTCATTTATTTGTCATGATGGTACAGGTACAGGCAGAACTAAGTTCTGACACAGTGTATCCAATTAAAATTCTGATGCAGTACCAATTTAGAGATGCTGTGGTGGAGTGGACAGTTACTGTTTCACCTGGCACACCGACACCTCTCCAAGAATCTTTTCATGCTTCTGGCCAGCACTCATCACTCGGGAGCAGTCTGGTGTTGGATGGTCCTGTGTCTTTGACTTCACCACCCATACGGTATACTGCTCTAGAATTTTGACTTTCTTTCTTTCTTTCTTTCTTTCTTTCATTCTCTCTTCTCTTTAGACCATGAGGGTAAGCATGGTGTTTTTCTCTATAATATAATTGTTGGCACTCCATTTCTGTTCATCACCAGAACAAGATCCAAACCCAGAAAAGGTTCAAAAGAACGCTATTTATTAGGACAAAACACAACATGCAAATTGTTGGAGTAATCTCCTTTATCAAGCTACAAAATGACAATTACGCAACAGTTAAATGGTGAAAAACAATGAAAAATGAGACAGAGAGCTGAGCCTCAACAGTGAAAAAAGATTTAAAATGAGATGGAGAGCTAAGCTGGGCGAAATCTGTCTTCTGGTTTTGTGATTTTGTGTCTTATGTTTTCAGGCCGGCGGCACAGGTGGAGGGCGAGTTTGACTGGTGCCTTGTAGGTAAGAAACATTTTGATTGCATGTTTTATTCCTCCATTGTCATAGTGGTTTACATAATGTCAGGTTGGTTTAGAGAATTACTCAAAACAAAGAGGAGAACTCTGTACACACCCTCTCCCCATTTTAACAGGTGGATGAATCAGGTATTATCTCAAGGGTGGGATGGGGGTGGGGATGCTGACAAAACAGGGCCTCACGTGTCTCTCACACCGAGGTTGCAACTGTTGTGAGGGTACTGTGGGGAGAACTTATAGATGTGAAGCTGCAGACTATATAAATGTACATAATATGTAATATCCTATGGACGTTCCCCAACACCTAGATTTTCTTGAACTGGGCTGAACTGCTGCTGTTTTCCTGTGTGAACAGTGTGTGTGTATGTGTGTGTTGTGTGTGTGTGTGTGTGTGTGTGTGTGTGTGTGTGTGTGTGTGTATGTGTGTGTGTTGGGAGTGATGGGAAGGACATTGATATCAGTGCAGTTGTGTGCTTCTTTGTGTAATTAATAGTGCTTCATTGTGCTCTTGGTTCCGTGCATATTCTGTCAACCTTTTTGTTTTTGCCTTGTCATGATTGTGCGCTTCAGGCTCACGTCAGGTGTAAGCACCTTGTAAATTCTCTGATACATTACATTACAATTTTATGAATAAACAAATAAATTAAAATGAGCTTACATTACCTGTGCAGTTTAGTCTGTGCTTCGGTGATTTGTATGCAAGTTAAATGCGAGTGATTTTGATTCCTCAGATGGAAAACAGCTGCTACTGCAAGTCCTGAAAAGAATAAGTTTGATGCATAACGTTCTACAAGACCTGAACACAAAGATGGCTAATGATCACAGAAACATACTCAAGGGTCTGGATGGTTTGGTGGAACTGGATGCAGACCATAACAGACAGAGTTGGTCTACAATAGGCCACAGACCTGCAGGAGAGAGCTTTTTGTATTCTGGTTCAGTATTGCCTCAGCTATTACAGGTTTGTGTGTGTGTGTGTGTGTGTGTGTGTGTGTGTGTGTGTGTGTGTTTTCCGCTGTTACTTTAATTGTGTGTGTGTGTGTGTGTGTGTATGTCAGTGTGTGTGCATGTGTATGTATGTACATGTGTGTGTGTGTGTGTGTGTGTGTGTGTGTGTGTGTGTGTGTGTGTGTGTGTGTGTGTGTGTTTTCTGCTGTTACTTTAATTGTGTGTGTGTGTGCGTGCGTGTGTGTGTGTGTGTGTGTATATACATGCGTGAGAGTGTGTGTATGTGTGTGTGTGTGTGTGTGTGTGTGTGTGTGTGTGTGTGTGTGTGTGTGTGTGTGTTCCACTGTTACTTTAATCATGTGTGTGTGTGTGTGTGTATGTGTGTATGTATATGTATATATATATATGTATATATATATGTTTGAGTGTTTCTGTGTGGGTTGTTGTTGAATGCTTGGTTCACTGTGTTCCAAAGGCAACTCCATGGAAACATCTCAATGGTGTGGTGGAGCATGTACATGGGCTTCCTCAAGTGATTTGCTGCCACCTTGAAATGAACCGTTGTTCTTTCCTCAACAGGAGTCAGGATATCCTGATGATGATGGCACTGGTCCTAGTGCTTCCAGAGATTTGAGTGACAACAGAACACTGATGGAAGAATATTCAACACGCGCTGACGACAACGTTTCTGGATGCAATGCAACAGCAAGTCAGCCGAGACGAGTAGAAAATTCTCCTCCCGGAGACAGGTCAAGCTCACCAAGAGGGACACTCCGAAGGGAAAGAGGAGATTCTTCAGACAGAAACGCTGAAAAGACAATGCACGATTCCTCAAGGCAAAGAGAACACTTTCAACATGCAAACCGGACTGAGGCTGCAGTTGGGTCAGAGCGGAGAGAGGAGAATTTTCAGGGAAGGAGTGTTGCGAGAGCACCAGGCAGTAATCGGGGGCAGCGGGAGAGTTCTCAGGACAGAGCGGCTGTGAGGCTGATGGAGGCGGACGACAATTTCCACAGCACCAGGGGTGATCCCAAGGCCAAGATCAAAGAAAATGTGAAGGAGAACAGCCTTCCATCAGAACTTGCAAAGCAAAATGCGTAAGTATAAATTGTTTGATTTGATTGATTGCCCCAGGCCGCATAGCAAAGGTAGCTAAAATTTGTGTGTGTGTGTGTGTGTGTGTGTGTGTGTGTGTGTGTGTGTGTGTGTGTGTGTGTGTGTGTGCCCACATGTGGGAGCATGCATGCCTGTGCGTGTGTGTGTGTGTGTGTGTAGGTGGGAGCATGCATGCATGTGTGTATATGTGTGTGTGTGTGCATGCATAAGCACATGTATGGCAGCATTTATGTTTGTGTGTGTGTGTGTGTGTGTGTGTGTGTGTGTGTGTGTGTGTGTGTGTGTTTGAGGGAGAGATTGGGAGAAGGAGAGCATGGTGTGTGCATGTGTTTGAGGGAGAGATAGAGAGAAGGGGGAGAGCATGGCGTGTGCATACATGTGTATTTGCTACACAGAGAGAACAGTGGTCACAGAGAGAAAGAGGCTTACCACGTTTGGCTGCTTTACACATCTCAGCCTACACTCTCAATACCTTTTTTTTTCTTTTCTTTTTTTCTTCTCAAATTCAACAGATTGGAATCTCCAAGCACACCAAGGAATAAAACTGTGCTCACAACTCCAAGGTATGAATAGTGTGGTATGTCATTAGTATGGTGTGTATGTGTGTGGATGGGGAGGAGACAGGGATAGAATGAGCTATGTAATGCATTATTAAGTTAGGTTGTAATGTTTCATGCGTAAAGCTTTGAGCCTCACACATGTATCATAGAGGTATTCAGTATCTTAAAAATGCATTTATTATTTAGCGTTATTATTACTTAAGCAGTACATAGTATAGACTGAGACCATTATTTGTAGCCGTTGGTGTACAGAATGTGTTGGTGCCATTTATGGAAACCTGTTGCTAGTGTTAGTGTTATGAATTTAATTTTTTTTTAAATCCTTAGGCTGAGCCTGCAGTGCAGACAGGACTACTGCAAGGGATTTTTCATTCATTTCTTGTTCATTCAGCTTCATTTTTTCTTATTCCTCTTCCAAGATAAAAGGCGATGTGAGAAATGAACAGTGAACCAGACACTTTTTTGGATATGATGAATTCAGTTGTGTTTCATTGTGATGTGACCTTCATGACTGGGTGTTAAGTATCAAGTATCAGTTACCACAGTGAATTTGCAGTCTAATTATGACATGACTGACATCCTGAATTGCATAACTTTTTACCATTATTCCAAAGCATTGAGTCTCCAGTGGATCATATGAAGTGATAGGTATTTAATGCAATATTTTCCCATCAGATCATATGTGACCCTGCATTTCAAAATGAGTCGGATGGATGCTGCAGCTTATTTTTGAAAGGAGCTTTGCTTTTTTAGGTTTTCAGCAAAACCATATTGCCCAGTCTTTTTAAAATCAGAAAATATACTCCTTATGCATGAAAAATGTTCCTGTCATTAAAAGGTGTTTTAAACATGCACCTGCTTGTCTGATGGAAACTTTGGCTGATATCTCAAAATGAGATGTCATGGTGGTTGCGACTGCAAATTGTTATAATTAACAAGACCAGTGAACCGATTTTGATAACTTTTGCATAATTTTAAAGAAAATTTTGTTGTCTCTACTGTGATATGAATATCTCAAAATGACAAAAAGTATTCGGTGTGACTCATTTTGGAAGGTAGGGTCACACATGATCCAGCTTATATTGGAAAAGTTAATTGACTCTTTCAGGCAAAACCCAAATCCAAGTCCATCTGGTGGTGCTGGGCATCCCCAGTCACCACCATCTGCACACACCAGACAATCTCTGAACAGGACAGCAAACAAACCACCGCCACCAGCAGCATCTAATTGGAAACCTGCAGTGGCGAACGATCAGCAGGCCAAGCAGCAGGCTCCAACATCAGCCTCAACAATGCAGTCCCCTTCATCGTCATCATCATCTTCTGCACTACCATCACCACCATCATCATCATCATCAGACACAGCTGGTGTTGCTGTGGGTGGAAGGAGGGGGTTGTCAACATCACAGCAGTCGTTGACGAGGTGAGCACCTTCTCTGTCAACCTCATCAGCCGAGGGGCAACTTTACTACATGCTCCAGGTAGTAGACCCAATCCCCTCTTATCGTTGGCGGGAGCTGCCACAAGTGTAATTTTTGTCGTGACAAACATGACAAAAGTTTTGTTGCGACAAACATGTCTTTGGCCGTGACAAAAGTATGCTTGTTACAACAAAAGTATGTTTGTTGTGACAAGTATTTGTCGTGACAAACATAATTTTGTAGTGACAAAAGTTTTGTCATGACAAGCATATTTTTGTCGTGACAAAAGACGTGTTTTGTCACAACAAACATATTTTTGTTGCGACAAAAGACATGTTGTGTCGCAACAAACACTTGTGGCAGCTCCTGCCAGTCATACCCCCTCGCTATTCTAGTGAAGGTGATTTGCATCTGACCTGTGCTTTGTTGAAACTGTCAATGAGTTCAGTGTCATCAAGTCCATGGGAAGTACTCTGCAACAAAGTTACTTGTGAAGACTCATTACCAGTGGTGTAGCTATTCATGAAGACTCATTACCAGTGGTGTAGCCACTCATAAAGACTCATTACCAGTGGTGTAGCTATTCATGAAGACTCATTACCAGTGGTGTAGCTATTCACGAAGACTCATTACCAGTGGTGTAGCCACTCATGAAGACTCATTACCAGTGGTGTAGCTATTCACGAAGACTCATTACCAGTGGTGTAGCTATTCACGAAGACTCATTACCAGTGGTGTAGCCACTCATGAAGACTCATTCCCAGTGGTGTAGCTATTCATGAAGACTCATTACCAGTGGTGTAGCTACTCATGAAGGCTCATTACCAGTGGTGTAGCTACTCATGAAGGCTCATTACCAGTGGTGTAGCTACTCATGAAGGCTCATTACCAGTGGTGCAGCTACTCATGGAGACTCATTACCAGTGGTGTAGCCACTCATGAAGACTCGTTACCGGTGGTGTAGCTATTCGTGAAGACTCATTACCAGTGGTGTAGCCACTCATGAAGACTCATTACCAGCAGTGTAGCCACTCATGAAGACTTGTTACCAGTGGTGTGGCTATTCATGAAGACTCATTACCAGTGGTGTAGCTATTCATGAAGACTCATTACCAGTGGTGTAGCTAAGCTACTAGTGAAGATTCATTACCAGTAGTATAGCTACTCATGAAGACTCATTACCATTTGTGTGTGTGTGTGTGTGTGTGTGTTTGTATGTGAGTTTGTACGTATGTTCGAGACGGGGAAGGGAGCAAGGTGGTTGAGCTCTAGTAGTAGTATAGACGGCCATGTATCTGACTGGTTACAGTGACTGTCTGACCTGTTTCTATGAACCACTTTCTCCACCTTTTAGATGTCATGCCAGTTTGAAAAATGTCTAGCATGATCACTGGTACATGGTGCATTGTGATCCTGCAAGAAAAACTAAAACAAAACACCATCCCACCAGAATGTTTCTCACCAGGGATATGGTGAACTTTGACCGTAGCATTGCCCAGACAGCACCAAGTCAGGTGACCGTCAGTAATATTTTCAGATTTACATTTTATAATACAGTAGGGATTCGTGGCTGTGGCATAAATTTTTTGAAGAGACTCCAAAATATTACTAGAAATGCAGTCAGTAGAAATATGACTGACACAAAGTATGACAGCAATGATACCATTACCACTTTAACTGTTTAATTATGTATTGCTTCTCATACAGCACATGTACTTTATATTTGTGTGTGTGTGTGTGTGTGTGTGTGTGTGTGTGTGTGTGTGTGGTTTGTGTGTGTGTGTATAGTTAGTCTTAATATTATTATGACAGACCACTTTTCATTGTAGGACTCAGGGTGCTGTTTCAACAACTTCAGGTGGCCGAGTGGCCAGTGGTCATCTGGACAGCACCAAGTCAGGTGACCATATTTAATATATATATATTTAGATTTACATTATGTAATATTGTATGGATTTTGAAGTTTTTGAAGGGTTCTCTGTTCTGTGGTATGTTGTGATGCTGTGAAAGCAGTTAAGTAGAGTCAGACATTTGTGTTAGCATTTATTTATTTAGAAAAATTTATAGGTCAAGCAAAAATCACACAATGACTTAGCAGATCAAGTGATAGTTTGTATGCATGCTGCCATATAACATCTGTATGTAGATGAGTGTTTTGCCTCCCACATAAAAATAGTAATATTAAATCCAGATTTGGGGGGGCATGTTGTCTTTTCACTTCATGCCACTGGTCATTCAAAGAGCCTTCATTGCTGTAACTGTTGTTGAGATGGTCTTATGTTCATTTTTACAACTTCAGCTGTGTCATAATTGTATGAGGCAGTGATGGCTCTTCTCTTGTTCAGTGTCCCAAGAAATGATGATGATAGAGTGCGGTTCAGATTCTGAGGCAAAACTGGTCAAGGAGTCTGTCAACAGGGCCTACTTGGAAGGTGAGCAGCTTCGTCTTTTGGCTACATGATGAAGGACACCAGTTAATTTGTTTGGACATTTTGTTTTAATCATTTGTGTGTGTTTGTGCCCATAATGTTGTTGTTGTTGTTATAGCATTTTCCAGATGAACATTTTGGGGGTTACCTGGAGAATGCAATTGTGTATTGACATGGGCATTCCATAAGGTGAGTGGATTGTATGTGTGACCATTGGTTATTACTGCACCACATGGGCAGCCACACAGCATCTTCAGAGGAGTTATCTCCACTTCTGGAGGGTGGAGCTGTTATGCAAAAAGCTTATCAATGTTGTAGGTGAAGATAGCCTCTAAGTGTTTCAGCTAAGCAACATTGTCCTTTACCCCTAATCGGCCTGTACACTGTGTGTGCCTCTGTGTGTGTGTGTGTGTGTGTGTGTGTGTGTGTGTGTGTGTGTGTGTGTGTGTGTGTGTGTGTGTGTGTGTTCAGGACATAAAAAATTTCAATGTCGCCTTGATGTCAGTGTCTCATGACACAGCCCTGAGCCAACGCAGGTGCCAACAATGAAAAACGCTTGGTGTTGAAAAAAATGAAAGGACTTAACCAGCTCGGAAGGACTTTCAAGTTCACATTGATACTCTGTGTAGGTTTGCTCTGTTTTACCTCATTGTTGTTGTTTTTCTTCCTCTTGTCAATAATATTTAATTGGTTTAGTGATAATGTTTTTGTTGCTAAATTTCAGATGAGGTCAAACCTCCCAAGGCCAGCTCGTTTGATACAATGCTCTGTCTGGATATCTCTGAGAGCATGATGCAAGGTGGTGCATTTGAGGAGATGAAAGAGGCAGTCAACAGATTTATTGATGGTGAGACAATGCTTTCATGGGAGCATAGGTCAGGTCACACTTGTTGACTTATAGGACATATGGGTGTGTGTGTTGGGGGGGGGGGGTATGGGTAGGCATGGGTCTGGTCACGCTTGTTGACTTTGATGACAGTTGGGGAGAGAACACGGGTCTGGTCATGCTTGTTGAGTTTGATGTCAGGTAGGGAGAGAACATGGGTCTGGTCACGCTTGTTGACTTTGATAACAGTTGGGGAGAAAACATGGGTCTGGTCACGCTTGTGGACTTTCATGACTGGTGGGGGAGAGAACGTGAGTCTGCTTATATTTGCTGACTTTCCTGACAGGTGGGAAAGAAAATACGTGTCCGGTCATGCTTGTTGACTTTTGTGGCAGGTGTGGAGGACATGGTGACTACCTCGGGTGTGGAGGAGAACATCGGTTTGGTCACATTTGGAGGTCGGGCCAATGTTGTTCAGAATCTCACCAATGACTTCAGTCGCATCAGAGATCAGATTGGTGGGTTATGCTTGCTTTTAGTTAGCTGGTTGTAGCAGTGGTGTTTGTGAGTGTGCTAGCATGTGTGTGTGTGTGTGTGTGTGTGTTTATCAATCAATCAATCAATATCTCTTTATTGCCATGCGTCAAGTAAAATATACATGCACATGGAATGAGGCATGGTGTTGAGAGCATTCATTATCATACACGCATTCACAATATCATGCACAGGTTAACAAGGTATATATTATGAATGTGTGTGTGTGTGGATGTGTGTGTGTACACATGCATTTGTGTGTTAGTGTGTGTGTGTATGTGTATGTGCGTGTGTGTGTGTGTGTGTGTATGCACACATGCATATGTGTGTTAGTGTGTGTGTGTGTGTGTGTGTGTGTGTGTGTGTGTGTGTGTGTGTGTGTGTTAGTGTGTGTGTGTGTGTGTGTGTGTGTGTGTGTGTGATGCAAAAAATTAAACCATTTTGTTTCTTGGTCATTAGTAGTACTAGCAGTATAACTATGTAAGTAGTACTAGCAATACAACTATGGCATGTGTAAGTTTGTAATGTAACAAGCATGTAATCTTCCCTCAGACCTGATGAAGCCAGGTGGCAAGTCACCATTTGTTGAAGCCCTGCTGGTTGCCATGGCAGCATTTGTGAAAAAAGGTCAGCATAGTTCACAGTGTTTAGTTTTTACTTCTCTTCGTTCCTCCTTCCTACAATCCCCCGCTACAATCCTTGTACAATCAAGTTTTTGAGTTTGAGTTTGAGTTCCTTCCTGTCCATCTTCCTTTCTTTTTTTGTCGCTTTGTCTTCTGTCTTCTTTTGCTTTTCTTTCCTTGTTTCTGCTGTGCTCTTTCTGTCTTTCAGCTTCACTTGTCCTTATTTCCTATCAGCGGATTTGATGGTGGTGCAGTGTTAGGATCAGGATTTTTTTTATGAAGACATATATTGTTTAGTGTCCAGTTGTTGTTGTTTTTACTGGGAAACAGGAAGTTATGGAGCAAGTTATGAAGGACTGCAGCTGAAAAATTGCAACATTTTTTCTGTTTTTTTGTTTTGTTTTGTTTTTCTCTCTCTCTAGAGACTGGTCTTTTCAAATGCCTTTTAACCTCTTCCTCAGTGATTTTCTAAGGATTGTGATGGTCTTTTTGAATGCATTTAACCTCGTCATCAGTGATTTTCTATGGACTCTGATGGTCGTTTTGGATGTGTTTAACCTCTTCATCATGATTTTCCAAGGACTGATTGGTCTCTTTGAATGCATTTAACCTTTTCATGAGTGATTTTCTAAGGACTGTGGTGGTGTTTTTGAATGCATTTAACCTCTTCATCAGTGATTTTCTAAGGACTGTGATGATCTTTTTGAATACATTTAACCTCTTCATCAGTGATTTTCTATGGACTGTGATGAACTTTTTGAATGTTTTGTAAGGACTGTGGTGGTCTTCTTGAATGCGTTTAACCTCTTCATCAGTGATTTTCTAAGGACCATGATAATCTTTCTGAATGTGTTTAACCTCTTCATCAGTGATTTTCTTTGGACTCTGATGGACTTTTTGAATGTTTTGTAAGGACTGTGATGGTCTTTCTGAATGCATTTAACCTCTTCATCAGTGATTTTCTAAAGACTGTGATGGTCTTTTTGAATGTGTTTAACCTCTTCATCAGTGATTTTCTATGAACTGTGATGGTCTTTTTGAATGCGTTTAACCTCTTCATCAATGATTTTCTAAGAACTGTGATGGTCTTTTTGAAGGCATTTAACCTCTTCATCAGTGATTTTCTAAGGATTGTGGTGGTCTTTTTGAATGTGTTAATTTAACCTCTTCATCAGTGATTTTCTATGGACTGTGATGGACTTTTTGAATGTTTTATAAGGACTGTGATGGTCTTTTTGAATGCGTTTAATCTTTTCATCAGTGATTTTCTGAGGACTGTGATGGTCGTTTTGAATGCGTTTAACCTCTTCATCAGTGATTTTCTAAGGACTGTGGGGGTTGTGTGTGCACTCAGGTGGCATTGTGTCTGTGTCGGGAGAGTGGGATGTGAAACCACGCATCATCTTCATCAGTGACGGCTTTCCCACAGAAAGCACAGAGAGTGTTGGAGGAGATGTCGCCAGTAACATCACAAATGTAAGATCACAGATGTTTGGCTGTGGTTGTGGTGTGTATGTGTAGGTGGGGGGAGGGGGAGGGGGGGTGATGTGTGTGTGTGTGTGGGGGGGGGGGTATTCCCACAGAAAGTGCAGAGAGTAGTGGAAGAGACATCACCAGTAACATCACAACATCACAAAATAATGTAAGATCACAAATGTTTGGCTGTGGATGTGGGTGGGTATGTGTGGTGTGGGTGTGATGTGTTTGTGTGTGGGGGTGTTTTCATGTATGTATGTGTCTGTGATGTGGGGGCGGGTGGGGAGGGGGGGGGTATTAGCTTTCTGGTTTTATACCATTTTGTTTGAATTTGGTTTGCAACACAAGTTCTTAACATTGGGACATATTGTCATGGGGGACATTTGCTGTATGAAATTATACTTATGGCCTGTACCTGTTGGTCCATGGATGCATGCATTGCTTTTCCAACCCCAACGCTTTGCCTGTGAGGGATGTACCCATTTTTTTATGGCAAAGGGCTGAGAGAACATGTTCTGTTAATAGAGGTCACTACGATCTAAAAAAGAAAAAAAGAAAAGATGCGTGGGCATGAAAGGGTATGTCAGTGTTCTGGTTGGGCTGTGCACAGGGTCTGCGTTAACTGGTAGTTTCAGGTATTTTACTGGTTAAGATCAGCATATACAAGATCAGCAATCAGTCAGACATACAGGTTGTTTGACTGGTTCTTAGAAAAAAAGTTCTAAAATGTAGCACAGTGAGAGAATGCGTGTGGTTGTGTGTGTGTGTGTGTGTGTGTGTGTGTGTGTGTGTGTGTGTTTGTGTTTGAGACAGGGAAGGGAGCAGGGTGTTTGCTTGTACAGCTTTAATAGTAGCATGGACAGCTGTGGATCGGACAGGTTACAGTGATTACCTGGCTGGTTTCTGTGAATGGCTTTTGCCACCTTATAAATGTCATACAGTTTTGAAAAATGCTTAGTGTGATCGCTGGTACATGACTCGCTGTCTAGTTCTGCATGATTTTCATTTAAAAAATGCCTATCCATGAACTGGGATTGTAAAAGAAAAATCCATACATGTGTTCACAATTGGTAATTCATATTGGTTTTTGCCATGTAAAAACTAAACAGCAGTGTATGTACAAAAAGCTTTCAACGAGGGTCACATATGTGATCAAATTGTCCAAGGCTTATAAAGCTTCAAAAAATGTACTAAAGGAAATTGTTAAATTAACTTAAGTAAAGAGAAATATAAGTAACATGTTGCTTTGCAAGAAACGGTTAATAAACTGTCACATCTTGTGGCCTAGAGCAGCAACTTCAATATGTTTTGTCAATACAGTTTGAATGAGAGGAATCTGTATGCTTGTGGAACACTTGCTGGCATAAATGTCCATTCTTTTCACACTCTGTGTGTGTGTGTGTGTGTGTGTGTGTGTGTGTGTGTGTGTGTGTGTGTGTGTGTGTGTGTGTGTGTGTGATGAAACCGACATATCCTTATGTCTTTATAAGCTAGGCTCTTATGAGATGGGGCACCATAAATAATATTTATTTATTGTTTATTGTGTGTCAGTGTGTGTGCGTGCATGCATGCATGTGTGTGTGTGATGAAACGGACATATCCTTATATCTTTATAAGCTAGGCTTTTATGAGATGGGGCACCATAAATAATATTTATTTTTTATTTATTATCATTTGTGCAACAAAAAGCCATCACAAACTACTTCAAAATATCAAACACCAGCAAAAGATTTAACACAAAATTTGGAGAAAGAACGGCTAAACCAGATATGAGGCACATATTGTGGCATAATAATCAGTAGGCTGTTTTGGAATCAGACCATTTGAAGATTTAAAAAAAAAAGACTTTGCAAGTGGAGGAGAGTTGTCAACACTGCAGCATTTTTCTGTGTCAGGTTCGTTTGTCACTGTCAAGGATGTTGATCAGTTTCAAGAACAGTGACAGTTTCAACAAGGTGTACCCGGTCATCTTTATCCCAGTTGGTCAGCATGCAGACAAGGTAGGGACTGAGTGGGTGGTATGGTTGACTGATTCAGTGGTTCACTGATTGGCTGATCAATCAAATCAAATCAACCAATATGTTATTTTATGTCTGTTTACAACAAGGTGATTCATTTGTAAAAACTTTTTTTCTTTTATTCACTTTTACTTTGTCTTTTTTTCACTATAATGAATATAACACAATTATAGAACATGTCAGTACACCTGTTCCAACAATTAATAACAGACACATACAAATATGCATGTACAGGTTATGCATACATAATATACAAAAAGGTGCAGACATATAGACAGCCATACAGACAGAGTTGGACAAAGTACTACATAGATATAGACAGACAAAGGGTGTATTAGACAAAGGATTGGCTGAGTATGTCAGTGGGGATGTTGTAGCTTTGAGGGTTCACTGATATACTGTCAGCATGCTGAGTGGTTTACTGATTGGCTGTGTTTGTATCTGGATGATTGGTTGGTCAGCAGTGCACTGATTATGGCTGTGTATGTGAGTGTGGATAGCTGTTGGAATGGTGTTTTTTGCTGATTGGCTGAGTACCAGGATGTGAGTGTGGATAGCTGTTGGAATGGTGTTTCTTGCTGATTGGCTGATTACCAGTATGTGAGTGTAGATGATTGGCTGTTTTGGAGCTTCACTGTTTGAGTGCAGATGCGTGGATGGTTCAGTGGTACATTAATTGCATGAGTATGTGTATGTGAGTGTGGATGGCTGGTGGAATGTTTTTTTTTGCTGATTGGCTGAGTACCAGTATGTGAGTGTAGGTGATTGGTTGTGAGTGTGGATGCATGGATGGTTCAGTGGTACACTGATTGCTTGAGTATGTGTATGTGAGTGTGGATAGCTGGTGGAATGGTGGTTTTTGCTGATTGGCTGAGTACCAGTATGTGAGTGTAGATGATTGGTTGTGAGTGTGGATGCATGGATGGTTCAGTGGTACACGGATTGCTTGAGTATGTGGTTGACCGAGTAAACATTTGATTGTTTTGTTGGTTGGTTTACTGCTGCTGGTTGGTTTACTGGTTATATGATTAATGTGATTAATTATTTAATTCTTGTATTGCTTTTTTTCTAAAATATTTTCACCAATTGCTGTTTTGTTGACTGGTATGGTTGATAGAGTGAATGAGTGACAGGTTTAAATATTTTCAAGTGATTACCTTGTCTAGAATTCCAGGAGAATGGCTGTTGGTAGATGTGGATAGTGGTTGCTGTTGACTTGCTCTTGTACTTGTGAACTTGCTGGAGTGCCCATGCTGTTTGCTTTTAATGGTTTGTTGTTGTTGAGTTTTGAGTTTTCAAAGAAATTAGGTTCTTGCTTTGTAATTGCATGCTGTGCATGTGTTGTTCTTACCCTATTAAAGAGTCTTTTTCTCTGAAGAAGTTTAGGCTGTTTTCGCCTGCTGTTTTTGTTTTAAGTCAGCTTACCAAGTCTACTGATTACTTATTTATTTTGGATATGTGGCTGTATTTCTCAGGTTGATTGTGTGCAAATTGTTTGTTTTTTATGCTCAGAGCTACATGGAAGCCATGTCCAAGATCTGCGATGGTGTGTTCATGAAGCCTGAAAAGATCACAGATTTGTGTCATTATTTCCAAGTTCAGGTATATGTTTGTTATAGATGACTTCTCTCTCTTTCACCTTTTCTGTCTTCAGATGTAAACACTAGCAAAAATTTCCAAGCTGAGTTAAGGCTTGGCGGGTATTTGTTTGTCGTAGTTGTTAAAGATGACTTCTCTCTCAAACCCTCTCAGTCTTTGGCCACAAACATTAGCAAAAAATTCCTTGCTGAGTTCAGGCTTGGCAGGTATGTATTTGTTACAGATGACTTCTCTCTCTCTCTCTCACCCTCACTGTCTTTGGCCGCGAACACTAGCAAAAAGTTCCAGGCTGAGTTTAGGCTTGGCGCAGGATACTGCATATACGTTTGACTGTCCATGGACAGATGCAAGCCAAGCTCAGCTCTGCTCCGGAGTAGTGCTGAGCGCAGCTCACATTCCATTGCGCTTCTTCTCACATTGTTCCTGAAGTTCAAAGACTGGAAGCATGGGATTTGTAACAATCATGGCAGACGTATGGATGTGTTTGGAGCGGTGATGAGGTCCAGCTTTCATTCAAGTCTGGTCCAGATCACAGATGTGACTGCAGTGGCAAGGGGCCAGACTGAGCCAAGCTGATTGTAGTGCAGTTGTGCCTTTGCGCTCTCTCTATCTCTCTCCAAACATGATACAAACAGACCCAGTGAACATGCCGGATCTGATTCACATCCACTCCAAACTGGCTCGGAAGCATTGGCCAGAAGTGGTTAGCATTGCAGTTAGCCCCTTTGCTTGCTCCCTCTCTCTCTCTCTCCTTCTCTCTCTCTTTCTTTCTCTCTCTCTCTCTCTCTCTCTCTCTCTCTCTCTCTCTCTCTCTCTCTCTCTCTTCTCTCTCTCTCTCTCTCTCTCTCTCTCTCTCTCTCTCTCTCCTTTTCTCTCTCCACTGTATTTTAACCAGTGAGTGAAGTTTGCCACACTCTGTTGTACACACTACACCATCGTTTGTTTTGCTCTCTCTCTCTCTCTCTCTCTCTCTCTCTCTCTCTCTCTCTCTCTCTCTCTCTCTCTCTCTCTCTCTCTCTCTCTCTCTCTCTCTGTGTCTCTGTCTGTCTGTCTGTCTGTCTCTCTTCAAATGTTATATAAATAGACCCAGTAAGCATTCCAGATTCAATTCGCATATGATCTGGATCAGCTTGGAAGCACTGGCCAGAAGCAGGCCTGATCATTCTTGCACGCTGGCATACTTCTGGACTGGATCCATTTGGCCAAAACCTGACACAGTCAGTCAGAACCAAATCAGATCCATGTTGGCTTTGTACCATATGATCTAGGCTGTCTGTGGAAGAATACAACTGAGTCTGAAAGTGGGAAACTGGTAGCAGCCAGACCAGATGTGTTTGGCCAAAATCTGACCAGACCATCCAAACTGGACCCAGGCCAGTTTTGCACAGTATGACCTGGGCCTCCTTTGAAAGAACTGAACCGAATCAGATATGTGAAGTTAGATCTGGCATATACAGTTGGGCCCGATTCTGGCTGCATGCTGGCCATAGCTGGCCATAACCAAAATACTTTCGAACTGGATCCAGCATGTTTACTAGGGTGATATAGATCTAGATCTATCTGGAAGACCTCATTTGATTGCTAAAGTGTTACCTGCATGTCTGGAAAACCTCTTAACAGAGTAAATAAAAAAGATTAAAAACAACAACAATAAAAAACACTTGTCAATTGTTTGCACAATGTTTTTCAATATTGTTCACCAGGAAACAATAGGCAAAGTACTGGTTTGCCTGAAGCGTGAGTCAGACACAGTAAAAGCGGACAAGATTGAGGCTACAGTGGCAGCTCTGACAGGCAAGGAACTCAGCGACAAGGAGAGAAGGGAAGTGCTGGAAACTGTCCACAGGGAACTGGCCAATCCTGAAAGAGTACGATCTCGTCGTCCCAGACCCACCGATTTGGACAATGTGTTTGAGGACTTAGGTGATTGCTTATTAATTTTTGCAGTTGATGCGCTGGAGTTTATCCTTTGAATTCTTCTCAGGAGTAATGGTGTGTGTGTGTGTGTGTGTGTGTGCTTGTGTGTGTGCTTGTGTGCGTACATACAGGTGTAAGTACACACAGATGTGAGTCCACACAGGTCCACTGGACTGGGCAGATGTGTGGGTGTGTCTATGTATCTGTGTTTTTTGCATATGCCTTTCCAGTTGGTTCAAACTTTTTGTGAACAGCAAGTTTACTGAACCTTTCCACTTTACTGTGAATGACGAACAGAGCTTTGAATACTGTTGTTATTAGTCATGTAACAGTGTAGCTTCTTTTCATTTTGTGTCTTAGACATGCCTGCACACACTGTTTCATAAGCAGAATCTAAGGGCACACTGCAAATACAATTTTGTAATATTAATGTCTTTCCCTTTTTTCATCTTCTCACCTTTACAGCCAAAGTAGACAAAGGTGAACGACTTGCACTCGGGACACGTGTAACTCGCGGCCCTGACTGGGATTGGGCGGAACAGGATGCACAGGGGCCTGGCACCGTTATCAACCATCATGAAAGACGTAAGTACACACAGGTCTGCGCCCCAGACTGCCCGTCACCACCCGCTCTTTTGCCTTACCGCGCGACCCCAGACTGCCCGGTAGCGGCCAGCTAGCAGACACTCCATATTAGCATCTCGGCTTATGCAAATAAGAACGGGATTCTCACAAGACTTGTAGCCTCATTTTCACTATTGTTTACTACTTCTGGCAATGTCCTTTGTTCGAAGTTTGGTGGAGTTTGAGAGACGCTGTGAATTTTTTAATTTGCGAGGTCGAGACGTGATAGATGCATGAAAATAAACAAAAGCCCTACTGTTAGCAATGGCATCGGAGCTTTCATCCTTTGAGATTTGAACTGCAAATTGGCTCAGTCGCTTACTGTGGACACTCTAGCAAACTCACGGAGCTTCATCTTTGGACATTCAAACTGGAAATTTTGCAAAGTCGGTTACACCGTAGGCACCCAAAAACCTGACATTCAGATACAGACATTTCTGACTTGGGATTTTTTTTTTATACTTTTATTTTTGAGCGAAAAAAATCTAAACCTCTTGGATATACAAGAACACTGTATTCGCAAACTGGGGAAAATACGAAGTGAGCTGAAACTTTTGTTTGGTGTTTATTATTGATTTTTAAAGTTGTATACCAGGATCATTTGACACAGTTACTTCCCTTCACATGGGATTTCGTAGCAAAAGGGCACTGAAGCTGTGTAAGTCTTACCTGCACTCCCGGCACCATCATCAACCACAATGAAAGATGTATATAGTCCACACAAGTCTGCTTAACTCAAATAGTCTGAATGACAAACAGAGCTTTGAATACTGTTGTTATTAGTCATGTTATTAGTCATGTTATTAGTCGCTTCATTGTTGGTGACCACCGCTCCAGGGAACCAGGCTGCGTCACCAATATGCTCTTTAAACTGGACCTCCCCACCCTACAGGATGGATGTAAACAAGGTCTCACTTTCTTTTATAAGGTGGTTGAGGGGCTGGTACCGGCCATGCCAGTTGAACAGTTTTGAAAACATCTCCCAGCAAGCAAAAGACAAATTAGGCTAACAAAATTCCATGATTTTACAGCAGAGAACATTATAGACAGACAGGCAACACTTAACTCCAGACCATTCTTAGTTCCCCACTCAGACACTGAATAACATAAGAACTCTTTCTTTGTCCACACCACCACTGACTGGAACCACCTCCGTGACTACCAAGTGAAGGCCCCCACTCTTGAGGACTTCAAGCAACGGATTGTCACCCAAAGCACCATCTGATTTGCATGTGCACACTCCCCTCCCATCGCATCTATACCTAAAATTAGGTCCAGCGAAGTAAAACATCAAGTGAGGCTGTTTAAGTCTTACCTGGACTGGGCAGGTTAGGATGGATAGGGGCTGGGCACCAGGTTGACTTGTGTGCACTACTGTGGCTATAATGATCTGTTGCCATAAGTTGCTGTTGTTGCTATGTCTGTTGTCGTAAGTTACAGTTGTTGCTATATCTGTTGTGATAAGTTGCTGTTGTTGCTTTGTCTGTTGTCGTAAGTTACAGTTGTTGCTATATCTGTTGTGATAAGTTGCCGTTGTTGCTATGTCTGCTGTCGTAAGTTACAGTTGTTGCTATATCTGTTGTGATAAGTTGCCGTTGTTGCTTTGTCTGTCATCGTAAGT
Organism: Alviniconcha marisindica; assembly: GCA_018857735.1. NCBI lineage: Eukaryota > Metazoa > Mollusca > Gastropoda > Provannidae > Alviniconcha > Alviniconcha marisindica. Next base: position 287,353 of record JABMCL010002280.1, on the reverse strand, counting down.
TACTGTTGTTGCTATTGTCTGTTGTCATAAGTTACAGTTGTTGCTATGTCTGTTATCTTATGACAACAGACATAGCAATGATGGCAACTTATTATCATCAATAGTTATCATTGTTGCTATTGTCTGTTGTCATAAGTTACAGTTGTTGCTATGTCTGTTATCTTATGACAACAGACATAGCAATGACGGCAACTTATTATTATCATCAGTAGTTACCATTGTTGCTATTGTCTGTTGTCATAAGTTACAGTTGTTGCTATGTCTGCTATCTTATGACAGACAACAGACATAGCAATGACAGCAACTTATTATTATCATCAATAGTTATCATTGTTGCTATGTCTGTTGCCATAAGTTACCACTGTTACTGTGTCTGTTGTCATTAGTTACCATTGTTGCTATGTCATTTGTTGTAAGTTACTGTTGTTGCTATGTCTGTTTTTGTACGTTACCATTGTTGCTGTGTCTGTTGCCATAAGTTACCATCGTTGCTATGGCTGTTGTCATTGTGTTCACAGATTCCATACATTGGGTAAAATGGGACAAGGCAGACTACAATTGCTACCCCTACAGCAGTCGTCGTGGTTACCATATCTGGCCAACATATGATCAACCACGTCTCAGAATTGATAACGAACCACTGGACATTGGCATGACTGTCAGAAAAGGTATATTTAAATGCCAGACAGTGTTATGTTCTTCTTCACAATGTAGAAGGACATACCACAGTATCTTTTATAGATTGGACGGTGGCATCTGGTACTTATTAGGAAATACACATATTTGTCTTTGATCAGGTATACTGTATAGTCTGTTGTGAGGGTGGTCTGTGTTAGGGTGGTCTCTCAGGGAGATATTTCCATGAGGGTGTTTTTTCACAAGGGTTGTCTTCATAAGTGTCATCTTTGTTAGGCTGGTCTCTCCCAAGGGTGGTCTTTGATGACAGTAGCCCTTGTTGGGCAGTTTCTCATGATGGTAGTCTTTTTGAAGGTGGTCTCTCTGTTTCATGATGGTGATCTTTGTGAGGGTTGTATCTGATGAGGCTGATCTTTGTGAGGGGTTGTATCTGATGAGGGTGATCTTTGTGAGGGTTGTATCTGATGAGGGAATCTTTGTGAAGGTTGTATCTCCTGAGGGTGATCTTTGTGATGGTTGTGGGGGTGATCTTTGTAAGGGTGGCGTATCATGAGGTTGGTCTTTGTGAGGGTGGTGTCACATGATGATGATCTTTGTGAGGGTGGTACCTCATGAGGGTGATCTTCATGGGGGTGCATGAGGGTGATCTTCATGGGGGTGCATGAGGGTGATCTTCATGGGAGTGCATGAGGGTGATCTTTCTGGGGGTGAATGAGGGTGATCTTCATGGGGGTGAATGAGGGTGATCTTTCTGGGGGTGCATGAGGGTGTTCTTTCTGGGGGTGCATGAGGGTGATCTTCATGGGAGTGCATGAGGGTGATCTTAATGGGGGTGCATGAGGGTGATCTTCATGGGGGTGCATGAGGGTGATCTTCATGGGGGTGCATGAGGGTGATCTTCATGGGGGTGAATGAGGGTGATCTTTCTGGGGGTGCATGAGGGTGTTCTTTCTGGGGGTGCATGAGGGTGATCTTCATGGGAGTGGGTTGGGATTCCTTGAGAGTGTGAGCTCTTTGTGCATAGCCTCCCACGAGAAAGGTCTTTGACCACCCTGGGTTTCAGGGCACACGTGCTCAGTGTTAAAAGAGTTAAATCAGACTGACTGTTTGGCACCAGCCTTGGGTGAAATGCCCCTTAACCCTTTCCCTGCCCTTATGACGTAGTATGATGCCCACGAGGAAGTGTTTCCCATCTGTCACAAAGACGTCATCGGACATTCTGCTGGAATTATGACTGTGTGTGCATGTTCAGAAGAGGCAGTGTTCTAGAAAATGAATGTTTGTGGTTGGCCTACATAGCCCCGTCTGAGAGAGTCTGTTGTGAAGGAATTAACTGCATCAGCAACACACATTCATTGGCAGGGAAAAGGCTAAAATGAAGGTGTATAAATGCATGTTGTGCAGGCCCAGACTGGAATTCAGCAGAAGCACAGGATGACCAGGGCATTGGCGTGGGTGTGATTATCCGCCGGTCGAGGGAGAAAGGCAAAGTGATGGTAATATTAATAATAATAACCCGCACAGGCCCTAAGTGCTTACACATTCTTTGCAAATACATATTATCAAAATTCAGTGCATACAACATGAATGCACACACAGAGCCAACAGAGGCAGAATGACTGACAGAAACAGGGAGTTGATTCCAGATAACTGGAGCCTGGTAAGAGAAAGAACGCTGACCACAGGACTTTGTTTGGAAGGATGGTATTCTGAACACTCCGGTGTCTGTAGAAGAGCGGAGCTGTCGGGAAGGAGTGTAAAGGTGAAGAAGTAAGTTGTGTGACAATCGGGTAATGAAGGCTCTAATGATTGAAATAGGTGAGATTATCCACTGGTCGAGGGAGAAAGGCAGAGTGATGGTAAGTGGTGTGACAATCTGGTAATGAAGGCTCTAATGATTGAAATAGGTGTGATTATCCACTGGTCGAGGGAGAAAGGCAAAGTGATGGTAAGTGGTGTGACAGTCAGGTAATGAAGGCTCTAATGATTAAAATAGGTGTGATTAACTGCCAGTCAAGGGAGAAAGGCAAAGTGATGGTAAGTGATGTGACAATCAGGTAATGAAGGCTCTAATGATTGACAAAAATAAAATCAGTGTGTAGTCACTGGTTGCAAAGGTGCTGGTTTGCATTAAGTTTTGAGGGAGTGAAACAGTGCCTCCCTGTTATCATTACTTACTTGATATTTATGCTTTGTCATAAGGGTCGTGTTAGGGCAAAGTGAAATTCATCAAATCATGAGTAAGACTTTGATTCATTGTTCATGACGCATGCTTGAAGAGGATTGGGAAAAAAATAAGTTAAATAAACTTAGAAGGCAAATATGACGATGATCGAAACACACAAAAGGTTGTGAAAAGAATGACTTAAAAAATAATAATCTGGCACTACAAAACAACATCCAGATTTTTAGAATAGACAGTTGTTCTACAAACGAATGATAACAGAAATGAAATTGCACAGCTTTCGGTTGAGTCAAGTCTTGGCAGGATGGAACACAAGCGTGAGAATGAGAAATTACAAAGGTTGAATTCTTGGCAGTAATTGAAGCACGCAAAGCTATATTCTGACCTACTCCTGGCTTAAACCTTGGCTAGCAGTAGATTCAACAGAGGGGACCGTAACATCTGCATCTGTGGTACCCCACCATGGGGCCAGGTTATTTGCACAGCCATCAGTTGTCAGGGGCACCTACATGTAATCAATGTCTGTACCAGCTGCTGTTCGCAGCTCGTACAAAACAACGTGTGCTTGTATGGCGCAGTGCAAGTATGGCTGTCCATCTGTGGCAAAATCCTTAATGTTAGCATTTTCTCAGCTGCTTTCCAGTTGAAATCTTTCATACTGTTGCACGATAATCTGTACAGAGACACACACACACACACACACACACACACACACACACACACACACACACACACACACACACGTACAGAGATATTTGACTTTGTACCAGTTTGGGTGATTTGGGCTGCTTTGAACAGAAGAGTATGAAAACTGAATGAAAGCATGCACGGTTGTAGTGTCCTGTTTTGAATATGACTGAAGAGTTGCTGCTGTGGGTGCTGCAGGTGCGTTGGCCAAATGGGGTGCAGCAGGTCTGTCGGTGGTCATTAAGCGGGCCTAAGGAGGTGGAGTACTGGTTAGTAACTGCACACATATGCATGCATGTATGCGCACATGCGCATGCACACACAAACGTGCATGCATGCACACACGCAAGCACACACACACACATGCATTCATGCATTCACATATGCACACACACACACGCACGCACGCGCGCACACACACACACGCATGCATGAATGCATGCGTGCACACCACACACACACAGTGTGCATACACACACATGCACACGCACACGCACACGCACGCATGCACGCACACACACACACACACACACAGCTTGCACACATAGTCTCTTTCTCATGCACACCACACACACACACAGTGTGCATACACACACACGCACACACACACACACACACACGCACGCATGCACGCGCACACACACACACACAGCTTGCACACATAGTCTCTTTCTCATTTACACACACACACACACACACACACGCACATGCACGCATGCACGCACACACACACACACACAGCTTGCACACATAGTCTCCGTCTCATTTACTTATACACACACAGTCTGTCTCTTTCTTCTGTGTCTCTCTTACACACACACATGCATGCACACATGCATACACACACACACACACACACACACACACACACACACACACACACACACACACAGAGTGGGAACATACATACACAGAAAATGCCCACACTCTTAAAAACAAACTAGTTTTCCAGCATAGCTGAAATTTCTGTCCTTTTTCCCCTGCTATCTTTTGTGCTGCTCCGTGAAATGGCATTAAGATTGTTATTCCCCGCTGAATTTAGAAGATGCCACGAGTTACAATTTAGGTACCAGTTACTGACAGTGAGTTTCACTGTTGTTGCAGTCACCCTGATGGAGATACCAGCAATGCCCTTCAGTCCTCCAGCACCTGGACAGAACAAGCAGTTCAGCCTGTGACTCCAAGTAAGTCATGCCACAGGAAAAAACAAACAGTTGTTGTGTTGAAGTTGTATCTTTGTTGCCTGACCATGTCAGACACTATCAGTCTCTTGAGTGTTTCGCCCTGATATAACCGCACTGGTTGACTGGGTGTAAAACACCAAGTTACTTACTTACCTACTCTTGAGTGTTTTGCCCTGATATAACCGCACTGGTTGACTGGGTGTAAAACACCAAGTTACTTACTTACCTACTCTTGAGTGTTGCAGTTTTACTGTTTTTGTCATGTAAACATGTCAGACACCACCAGTCTCTTGAGTGTTTCGCCCTGATATAACCGCACTGGTTGACTGGGCGTAAAACACCAAGTTACTTAATTACCTACTCTTGAGTGTTGCAGTTTTACTGTTTTTGTCATGTAAACATGTCAGACACCACCAGTCTCTTGAGTGTTTCGCCCTGATATAACCGCACTGGTTGACTGGGTGTAAAACACCAAGTTACTTACTTACCTACTCTTGAGTGTTGCAGTTTTACTGTTTTTGTCATGTAAACATGTCAGACACCACCAATCTCTTGAGTGTTTCGCCCTGATATAACCGCACTGGTTGACTGGGCGTAAAACACCAAGTTACTTAATTACCTACTCTTGAGTGTTGCAGTTTTACTGTTTTTGTCATGTAAACATGTCAGACACCACCAGTCTCTTGAGTGTTTCGCCCTGATATAACCACACTGGTTGACTGGGTGTAAAACACCAAGTTACTTACTTACCTACTCTTGAGTGTTGCAGTTTTACTGTTTTTGTCATGTAAACATGTCAGACACCACCAGTCTCTTGAGTGTTTCGCCCTGATATAACCGCACTGGTTGACTGGGTGTAAAACACCAAGTTACTTACTTACCTACTCTTGAGTGTTGCAGTTTTACTGTTTTTGTCATGTAAACATGTCAGACACCACCAGTCTCTAGAGTGTTGCAGTTTTACTCTCCTCATCACGTAAACATGTCACACATTACCAGTCTGTTGAGTGCTGCAGTTTTACTGTTTTTGTCATGTAAACGTGTCAGACGCTACCAGTCTGTTGAGTGCTGCAGTTTTACTTTGTCATGTAAACATGTCAGATGCTACCAGTTGTTTTACGGTCTTTGCTGCAGTTTTACTCTCCTCATCACATAAACATGTCACACATTACCAGTCTGTTGAGTGCTGCAGTTTTACTGTCTTTGTCATGTAAACATGCCAGACGCTACCAGTCTGTTGAGTGCTGCAGTTTTACTCTCCTCATCACATAAACATGTCACACATTACCAGTCTGTTGAGTGCTGCAGTTTTACTGTCTTTGTCATGTAAACATGTCAGATGCTACCAGTCTGTTGAGTGCTGCAGTTTTACTGTCTTTGTCATGTAAACATGTCAGATGCTACCAGTCTGTTGAGTGCTGCAGTTTTACTGTCTTTGTCATGTAAACGTGTCAGACGCTACCAGTCTGTTGAGTGCTGCAGTTTTACTGTCTTTGTCATGTAAACGTGTCAGACACTACCAGTCTTTTGAGTGTTGCAGTTTCACTCTCCTTGTCACTTGAACATGTAGGACTCAGCCAGCCTGTTAAATGTTGAAGTCTTACCCTTCTTGTCACTTAAGCATGAGAAATACTGCCTTTCTGTTCAGTACTGAAATGTAACTCTCCTTGTCATTTGAACATGTCAGACGTTACCAGTCTGTTGAATGTGGAAGTTTTTTTTTAACTCTCTTTGTCATTTGAACATGTCAGACCCTACCGGTCTGTTGACAAGTCACTCTGAGGCTAACGTGTAAATGTGTGTATTTATATGATGAGCCAATTTCAAGATCAAAGGACTATGTCTGGTCTTGAATAAAAATTGGGTTCTGTCTTATGCCTAGGAATACCTGTGTCACCGAGTGTGCTTGAAATGTAGGGTATATATGCCACTGGGGGGCATCCTTTTTGAGGATGTACCTCTGGTGGGGTTTATGTACATTATATTTACTTGCATCAGCGTGCCAGGTGAGAGTTACCATAGGCGACTTGGGTCTTTGTTGTTGTGTTTGTGTGACGTCTTTCGCGTGATATTTAACTCCTTTGTGTGTTGATTTAATATATCAGCAGCTCGATATTTAACTCCCTTGTGTGTTGATTTAATATATCAGCAGCTCTGCCACAGAAGCATGCACGGTGGTCACTGTAAAGTCTTGTTGTGCAGACTCCCGATCCAGAGGGGAGTGGGAAGCAGCGATGTTTGAAGGTGATGGGGTGTGGCAGTGGAGAGATGTGGACAACACCTGGCGGCCCTATGACAAGAAAACCAACAAGGAGATCGAGGCAGCGTGCAAGAAGAAATCTGGAATCTCATGCCTCATTGAGAGAGATGGAAAGCAGTGAGTAGATGTGGAACGTTCATTTAAATGTTCTTTACAGAGAATCAGAGTGCTCTCCCCTGGGGCCTTAACTATGAATCAGGACTACGGTAGGCCAGGCCTAAACCAAAGTCCCTGACTTTAGAGTCCGAGACTTTGAGTTAGGCAAAGTTCGTATACATGGACGCAGACAATGGTCGAGACAACAGAGTCTCTGACTTTGCGCTGATAAGAAAGTGGTCATCACACGCGTCATCGCTTGTGCTAACTTTAGATGGGGCAATCCCATCTGGGCATGCGCACCGACACGCTTCGTTCACTTTCCTGCGACGTATTTCGCACACGCAAACATCGGTAAACATAAACATTAGGTGAAGGCATGCCTGGCAGGCCCCGATTCTGGATGTGTTTTGCCATGTTTTACTTCTGCAACACCCAAGCGATCTCGACGAGGTCATTATTCATAAAAACGCTAATCTATCAACATCTTCGATGGAGTATTCTTCTTGGCATTTACTGAATCGAGTAACCGTAGCATCGTCTGCTGCGTCGGCCATTTTGAACTTGTCAGAAAGGCAAGTGGATGCTGTGAAATCAGGTAGCCTACGCTGTGCAGATGAATTTAAATAACAAGAAAATCAATCAAGTGATAATGTAAGACGTCAAGCAAACTTGCTCTCATAATAATTTGCAAACATTAAATCGTACGATCACATTAATCAGTCATTATGCCTGCGTTGCTCGGTGAGTGCGACCTTTCTTCCCTCCAAAATGAAAGAGCTTTGGCCAACGAACATCTAGTACTCATTTGACGTAGTAAACGAAAGAAAAAAAGAAGAAGAAAAAATTAATTAAAAAGAGAGAGAAGCCGCTGGATTCAGACGTAAAGAGGCAACAACAGCAAAAAGCTAACAAAAACAACAAGAAAAAACAACTTTCCAAGCATAACAAGGCTAAAAGCAGTCATAGTCCCGGGCCTACGACCTTTAGTCCAGCGAAATCGCTAGCCTAAATATCGGCTGTTTAGGCCCGAGGTTCGGCCCAGACTTTGGTGTAGTCCCGGTCCATGGTTACCATTTTGGGGCCATTGTCAATAGCCTTGAGATTTAGGCCGGCCTACCACTTTAGGCCCGATTCATAGTTAAGGCCCCTGGCCCTTAACCCAGCTCTCATAATCTCAGAGTGCTGTCCCCTGCCCTTCATTTGCTAATCTAAACTCCCTCTCATATATCTTCTTTCATTCTGCCCCACCCCCAAAGGAAGTCAAAGGACTTTCTTTCTTCTATGTAACGCCAGTCTTTCTTCTTCTTTTTTACAAAAAATTTGTGTCCTTTTTAACTGAATTTGTTTTGGATTTTTTGCCATTGTTTGCTTCAGACGCCGAGTGATGTTCAGAAAATTGGTGGAGAAAGTGATTGATGAGGGAACAGAGTGTGAAGTTCGCAGAATTCCTGCTGCTAAAGCATAAGCTTACAAGTTCCTCATCAGACTGGCCATTCTTGAACACACCGTCTCTGACCGGCTGGAACACACCGTCTCTGACCGGCTGGAACACACCGTCTCTGACCGGCTGGAACACACCATCTCTGACTGGCTGGAACACACCACCTCTGACCGGCTGGAACACACCATCTCTGACTGGCTGGAACACACCATCTCTGACTGGCTGGAACATGTCATCTCTGACTGGCTGGAACACATCATCTCTGACTGGCTGGAATCACACCACTCTCTGACCGGCTGGAATACACCATCTTTGGAACACATCATCTCTGGCCGGCTGGAACATACCATCTCTGACTGGCTGGAACATGTCATCTCTGACTGGCTGGAACACACCATCTCTGACTGGCTGGAACGCATCATCTCTGACTGGCTGGAACACACTATCTCTGACTGGCTGGAACACACCTTCTCTGGCCGGCTGGAATACACCATCTTTGACCACCTGGAACACATCTCTGGCCGGCTGGAACATACCATCTCTGACTGGCTGGAACACATCATCTCTGACCGGCTGGAACACACCATCTCTGACTGGCTGGAACATGTCATCTCTGACTGGCTGGAACACACCATCTCTGACTGGCTGGAACACACCTTCTCTGGCCGGCTGGAACACACTATCTCTGAATGGCTGGAACACACCTTCTCTGGCTGGAACGCATCATCTCTGACTGGCTGGAACACACTATCTCTGACTGGCTGGAACACACCTTCTCTGACCGGCTGGAATACACCATCTTTGACCACCTGGAACACATCTCTGGCCGGCTGGAACATACCATCTCTGACTGGCTGGAACATGTCATCTCTGACTGGCTGGAACACACCATCTCTGACTGGCTGGAACACATCATCTCTGACCGGCTGGAACACACCATCTCTGACTGGCTGGAACATGTCATCTCTGACTGGCTGGAACACACCATCTCTGACTGGCTGGAACACACCTTCTCTGGCCGGCTGGAACACACTATCTCTGACTGGCTGGAACACACCTTCTCTGGCCATTCTCTGGCCGGCTGGAACACACTATCTCTGACTGGCTGGAACACATCATCTCTGACCGGCTGGAACACACTATCTCTGACTGGCTGGAACACACTATCTCTGACTGGCTGGAACACACCTTCTCTGGCCGGCTGGAACATACCATCTCTGACTGGCTGGAACACATGATCTCTGACTGGCTGGAACACATCATCTCTGACTGGCTGGAAAACACCTTCTCTGACTGGCTGGAACACATCATCTCTGGCCGGCTGGAACATACCATCTCTGACCGCCTGGAACACATCTTCTCTGATTGGCTGGAACACACCTTCTCTGACTGGCTGGAACACATCATCTCTGACCAGCTGGAACACACCATCTCTGACCGGCTGGAGCACATATCTCTGACTGGGATTCTTGCACAGAGAATGTTGAGACATCAGATTTCTAAATTTAGGTTTGTAGATGATGCAACCATCAATTTATCTTCATCTCTCCTTGATGCCCAAGAGGCACACAAGGAAGGTACTGAAGTTAGGTGCAGACTGGCTGGTGCTGATCCAGCCCAGCGTCCTGTGAATCATGCTGCTACATGTAGCACCTTAAACCAGTAAGGCACTAGTAGTGTCTGCAGCATGAAAAACTCACCTCTACAAACACTGCCACTAGTGATTTCAATGGGCGACTTAGCTGCGGATCGCCCCGCTAGGTGGCGCTGGGCATATTTGGGGCTTTGACAAAGCTCAGGTCAGCTGAAAATGATCTCCCCTACACTAGCCAGGTGGCGCTGGGCCTATTCGGGCAGTGCAATGCTCAAGCCAGCAAAGTCGCTCATTCCTGTCTTCTTCCTTGAGTCCCCCCCCCCCCCCCCACCATAGAGAGAGAGGAAAAACAGTGAGTAGATGCAGAGTGTTAGTTCAGATTTCCATTTCCTCTCATTTCAGACCTTATGTGCGACCCGTGCGTGTGTATGCTGGTGCATATGTGTTGTGTGCGAGGAATACAGTATTATGTTTATATATTATTTTAGAAGGAATGAGTGAACAGCTGCTGGTGAGGTTGACAAAACAGAACAGCTTCATTTTCTTTACGTGTCGTCGTATAGGTGAGTACATTTCTCTGGAGCTGTTCTATTATTTTAGAGTTTTTTGGTGTACATTTTTGTTGATCTTGTAAAGCATAGTGTTTTTTGAGATCTTATGGATACATTTTTGTTGATTTTGTAAGGCATAGTCTTTTTTGTTTGTTTTATGTCTGCATTTTTCTTGATCTTATAAAGCACAGTGGTTTTGTGGGTTTTATGAATACATTGTTGTTGATCTTGTAAAGTGTAGTGTGCTCGCTCTTGTCAGTGAGATATGGCACTATAGAAATGACTGCTATTAGTAGTATTACTATTATTAGTGTATAATTGTTTTCAGTGATACATGTACTTTATTGATTATTTTTGAAAGTCATATAGGTTATATGGTGTGCAATGGTGTCAGTTTTGTCATTTTGTGATACAGTGGAAGCATGTACTTGATGAAACTGAAAAGATTTGTTTATTTTTAAATAAACACCTTTAACAAAGTGTCACATTGTTTTTATTATGTTTTATTAGTACTTACACACATTAGTTTCATACTGTTTGAACCTCTCTCTCATGCTGAAACTAAAAAATACTTTAACTTTTCTCTGAAAAACAACATTTTTTTGAAAAGTGTACACTGTATTGTTTGAATGTAAACAGGTCTGCATTTGAATGATGTAAGGGGATGGGAGTGAGTTAATTTAATTTCCTGTCAGCCACATAGGAAAACCACAGGATGAATTGCATATTCAAAATTCCTTTACACCAACCTCAGGATGAACACCAACCTCAGGATGAATTGTACATTCACAATTCTTTCACTCCAGCCTCAGGATGAATTGTACATTCACAATTCTTTCAAACCAGCCTCAGAATAAATTGTACATTCACAATTCTTTCACATCAGCCTCAGGATAAATTGTACATTTACAGTTCCTTCACACCAACATCAGGATGAATTGTACATTCACAATTCTTTCACGCCAACCTCAGGATGAATTGTACATTCACAATTCCTTCACACCAACCTCAGGATGAATTGTACATTCACAATTCCTTCACACCAACCTCAGGATGAATTGTACATTCACAATTCTTTACACCAACCTCAGGATGAATTGTACATTCACAATTCCTTCACACCAACCTCAGGATGAATTGTACATTCACAATTCCTTCACACCAACCTCAGGATGAATTGTACATTCACAATTCTTTCAAACCAGCCTCAGGATAAATTGTACATTCACAATTCTTTCACATCAGCCTCAGGATAAATTGTATATTCACAATTCCTTCACGCCAACCTCAGGATGAATTGTACATTCACAATTCTTTCACACCAACATCAGGATGAACATCAACCTCAGGACCAATCACATATTAAAATTCTGTTACACCAATTTCAGGACCAGTTGCACATTAAAAAATATTTTACATCAACTTCAGGACCAATCACACATTCACAATTCTTTCACACCAACCTCAGGATGAATTGTACATTCACAATTCTTTCACATCAACTCAGGATGAATTGTACATTCACAATTCTTTCACACCAACTTCAGGATGAATTGTACATTCACAGTTCTTTTATACCAACCTCAGGATGAATTGTACATTCACAATTCTTTCACACCAACCCCAGGATGAATTGTACATTCACAATTCCTTCACACCAACCTCAGGATGAATTGTACATTCACAATTCCTTCACACCAACCTCAGGATGAATTGTACATTCACAATTCCTTCACACCAACCTCAGGATGAATTGTACATTCACAATTTTTTCACACCAACCTCAGGATGAATTGCACTTTCACAATTCCTTCACACCAACCTCAGGATGAATTGTACATTCACAATTCTTGCACACCAACCTCAGGATGAATTGTACATTCACAGTTCTCTCACACCAACCTCAGGATGAGTTGTACATTCACAATTCTTTCACACCAACCTCAGGATGAATTGTACATTCACAATTCCTTCACACCAACCTCAGGATGAATTGTACATTCACAATTCTTGCACACCAACCTCAGGATGAATTGTACATTCACAATTCTCTCACACCAACCTCAGGATGAGTTGTACATTCACAATTCTTTCACACCAACCTCAGGATGAATTGTACATTGACAATTCCTTCACACCAACCTCAGGATGAATTGTACATTCACAATTCTTTCACACCAACCTCAGGATGAACATCAACTTCAGGACCAATCACATATTAAAATTCTGTTACACCAATTTCAGGACAGTCGCACATGAAAAATTATTTTATACCAACTTCTGGACCAATCACACATTCATAATTATTTTACACAAACCTCAGGACAAATCATGCATTCATAATTCTTTTTACACAAACCTCGGCATGAATCACAGATTCAAAATTTGTTTACAGCAACCTCAGGATGAACCACACACTCAAAATTCTTTCAAATTAAGTGATTAACATCATTACACAAGTCCAAAAGACAAGTCATCAAATCACAAGCAAAATGCTGGACCACAGCTCCAGACATGAGATGGTCAACAGCAATCGCAGTCGAGTCAAAAATAGTCAACAAGCAAATCTCAATGTTAGATTTCACCTTACTACAACCAACACAGGTATCACTTTTTTTCTTCTTCTTTTTTAAAGCGGGAACACCTCAACAATGTGTACTAAGTGAAGAAACTGAGAAGAGAACATTTTATCACAGACACACCTGGGTCACTGTTGCAATACACAATCTCAAATGTTTTTTAGAGCCAGTTTCTATTCTGCAGGCACTCAACACATAACGAACATGAACCATACACAGAATACAAAATATTTTCAACAGAAAAAATATGACGTGCTGCTTTTTCACTTACTGAGTGAACCGCTTGGTGTATGCACCCCTAGCATCTGGAGTCAGAAGGACGCCTACTCCTGTGAAACACCTGATGAGAGACCACACCACAAAATCGCCTTTTCTGCCACTTTCCTTCATAGTTCTGTAAAAATCACCTTTTCTGTCACTTTCCTTCATATTTCTGTGTAAATTAACCCCCAACCAAGGACCACCTGTCTTTTGAGACCATTTATGTTTGATGTTCAGGGTGGTGTTAGAAGAAGGCTTCTGCTGTACTGATTTGTGAAACACATAGGCACTGGATTTACAGTCCTGCATGTCCGCCAATGAGCCACAAACTCCTTTTGTGTTGCACCAGCAGTTGTGCCATGGCGGTCATCAATGGTTGACATGTTACAGTCATGGGCACTGACTGTTTTACATTGGCGCTGGATTTACAGGCCAGTGTGTCCGCCAATGAGCCACAAACTCCATTGTCTTGTGCCAGCAGCTGTGTCACAGCAGTCACTGGTCAACTTACTACAGTCATGAGCACTGAGCGTTCTGCATAGGTGCTGGATTTACAGTCCAGTGTGTCTGCCAGTGAGCCACAAACTCTCATTGTCTCGCATCAGCAGTTGTGTTACGGCAGTCATCAGTGGTTGATGTGTTAGAGTCATGAGCACTGAGTGTTTTACACGGGCACTGGATTTACAGTCCAGCATGTCTGCCAGTGAGTAAGAAACTCCCATTGTTTTATGCAAGTTACACCAGTAGCTGTGCCATGGCAGACATCAATGGTTGACATGTTACAGTCATGAGCACTGAGCGTTTTACATAGGTGCTGGATTTACAGTCTGGCATGTCCGCAAATGAGACACAAACTCCAATTGTGTTGCACAAGCAGCTGCACCATGACATTCATCAATGGCTGACATGTTACAATCAGGAGCACTCAGTGTTTTACATAGGCACTGGAACACGCTGCACGCTGCACTCAATGCCGGTCTCAATCACCTTCTCCGTCTTCCTGCGAAACATCACTCGCCGACTGCAAACAAAAGACATGCAAGTGCATAACCAAACAGGAAGTTACCAGAAAAAATCTGATGACTGCCCATGCTCCTACTTTGCTGCTAAATCATGGCGTTCTCTCCCTTCTGGCATCAGGTTTGCAAAAACCCTAGACACCTTCAAATCCCAACAAAGTCCTACCTTTTCATCGTCCACTTCACTGATCAACAATCCTAACAAGACTCATCTTCCTCTAGCTACTGGGCATGTGCATGCTTGTGTGCGTGCATGTGTGTGTGTCTATGTGCTTGTGCATGTGTGTGTGTAGTGGAGGGGGGGGGGGGGGGGGCTCAAGCAGGATGTTGTGTGACATCAAATAATAAAATGTGAAACACTGCCTGGAACATCATATAATGTCCTTAGTGCAGACAAAGGGCTAATGAAAGAGCACTATTTCAAGCAAGTGTGCAGAAGTGATGTTTAAACCACATCGTATCAAGCAGAGTCTTAAAAGGTTCCCACTACACTTTATGCATTCATAGTGCTGTTGCATACGACAAAATATGTGACACCAATGAAGTACTTCTGTCTTCAAACCTGAAACTAACAGTCTTCAGGTTTCTAATGCTTTATTCTCATCTGCACCGTCTATCCTCATAAATTTGACCAAGACAGTAGCAACCACTCTGTCGGGTCAGCAAGGCAAATATCTCTTGAATTTCTTTTGAAATCCCCAAACTTTCGCCTCTTGAGTGAAATAACAAAGACAAGAACACACAGAAACTGCAATGTTTAACCCTTTCTCTGCCACAGAATTTGTGCTGCTGGTGCAATTCATTCCAAATGTTTTGTAGAGAGGTTAAGCCTACCATAAAACATTCCTTTTCTAGAACTCAGACTCTAGAGAGCCGGTTTGGCCTAGCGGTAAGGTGATAGGCTGGTAAGCAGAAGGGCCTCGGCTCGATTCCACTTCAGCTCTCCCTTCTGTTCAGAAAGATTGTGGTTTGTGGACACCGTCTTGTGACTTTGTCCCTCACACTTAATGAAACATTAAAATGGCTCTCATCGCTGGAGTCATTCATTATGTATATATATAATCTCCCTCTTCCAGGTCCCCCCCACCTCCCCCCCTTTCTCCCCATCCCTAATAAGCCTTACAGTTTCTGTGGATGTTAAGCACCACGCTTAGTAACTCAGCCTCTCCAAAACATGCACGAACAGTCAGAATTTGAGCAGGATGCCCTATGACATCTTTTTGGCAGATTGGAAATGCTTCTCCATGGACATCTGATAATGCCATATGGGCAGGAAAAGGGTTAATGGTATTTTAAGGCAGAAAGTCTGTGCTGTTCAACAACTATCCCCAGCAGCAAACATTTGTTTTCATTATTTCAGTATCCGTTCCACCCCTTGGTGACCACGGCAGCATTTAAAAGATCCCATCATTCTGCCAAAGTGCAGGTGGCAGGTTATACAGCTAAACACACATGCATCCTACATATGCGGCTTCAAATACTGACACATAAGTGTAAACTGGTTCACGGTTGTATGGTGTACACAGAACTTTCACCGAGACAGCGGCAGTTTGACATGGCACCAGCCATGTAACAACTAATCAGCACTGAAACCACTTTGGTGGACATTCAAAACACCCTGTGTAAAGCTACAGTCATTCATTCAGAGTCGCATACAACTAGAATGCAGTGAGTTGGCCCAAAATTACAAAGCACTTACGGCTCATCTCAAGATGAGGCACCCAACAAGTGTTCATATAAAATATAAAATAAAATAAAATTGTTTTCATTACATTTTTGCTTCTAACTGGTAAAATTGCTGCAACAAATCAGTGTGGACGGTGTTCGCTAATACACACTTTTGAACACAGAACCGTTTCAGCAAAGCAGCCCTCTTGCTGGTAGATAAATGGTTTTTAACACCCAGTCAACCGTGACGTTTATATCGGTGGTAAAACATGTTCTTATTCCACTCATGCTGGACTCATTATCCCCGTCCCTAATAAACCTACGGTTTCTGTGGACGTAAAGCAACACTCAACAACTCATTATTTTCCACCGAGATAAGGTCTGCCGCCGTTTCTTACCTTATTCCATCCCTTGTAATGACGCATGAGCCATCCCTTTTTCTCTTGAAGCTTTTCTCAATGGCAGCATTGTGTTCCGGGGAATAGTTTATCCACTTCCCGTCATCCCTTTTCCACTGCCACATGCCATGTTCAAAGACTTCTGGAACCACTGGCATCAAGGTCTTCTTCTGAGTCAAATGCTGCGATGCTCCTTGCTCTGGTGGTAGAAAAACAGAATGAAGTAACAAGAATTGTTGACAGACTTTCTTTCACCAGTCATGCATGTGTTTGTGTGTGTGTGTGTGTGGAGGAGGGGGTGCATGTGCAAGCAATCATGTGTGTGTGTGTGTGTGTGTGTATGTGTGTGTGTGTGTGTTGTGTGTGTGTGTGTGTGTGTGTGTGTGTGTGTGTGTGTGTGTGTGTGTGTGTGTGTGTGTGTGTGCATGCATGTTTATGTATGTGTGTGTGTGTGTGTGTTTATGAATGTGTGTATGTGTGTTTATGTATGTGGAGTGGGGGGGGGGGGGGCAGGGTAGGGTGCGGGTGGATATGTGCGAGACAGAGACCAGTAGATTGTGGAGGGAAGGGGGGGGGGGGGGGGGGAAGGAGATGGAGAGGCAGGGCTCAAGTACCTCGTGGGTAGAAGTCCTGTGGAGGATCTGAGCCGGAGCTCTGAAACTCGAACGGGGCTTCCAACCAAACCTGTGTGGGATCACTGTAAAATATAACATCATTTTCCCCTTCATTCAAACTTTTATATTATCATCCTGATCTTGGATGGTACATCATAACAAACAATGGCATAGCAGTGATGTCCACATTCAAACTTTTATATTCTTTTGATCTTGGATGGTACATCATAACAAACAATGGCATAGCAGTGATGTCCACATTCAAACTTTTATATTCTTTTGATCTTGGATGGTACATCATAACAAACAATGGCATAGCAGTGATGTTCACGTATACATTCACTTTTACCCTACAAAAAACCCAGCCGCCCAGCCACCTACCTGCCCCAACACTTGCACACCACACACATGCATGCTTGCCCACATGTATGCTATACATGCACATACACACACAAACATACACACACACACACACACAAACATACACATATGCACACACACACACAAACATACACATATGCACACACACACACACACACACACACACACACACACACACACACACACACACACACACACACAACAACAACAACAACAACAACAACCCATAGACAGTTAAATCACACAAGGTAAAAAGAGTGCAATTTTAACTACACAATGCAAAGATATTTCAGTACAAACACCTTTCTCAAGCAACAGACAGATAATGCACACACAAACAATGGTATAGACAAAATCTGACTACTTGTCTTTGTTAGTGTATTATCTGTAGGTCTGTTGCTTAAAAAAAACAGGTGTTTGCACTGAAAATGTGTGCATTTTGTATAATTGTCTCCTTAAAATAGTGTTCTTTTTGACCTCATGTGGGGTGATCATGGTTCACAATGTTAGCGGTCAACTTCATTTCAGATGTTTGTCTTTTCTTCTGAAACAGTTGCTCAAGTTCTGTTCTCACATTACTGCACGAAGCACAGTACAAGAACAAGAAAAAGCTCTCTTACCATTTCATTTATTGCATACACACAACAAAATGCTGTGTATGTTCTGACAGAATTGATAGCTTCGAGACAAGAAAAAGTTCTCTTACCATTTCATTTACTGCATACACACAACAAAATGCTGTGTATGTTCTGACAGAACTGATAGCTTCGAGACAAGAAAAAGCTCTCTTACCATTTCATTTACTGCATACATACAACAAAATGCTGTGTACACTCTGACAAAATCGATAGCTTTGAGACAAGAAAAAGCTCTCTTACCATTTCATTTACTGCATACACACAACAAAATGCTGTGTATGCTCTGACAGAATTGATAGCTTTGAGACAAGAAAAAGCTCTCTTACCAAAACCTGACGTCATACTTGTGCTCAGCACCCCAGCGAACCACCTGTAACTCTGCATTATCCCATCGCACCTGCAAACATATCAATTGCCATACTGTCACACCTTGAAAATGTCCGGAACAAGTCTTCATTGCACATGTGCAAGTGTTACGGCTTCACACCTTGAAAATGTCCGGAACAAGTCTTCATTGCACATGTGCAAGTGTTACGGCTTCACACCTTGAAAATGTCTGGAACAAGTCTTCACTGCACATGTGCAAGTGTTACAACCTCACACCTTGCAAACGTCTGGAACAAGTCTTCAATGCACATGTGCAAGTGTTATGGCTTCACACTACGAAAATGTATAGAACAAGTCTACAATGTGTATCTGCAAATGTAAGGTTTTTGTAGAACGAAAACACTGTTGAGACCTCTTAAAGTCAGAGCAGCTGAGACCATCAAAATTACTTCTTCTTACCAGAAAGCTGTCTCAAGAAAGCAAAATACTTTCATCGCTTTGTCTTAATCAGAATATTATCTGAAGGGAACAAGCTTCTCAAAATTTGTTTTGTTCAACAGGAAGGAGGAATGAAAATAAAAACTTGATATCAACGATTATAATTATTATGACTACTATTTCAGCAAACTGTTTCAGTATCTACCAAGATTATGCCATTCATTCAACAAAATGATCCTGAGGCAGGCTTACACTCACCATGACTTTCTTCTCTGATCTGGACTTCCTAATGACAACCCCTATTCGCACCTTCTGCAAGTTCTCTTCAGTGTAGCACCAGTCAGGACCTTTTGAAATATCAGCAGAACATTTTTCACCTCACATACAGGATACTTTATTCATCCCATTACAGGAAATTACAGTGTCAGCTCACACATAAAAAGCACACAAAAGCAATAACAGTAACAAACAAATGAAATACAATCAACCCAAAAAACAAAAACTTTTTTTTTTTAAATACACACACACACACACACACACACACACACACACACACACACACACACACACACACACGCACAATCATAATGCAGACTTTCATTAATGTCAGTTTGAAGGTGTGACCATGGTGGATGTTGGCTGCCTTGTTCTGTTTACTCCCATTTCTGGTTACTAATTCTTCCACCAGGCTGTTGCTGCTATTAACTGTGGCTTCACTGAAGGAACCTGTGACTGCGGCCCTGGTCTGTCACTGATGCAATGTGCAACATGTGTGCATCACCAAGACAAACTGTGGCTTCACTGAAGGAACCTGTGACTGCGGCCCTGGTCTGTCACTGGTGCAATGTGCAACATGTGTGCATCACCAAGACAAACTGTGGCTTCACTGAAGGAACCTGTGATTGTGGCCCTGGTGTGTCACTGATGCAATGCGCAACATGTGTGCATCACCAAGACAAACTGTGGCTTCACTGAAGGAACCTGTGATTGTGGCCCTGGTCTGTCACTGATGCAATGCACAATGTGAGTGCATCACCAAGACAAACTGTGGCTTCACTGAAGGAACCTGTGACTGTGGCCCTGGTCTGTCACTGATGCAATGAGCAACATGTGTGCATCACCAAGACAAACTGTGGCTTTACTGAAGGAACCTGCGACTGTGGCCCTGGTCTTTTATCAATGCACAACATGTGTGTACTACCAAGACTAATTCCTGTTCATATTTTAATGTTGCTAGTATACCCCTGTTTCCTTGTCACTGGCAATTCACGTTTAGTGTCTCATAGGTGTGAAATAAATTGAGCACTAAGGTGAAAAACAATGAAAAATGAGATGGAGAGCTAATCCATTTATCTTTTCAGAGGTGAGCTATGTCCAGTGCTTGGAGGAGATTGGTCACAAGAAGGCCAGAAACATACAGACACAGGCTTGAATGATCAAAACTGACGCCATTAATTCAAAAACAGTCCCTTCTTCATCCCAGCGCCACACTCATCCTCCCCTTCCTATTTAGCATTTTTGTAGTTTGTATACCTCGCTGTGCCAGTTTTTCAAAAAAAATTGCTGAATGAAAATCAGAACTGCTGGCCTCTGGGGCAAGCCAAACTAATCATTTCTAGCATGGTGACTTTATGAGCATACCTTTTTCCACTGTCATTCCAATTTTTAAATCCCCGTCTTCACCCATGAGTCGGGGGTGATCCTCCGTCTTCCAAATACCGTAACCCATGTCCGGTCCAAAGGGGTAGCGGTTATGACCTGCGTTGTCCCATACCACGTAGGTCCAGCCTAGTCAGATGTAAAACCAACATTTTTGTAGAGGTGTGGGGTGGGAGGGCTGCTTTTCTTTTTCTGTTTACACAGCATCCCCTGCCACTGATTTTAATTTGTACCCAGAACTCTGAAGGTAATATCACAAGGAATTTAAAACCTCCTGTGGCGATCTTGTTACAGTCGCTTTTGCTTTCTATTACTAACAATTAATGAGAGTTATGGAATATATTTTATTACTTGATCTCTATATTTCTTATTAATTTTTTGTTCATGCTTCAACCCTTTCAACTGGAAGTCCACAGGACTTGTAAGCTAGTGGCATCACTACATACAGGTTTCACTGAATCTATAAATTGAATCACTTGAAACTTAATAACAATAAGAACAATGAACACTTCTCAAGCACCTCATCTCGAGATGAGCCCTAAACGCTTCACACTAGCAACTACCAGACAATAAACAATGACGACTACTAATACACACAAAATTACATTTATAAACCCCACACACACAAATACATTGACTATATACTCAATTTACAGCCAACTTAAAGAGATGACAAACAGGGACTTGCGGCAGAGGAAGATAACAGTGTGGAGCAGAAAACACAGCAGGTCTCTTGTTTTGGAAAAGGAAATGTCTTGATGTTAGATCTGAAGGAGTCCAGAGAGGGCTTCCGTCAGAGAGGAAAGGGATGGTCATTCCATGTAGAAGGGCCCGAAGACAGAAACGGTGCGGGGAACCAACAGAGGAAAGTCTGGTAGGAGGAATAATAATAATAATAGAAAGCTTTTGTATAGTGCTATTCTCTGGTGTACACAAACTCACTGCGCTTTACATTTTCAACATTTGAATCTGGAGGCTGAGAGTATCAGAAGCAGAGCGCCATCTGTTTACCATCTTTGTCTGAGTGGCTGAAGATGGTGCCTGGTCCATATCCGTCTTGATCATTCCATCTCCAGTCAGGACCCCGCACCACTCGAGTTCCCAGTGGCAGCATTTCACCGGCATTCACCTTGTCTGCCACAGTACAGTACAACACAGTTACACTGCACTGAAACAATTATGTGAATATCTGGATTGTTCAGAACAAATGCTGATTATTCACACAGGCACAGGCCTTGAAACAGCATGGTGTACATGCTGATTGCTCAGACATAGACACTGAAACATCATAGTGTACATGCTGATTGTTCCAACAGACACAGACACTGAAACATGGTGTACATGCTGATTGCTCAGACATAGACACTGAAACATCATAGTGTACATGCTGATTGTTCCAACAGACACTGACACTGAAACATCATGGTGTACATGCTGATTGGTCAGACACAGACACTGAAACATCATGGTGTACATGCTGATTGTTCCAACAGACACAGACACTGACACTGAAACATCATGGTGTATATGCTGATTGTTCCAACAGACACAGACACTGAAACATCATGGTGTACATGCTGATTGCTCAGACAAAACACTGAAACATCATAGTGTAATGTGATTGTTCCAACAGACACAGACACTGAAACATCATGGTGTACATGCTGATTGCTCAGACACACAGACACTGAAACATCATGGTGTACATGCTGATTGTTCAACAGACACAGACACTGAAACATCATGGTGTACATGCTAATTGTTCAGACATAGACACTGAAACATCATAGTGTACATGCTGATTGTTCCAACAGACACAAATGCTGAAACATCATGGTGTACATGCTGGTTGATCAGACAGACACAAACACTGAAACATCACAGTTGTGCATGCGGAGTCAGTTCAGACAGAGATGCAGAAACTGAAACATCATGGTGTACATATTGATTATTCAGACAGACACACACTGAAACATCATGATGTACAAGTTGATTGTTCAGACAAACACTGAAACGTCATGGTGTACATGCTGATTGTTCAGACAGACACAGACACTGAAATGTGGTGTACAAGTTGAATGGTCAGACACACAGACACTGAACATCAAGGTGTACATGTTGACTGTTCAGACAAACACAGACACTGAAACATCATAGTGTATAAGTTGATTATTAGGCATAGACACTGTAACAGCATGTTTTGTCCATACTGATTGTAACAAAGACACTGAAACATCATAGTGTATAAGTTGATTATTAGGCACAGGCATTGAAACAGCATGTTGTCCATACTGACTGTAACACAAGACACTGAAACGTCACGGTGTACCTCTTGACTGTTCATACAGACACAGACGCTGAAACGTTATGGTGTACATGCTGATTATTATAGAGACACAGACACTGAAACATGGTGTACAAATTGGCTGTTCAGACTCAGACACTGAAGCATCATGGTGTATTTGTGGACTATTCAGATAGACCCAGACACTGAAGCATCATGGTGTATTTGTGGACTATTCAGACAGACACTGAAGCATCATGGTGTATTTGTGGACTATTCAGATAGACCCAGACACTGAAGCATCATGGTGTATTTGTGGACTATTCAGATAGACCCAGACACTGAAGCATCATGGTGTATTTGTGGACTATTCAGATAGACACTGAAGCATCATGGTGTATTTGTGGACCATTCAGATAGACCCAGACACTGAAGCATCATGGTGTATTTGTGGACTATTCAGACAGACCCAGACACTGAAGCATCATGATGTATTTGTGGACTATTCAGACAGACCCAGACACTGAAGCATCATGGTGTATTTGTGGACTATTCAGATAGACACTGAAGCATCATGGTGTATTTGTGGACCATTCAGATAGACCCAGACACTGAAGCATCATGGTGTATTTGTGGACTATTCAGACAGACCCAGACACTGAAGCATCATGGTGTATTTGTGGACTATTCAGATAGACCCAGACACTGAAGCATCATGGTGTATTTGTGGACTATTCAGATAGACACTGAAGCATCATGGTGTATTTGTGGACCATTCAGACAGACACAGACACTGAAGCATCATGGTGTATTTGTGGACTACTCAGATAGACCCAGACACTGAAGCATCATGGTGTATTTGTGGACTATTCAGACAGACACAGACACAGAAGCATCATGGTGTATTTGTGGACTATTCAGACAGACACAGACACTGAAGCATCATGGTGTATTTGTGGACTATTCAGATAGACCCAGACACTGAAACAGCAGCAGTTAACACAGCAATCACATCCTCTCTCACCTGTGTTTTCCTTGACATCATCAAAATTGCTAAGCCGATGCTTGTGTTTCTTGGTTGGTGTTGCCCACTCCCGTTTCACCACCATCAACACTTCTGCCTGAAACAGCAAGCAAAATCTCTGAAGAACATGCACAAAGCATGAACCTAAGCCACTAGGAGTAGGAGCCTTCTGAAAATATATTTTATTCAAGGGATAAAGCAATACAAAAAAATTGTTTTAAAGGATTCTGTTTTAAAATGTCACTTTGATTTGCTATTCAATTAAGAAATGGAGCTTTTTTCTTTTCCAGCACAGTGTGATTTGACTTGCGTGCTGGCGGTACCCAAGGACAAACCATGAAGAGGCTGCTGGTATGCACTAGCCCTTCTGTGGCACTTGACACTGTTTTCAACATGTAGCCACGCTTTAGTGGATGGAGCAAATCATCATTTACAGACAAATCTGACAAAAAATCAACAGGGTATTCTGAAACAAAAATCCTTACTTCCTGACACAAAATCAACAGTGTATTTTGAAACAAAATCCTTACTTCCTGACACAAAATCAACAGTGTATTCTGAAACAAAATCCTTACTTTCTGACATAAAATCAACAGGGTATTCTGAAACAAAATCCTCATTAGAAGCAAATCATCATTTACAGACAAATTTACAAATCTGACACAAAATCAACAAGGTATTCTGAAACAAAATTCTTACTTTCTGACACAAAATCAACTGGGTATTCTGAAACAAAATCCTCATTAGAAGCAAATCATCATTTACAGACCAATTTACAAATCTAAAACAAAATCAACAGGGTATTCTAAAACAAAATCTTTACTTTCTGATTCAAAATCAACAGGGTATTCTCAAACAAAATCCTTATTTTTTGACACAAAATGAACAGCATGTTCTAAAACGAAATGCTTACTTTTCGCTTTTCATTCAAATCTCTTCTAAACATGTTTTGATTAAAGAGGGGTATATATATATATATATATATATATATATATATATATATATATATATATATACAGACCCTTTAAAGCATGAAAATGGGCTGAGAGGGTACGCTTAAAATAAAACAGATCTAACCACAGCTCATTGAACCAACTGGCATACTATAGTGCTTATTGTCATTTGCTGTGCCTTCTCTCACTTATTTGCACTGTTTAAACAACTTTGCTCTAATATAACCATCATGATTGACTGGGCACTAAAAAACAAGTCTTCTTCTTCTTCTTCTTCTTTCATTTAAGGGCCCACAATCAACATGTCGATTATTCTGGTGGCTATAACTGGACTATAACTCGCTCTATAACTCGCCTCTGGACTGCTTCAATATTGGCGATGTTCTTTTGTGAGTTTTTAACACAAACAGTCTATCTACTGTTTGAACAACTTAAACTCGTCTGTTAACTGAACAATGAGTGAATCTACCCAAGCATCACCTTTTGTTCCTCGTTCATGTTTGGCATGAGACTTGTGGCCAGCGCCATTATCTGGTCGTCTGAATGATCTTCAGTTCCTTTCAGACATGCCAGAGTCTTGCCGATTGTTTCCTGACACAGACAGAGATTGAGGCATGCGTTACAGTTGGTTAATGTGACAATAGCAACGGTCGTACAATCAAACTCCTGATCAGAGGATTGTTTCCTGACCCAGACAGAGATTGAGGCATGCATTACAGTTGGTTAATGTGACAATAGCAACGGTCGTACAATCAAACTCCTGATCAGAGGATTGTTTCCTGACAAAGACAGAGAGATTGAGGCATGCGTTACAGTTGGTTAATGTGACAATAGCAACGGTCGTACAATCAAACTCCTGTCCAGAGGGCATCTCTCTTTAAAAAGACCACTTCATCAGATCAGAAGTGTGGATAGCTCAGTGGTTGGAGTGCAGGACTCATGATCGAAAGGTTGCTGGTTCGAGTCCTGGCCAGAGTAGCGGGAGAAATTTCGTCTCCAGGGTCAACTGTTTGTGCTGACTCTTATTTCAGCATCTGTTCCAGCCCTGTGTTACTGAAGTAGCAGGTAAAAGATCCTGGCTGTTCTTCCAAAAGTGCAGGTGGCAGGTTACAGCTAAACATGCATGCACTTTACGTATGTGGCTTTGCATGAAATGACATGGCATATGCTTGTATGGTTATACGCAGAACGTGCCTGATGGCAGCAGTTTCATGTGGCACCAGCCACATCAGTGCTGTAAGTACACCCCTTCGGTATAGTCAAAAACATGCTATAAAAAGCTAGTCACTCATGTAGAATCATATGCAAGCACACCAATTCTGCTTGAGAGTGGAGAATAGCGCTGTTTATGTCAGCATGTGTTCCACAAGCATACAGATTCCTCACATTCAAACAGTATTGACAGTTTATTAATAGACGATCTTCGGAAATCCAGGGACAGCACCCAGTAAGTACCTTCAGGCATGGACCTGTGTATATAGGTCCATGCCTGCGGGGAGTAAGCACGTGGGCAAGATGATGGACACCTGTAAACAAAAGGCAGAAAAGGCATCAGAAATGCCGATCAAACACTCACTGTTCGTGGGGAACATGCAGATCGCATAGTAGGTTCCCTCAGCTGGTAGTCTAGTATAAATTATAATAGGTCTATACCTGAAGATCTAAAACTGTCGCGGATCGGTTCTTCTCTGCTGCCTGCCTCCATTCAGGGGACTTCACTCTCCCAGAGTAAGAAAACACTGTCAAATTATCTTCGCCTGTTATTTCCGGAAATCGTCTATTGTTTCTTGCAAAGCTACATGTTACTTATATTTCTCTTTACTTAAGTTAATTTAACAATTTCTTTTAGGACATTACTTGAAGCTTTATAAGCCTTTGGACAATTTGATTTAATATGTCACCCTCGTTAAAAGCTTTTTGGGGCTGGTCCACCGCACCCGCGCTATATAAAAGCAATCAGCAGTAACACACACCTGCACCATTAAATATCCACAGAGCTTGTGGATGTCCTTGTCCACCACACCAGCGCTATATAAAAGCAATCAGCAATAACACACACCTGCACCATTAAGTATCCACAGAGCTTGTGGACGTCCTTGTCCACCACACCAGCGCTATATAAAAGCAATCAGCAGTAACACACACCTGCACCATGAAATATCCACAGAGCTTGTGGATGTCCTTGTCCACCACACCAGCGCTATATAAAAGCAATCAGCAGTAACACACACCTGCAACATTAAGTATCCACAGAGCTTGTGGACGTCCTTGTCCACCACACCAGCGCTATATAAAAGCAATCAGCAGTAACACACACCTGCACCATGAAATATCCACAGAGCTTGTGGATGTCCTTGTCCACCACACCAGCGCTATATAAAAGCAATCAGCAGTAACACACACCTGCACCATTAAGTATCCACAGAGCTTGTGGACGTCCTTGTCCACCACACCAGCGCTATATAAAAGCAATCAGCAGTAACACACACCTGCACCATTAAGTATCCACAGAGCTTGTGGACGTCCTTGTCCACCACACCAGCGCTATATAAAAGCAATCAGCAGTAACACACACCTGCACCATTAAGTATCCACAGAGCTTGTGGACCTCCTTGTCCACCACAAAAGCGCTATATAAAAGCAATCAGCAGTAACACACACCTGCTCCATTAAGTATCCACAGAGCTTGTGGACCTCCTTGTCCACCACACCAGCGCTATATAAAAGCAATCAGCAGTAACACACACCTGCACCATGAAGTATCCACAGAGCTTGTGGATGTCCTTGGGCTCCATGTAGATGCCATTGCTCAGCTTTGCCATGCTATTCATCAGCTCCTGCAGGGGGCAGTCAAAGTCAGCATCAGCATAAGGCACTCCACATCCTCTGTATTGCCCAGTGAAGGTTGGGATCATCCACAGAATTCTCCGAATTATCAGAGGGAGCATTATAATGATGAGATAACCTCACTGACTCTAATTTAAATTATTCAGAGTAATAGTGGATCAAACAAAAACAAACCAAAAATGCCAAAGAACATAACACAATCAGTGGTGTGTGTGTGTGTGTGTGTGTGAATGTGTGCATATGTGTGTGTGTGTATGTGTGTGTGTATGTGTGTGTGTGCATGCATGTGTGCATATGTGTGTGTGTGTGTGTGTGTGTGCACGTGTGTGCACACATGTGTGCATATGTGTGTGTGTGTGTGTGGGGGGGGGGGGGTGCTTATGTGCATGCGGGTGCGTGTGTTTATAATTATATCTGTCAAAAACACTTTCAAGCACACTCTGCATGTGAAATGATCATAACCCATAGTCACACACTCGTATGCACAATCTGTTTTGTTTTCAGATATGTAATGGGCGCCTGATTACGGAGTTTATTTACGTGAGTAAGAGCATGTCTTCATATGTTTTTTCTCTCACATACATGGGTGGCACACACAACCGCCAGCAGACGTTACTCACTGTGTCTGCCTTCTTGCCCACAGGGATGTAAATGACAGGCTGGACCTTGGCATACTTCTCTTTGGTGGCGAAATTCATCATCAGTCGCGTTAGCCCTGTCCTCACCTGTTGCATCAGCAAGCCTTACAAGCGTGACCAAAAACACTGCATGACTATGACTCACATCACCACAGGCATTATACTGCTAGGATTCACACCATCATAACTGCACAGATGACTCAATTCAGCAGCTGATATAACATCATCACAAACATTACACCACCATGACTGGTAATCAATCAATGTTTTATTTTATGTCTGTTCACAGTGAGGTGATATTAGACACGCACACAAAAACAGCAACAAAAAACAAACATATATATTAGTATATTATGCTAACTTACCCACTGGACAGACAGGCACTGTCAGACAAACAGATAGCAGGACACACAGAGACATGGGCAAAGAGAAAGAAGACAGAGTTAGACAGAGGGAGGGACACACAAAGACAGGGACAAAGAGAAAGAAGACAGAGTAAGACAGAGGGAGGGACACACAAAGACAGGGACAAAGAGAAAGAAGACAGAGTTAGACAGAAGTAGGGACACACACAGACAAGGACAAAGAGAAAGAAGACAGGGTTAGACAGAGGGAGGGACACACAAAGACAGGGACAAAGAGAAAGAAGACAGAGTTAGACAGAGGGAGGGACACACAAAGACAGGGACAAAGAGAAAAAAGACAGAGTTAGACAGAGGGCCACACAAAGACAGTGACAAAGAGAACGAAGACAGAGTTAGACAGTGGGAGCGACACACAAAGACAGGGCCACACAAAGACAGGGATAAAGAGAAAGTAGACAGAGGGAGGGACACACAAAGACAGGTACAAAGAGAAAGAAGACAGAGTTAGACAGAGGGAGGGACACACAAAGACAGGGACAAAGAGAAAGAAGACAGAGTTAGACAGTGGGAGCGACACACAAAGACAGGGACACACAAAGACAGGAACAAAGAGAAAGTAGACAGAGGGAGGGACACACAAAGACAGGGACAAAGAGAAAAAAGACAGAGTTAGACAGAGGGAGGGACACACAAAGACATGGACAAAGAAAAAGAAGACAGAGTTAGACAGAGGTAGGGACACACACAGACAGGGACAAAGAGAAAGAAGACAGGGTTAGACAGAGGGAGCGACACACAAAGACAGGGACAAAGAGAAAGAAGACAGAGTTAGACAGAGGGAGGGACACACAAAGTCAGGGACAAAGAGAAAAAAGACAGAGTTAGACAGAGGTAGGGACACACAAAGACAGGGACAAAGAGAAAGAAGACAGAGTTAGACAGTGGGAGCGACACACAAAGACAGGGACACACAAAGACAGGGACAAAGAGAAAGTAGACAGAGGGAGGGACACACAAAGACAGGGACAAAGAGAAAGTAGATAGAGTTAGACAGAGGTAGGGACACACAAAGACAGGGACAAACAGAAAAAAGACAGAGTTAGACAGAGGGAGGGACACACACAGACAGGGACAAAGAGAAAGAAGACAGAGTTAGACAGAGGGAGGGACACACAAAGACAGGGACAAAGAGAAAGAAGACAGACATAGACAGAAGGAAACACAGAACAGGGACAAAAAGAAAGGAAACAAAGTTGGGTAAGAGAAAGAACGAGTCAGAAAGAAAGACAGAGAGGAAGTACCAACTGACATGCATTTTGTTGTGGGCATAGTCCAACCCTCCATCTTCAATGTTCTCTGTGGGGTAGCCATCACTGATAAAGATAATGCGCGGTCGAACATCATACACTCCAGACACTGATATGACGCCCGCTGAGGAGAAGAAGAAGAAAAAATGCCGCATGCATTTATTTTTTCCCCACAGTTGTACTCCTTTGCTTCTAATACAGTAACAAGATTCATTAGCCTAATAAGTAATTCATATGTTTCTAGTAAGATTAATTAGCATAATAAGTAATCCATATGTTTAATAAGATTATTATTTTAAAACAACCAGAAAAAAAGGCTAAAGAAAATACTACATAATACTATATGTATACCTCCCATTCCAAAATACCTTGCCAAATCCATCAGTTTATCTTGTCTTCATTTCCACTTGCAATGCCAATTTTCACTGGCAGCTGACTGAACTGGAATACCCCTGCTCCTAAGCTAACTGTGGAATAGTTTGGTTATCAAATAACCGTTACTGAGCTACGACAATGCAAATGAGAATTGCCATGACAACAGTGGATAATGTTCAAGCCAAGTAGGATTCAAGCACACAAACAGCCACTGAGAAAGCATAAGGCAAGGCAGTAAAGAGAATGAAACAATGAGTTTTGATTCTATGAACCATCACTGTGACTTTGACCATGAAGATAGCAAAGCAATTTGTTTGCAAGTCTCTCCAGCTTATGATGATGCATCACAATACAAAGTTTGGTTACAACAGGTTCAGCAGTTCAGATCTATTGTCCAAACATTTATTGAAATTTTAAACATTTGCCATGAACTTGACCTTGACCTCATCAATCCAGTTTGTTTCACTGGACACTTTGGCTTATATTCATGAACCACCAAACTAAATTGGGTTGCAAAAGAATCAGCAGTTCAGGGGATCTAGTAGAAACAGTCATGTTTTGATTGCATTTAAAAAGCCCTCATTGTGACCTTGACATTGAAGACAGTTAGTTAGTTAGTTAGTTAGTTAGTTAGTTGCTGCTTTGAAGACAGCAAACCAGTTGTTTTGCATGACTTTTTGTACGATGATGCACCAGCATACCAAGTTTGGTAAAAAAAGGTTGAGAGGTTCAGAAGAGATAGAGCAAACAAAATCCAGACTAATACAGCCATTCTAACATGCCCTCCATAACTTCATTACAGGGGTTTATCGTAACTCTGCTAGGGGCATGCAGTATGATCATACAGGCTCAGACCTTGGACATGATGATTTCCAAGGCCTGAGCCTTAATCACCAGATATTAATCAACGACATGATTAAATCAAACCAACATTTTTCAACGAATGCTGCCATGGAAACCAACAGTGCCTGGACGAACGGTGACCTCCCACCAAGCTTTATGCCATCTGAAAAGACAAAGATTAACACAGCACTGCAGATACTTTGAAACACAGCACAGAACAACAAAATATGATCAAATTATATAACATGGAGATTTCTGGTAAAATAAGGTAAAATCAGTTATCATAAGTTATGAACACACACACACACACACACACACACACACACACACACACACACACACACACTCACTCCTCCACCTCTCTCTCTCTCTCTCTCCCTCTCTTTCTCTCTCTCTCAAAGAGAGGGAGAGAGAGAAACACACACATACATGCACGTACACATGCATGCACACATGCATGTACACATGCATGCACACATTCATGCACACACACACACACACACTTCTTTGCTCAATTAAAAACAAGTGACTGGTCTTATCACTGGTCTTAAAAGGAGGCTGTTGGGGGGGGGGGGAGAGGGGGGGGGGGTACCTAGAGTATGTCTTCTACAAGTATTAAGAAAAAAATCGATCAGAGTACTGACCAACAGCATCTCTGACCCTGGAGAAGTCGTTGGTCAAGTTCTGGACGACATCAGACGTTCCTCCAAATGTTACCACACCAATGTTTTCCTCCACCCCCGTTTCATTCACAATGTCCTCTACACCTGTCCAACAGAAAGAGAGGTGTAACAAACTCACAACATCCCTCCACACTTGTCCAACATAAACAAA
Source organism: Alviniconcha marisindica (assembly GCA_018857735.1). Classification (NCBI taxonomy): domain Eukaryota; kingdom Metazoa; phylum Mollusca; class Gastropoda; family Provannidae; genus Alviniconcha; species Alviniconcha marisindica. The sequence continues at coordinate 255,264 of JABMCL010002280.1, read as the reverse complement.
GGTGTAACACACTCACATTGTTCCCCACACATTTATCCAACATCAACAAAGGTGTAACACACTCAAAACATCCCTCCACACCTGTCCAACATCAACAAAAGTGTGACACACTCACAACATCCCCCAATACCTGTCCAACATCAACAAAGGTGTAACACACTCTCAACATCCTTCCACACCTGTCCAACATCAACAAAGGTGTGACACACTCATTACATCCCTCCACACCTGTCCAAATTCAACAAAGGTGTGACACATGCCTTACATCCCTCCACACCTGTCCAACATCAACAAAGATGTGACACACTCATCATTTCCTTTTACACCTGTCCAACATCAGCAAAGGTGCGACAAACTCAAAACATCCCCCAACACCTATCCAACATCAACAAAGGTGTGACACACTCATTACATCCCTACACACCTGTCCAACATTAACAAAGGTGTGACACACCTATTACATCCCTCCACACCTGTCCAACATCAACAAAGGTGTGACACACCCAAAACATCCCCCAACACCAGTCCAACATCAACAAAGGTGTAACACACTCACAACATCCCCCAACACCAGTCCAACATCAACAAAGGTGTAACACACTCACAACATCCCTCCACACAAGTCCAACATCAACAAAGATGTGACACTCTCATCACATCTCATTACACTTGTCCAACACCTACAAAGGTGTGACATACTCATTGCCCCCCACCCCTTCCCACCACCACCACACCTGTCAAATATCAACAAAGGTGTGACACACTCATAGTCATAATGTTCTCAATGCCTGTCCGACGTCAACAAAGGTGTAGCACACTCATATTATTTTAGAACCTGTCCAGTATCAGTGAAGGTGTCCGCATTCACAATGTTCTCCATGCATATCCAACATCAATAAAGGTGTGACACACTCCCAGTGTTGTCCATATCCTTCCCTCAACAACAACAAAATCTCAGTAGCACCTTCACATCCCAATATTACTGATTTTGTGCACCTTCCCAGTCTTCTCTACCCTACCACCAGAGGGGCAATCTCAAACAGAATAACCACTAGAGTCTGCTCAATGAAATAAAACAGACAAATTAACACACACAATAGGCTGAAAACTGACCAAAAATCTAAAACAGCATGAGGCCCAGAACACTCAACACACAGTCAACACACACGGGAGTTAATTAGCACTTGGAAGACGTCACCCAAGCACAGTAGCAAAGACCGGAGTCACCTACAGTAACTCTCACCTGACATGCATGTAAATACAAGGTATATAAACTCCACTAGAGGTACATCTTCTGTATAAGATGTACTTCTGGTGGAGTTTATGTACCTTGTGTTTACATGCATGCAAGGGGAGAGTTACCGTCAGCAACTCAGGTCTTTGTTTGTTGTGCTTGTGTGACGTATTTTGAGCGCTAATTAAGTCCCTTGTATGTTAATTATGAAAACTGACCATTTATGAAGTCTTCAACAATTTGTTTCATCTGATCAAAAGCACCATGCTGAGTCATGCTCTCTGAAGTATCCAAGCACAGAATGGTGTAGTAGGATTTTGCTTTTGGTGATGGGTCCACCTCTGAGGAAGAATGTAAAAAAAGAAGAAGAGGTATTACGATCAAATAATAAATCTCAATTTGTTTTTATAACAAAAGAAATTATTTAAAAATCTGCACAAAGATATATATATATATAACGCATGCTCACACATGCACAGGTGAGTATGTATGTATACACACACACATCAAATGATTTATGTATGGCCAAAATGTTTTAAAAAGGGGAAATAATAACAATTTCACTTGACATTGAAAGTGGAGTCATGTGAACTTCTAGAGTGTAAATAGCATTGTTACTCATTTTTGTACTCATAGACACACATGCATACTTTCACATACACACCTACCTACATAATACATACATACCACACATATTTTCAAAAGTGTAACTCCAAGTCCAACAACTAAAAATGACAAACAGAGAGAGAGAGAGAGAGAGAGAGAGAGAGAGAGAGAGAGAGAGAGAGAGAGAGAGAGAGAGAGAGAGAGAGAATGAAGAAGGAAGGAATAAACTTTATTTTATGAGGGTAGTGGAGTAGACACAGGTTTTTTTTACATCCAGCCCTTGCCCATGAGGGACTAATTCTACTAATACTAGAGAGAGAGAGAGAGAGAGAGAGAGAGAGAGAGAGAGAGAGAGAGAGCAATATATATCACAGTGACACATAGGAGCAAATGTGAATGTAGATCATATACATTCTTGGACTTAATTGTGTTGTCTCATAACTCTCTTATAACAAACTCCTTTAAAGTTTAAGGTAAAATTCAGCTTCAAAATGATTTACTCTGTATGAACACAAACTACAGGTGCACACTTTATATTACTTCTTTTCAGATATATTTTTGTTTGTGAAGCAATTCTGATTGTCCCAGCTGTGTTTCAGACAGTTCCATTGTAGATGTTTGCCGTTACAACCGTCCTGGCTGACTGGGTGATAAAACCTGCTTCCCTTCCCTCCATTATAGCTGTCTCTCTCACATTCTCAAAAGATTTAGAGATCCATAGAAAATCACAGCAAAATGGGCATACTTATTAGGAAACACATACAAAAAAAGCAGAGCAAAATGGACACAATAGGAAACACACACAAAAATCAGGGCACAATGGACAAAATTAATAGGAAACTTTTTTTTTTTAATTAAAAGAGGAGGGGAAAAAAAGGGAGCAAAATGGACATAATTATTGGGAAACACATACAAAAAAAATCAAACCAAAATGGACATAAATATTAGGAAACACAAAAAATCTGAACAAAATGGACATAAATATTAGGAAACACATACAAAAAAATCAGAGTGAAATGGACACATTAAGAAACACATACAAAAAAATCAGAGCAAACTGACACACTAGGAAACACAAAACTAATCACCGTGCTTGTAAGCCCTCTCAACAGCATCATCCAAATTTTTGTTCTCGAGATCTGAACCACTGAGTGAATCTAAAAAGAAAAAGAAAAAATAGATGCATTTTAAAATACATAAACTTGTCTGAGAAAATAAAATCAGTACATTAATGTTACAGTACACTTATGAAGAACAGCCAAGTCAGAAAAGCGACCAAAACAACAACAAAAACCACCCACCCAACCAAACATCTCAGAACAAACTAAACTACACCTTTTGGAATAATAAAACCCAAAAAGGTACAACAGCAAAAAGATAGTTTTTTGCCATATCCTGTTTATGTATCTCCATCTCTCTTTTATGCATCACTTTTCTTGTATACTGTTAGTTGTTATATATGTATATATTACTTTCTTGAACATGTTACCATTGATATTTTTCTCACTTGAAGTTGAAAATGTCAGAGAATGTTGTAAAGCTTAAAGAGTTCATGTAGATCAGAGAAAAGTGATATACAAAAGATATCTATTATTATTATTATGCCAATTTCTCCTCTGTAAATTAACCTTTGTATGTCTCTGAGGGCTTGGAAGAATTATCTCTTTGCAACACTTCAGTAGTGGATCCCAGTCCATGGGATGGATGAAACTGCTGCTGGCTGCTAGGTTTTGGCCTGCAACAAAACATACCTTGTATTAAGCATGAATGGTTTTGGACATATAAAAGTTGCTCTTTCCCATGGGTTCCTTCACCATGATATAACTGTCATGATTCAATGCATACATCAGCACTAGGTATTCAAAACAGTTTCCCTTCCTTCCTTTCTGTGTTTTCCAGTAGTAAACAATGCACATAAGGAACACATCTTGATTGCAGAGGGATAGGGCAGTGGTTAGAGCGTCGGACTCGTGATTGAAAGTCGCGGGATAGCTCAGTGGTTAGAGCGCCGGACTTGTGATTGAAAGGTCGCAGGTTCGAATCCCTGCAGGAGCGGCGGGAGAGTTTTCTTCTCCAGGGTCAACTTGACTTTCTGTGCTGACTCTTATTGCAGTATCCGTTCCACCCCCGTGTTACTGCAGTAGCACATAAAAGATCGCAATCATTTTGCCAAAAGTGCAGGTGGCAGCTGACAGCTAAACACACATACACCCTACCTACGTGGCTTTGAATGAAGTGACACTGTAACCTGGTGCATGGCTGAATGGTGTACACAGAACTTGCGCTGAAACAGCAGCATTTCACGTGACATCAGCCATGCAACAACCACAGAGCGCTACCAGTACACCACTTCCGTGGATAATAATAATACATGCTATAAAAGGATACAGTCACTCATTCCGAATCACATGCCAATGTTCGCAGTGAGTCTGCTCAAGAGCAGAGAATAGTGCTATATAAAAGCTATGAATAATAATGGAAAGTTGAAACTCTTTCAGTCCTGGGTCAACAAACAAGGGTGTTAATTATCACTTGAAAGACATCACAAAACAACAACAAAGATCTGAGTCACCAACATCAACTTTCACTTGGTATGTATGTACAAGGTATATAAACTCCACCAGAGGAACATCTCTTTTTTTTTAAATTAAAAAAAGGACACTCCCCAGTGGCATTATATATATCCTGCATTTCATGAACATTTGGTGGCACAGGTGTGTACAAACATAAGACAGAACCAACTTTTATTCAGGACCGGACATAGTCCTTTGATCTCCAAACTGGCTCAACATATAAACACATAAATACACACACATTTACATGTTAGCCTCAAAGTGAAGTGTCACAGTCTGAATGACGCAAAACAGAATGAGGCCCAGAGCACTTCTTGCAGTCATGGGCAAATACATGTGCTCATCTGCTAACCTCCCACATTCTTAAAAAGAACTCTACATAAGAACGATAATTAAAAAATACCACCAGAGTAATATGCACAGCTCTTTATTTCTGAATATATTGTCCTAAATTTTGAATATCCTCTACAAAAACCATTTCCCTGTTCAGTGATACATTTTGTTACAAAGTGAACGATTTTGTGTTAGACTCAGCTCAGTAGAGCTGGACTACGAGACAAAGTTATGAATACACTGCTGACAAAGTTATGAATACACTGCTGACAAAGTTACGAATACACTGCTGACAAAGTTATGAATACACTGCTGACACCGAATAGTTCAAAACATTGTCTCCCTCTCTGTGTAACTCTGTGCACTCCATTCCATACTTTCGTGCAATCAAGTTGTGAGGCGCTTTAAACTGTCGAAAGCGCTCTATACCAATATTATTATTATCATTAACATGTAATTTAAAATAAAAAAATTTTTTTATAAAAGAAACTGAAATCTAACAGCAACATCCCGTCCCTAATAAGCCATATGGTTTCTGTGGACGTTAAGCACCATGTTTACGTACTTAAGAGCAACCTCCAATCAATCTTACCCAGTTTTATGGCCAGTCTCTCCCATCCCATTTTGCTGCAGACCATTACTCAGAGCTCCTCTGCCCTGGCCACCACCAGAAGCACCTCTCCTAGGGAGAAAACCAGACCAATTCAATCAGTCAGCCACTGCATCCACGTGGGCATTAATCCACTAGCCAGATTTGCTTAACACCACACTCACCGCATCACTTTTCGGTGCCTTCCTCCAAACTCTGCCAGAACTGGTTATGCCACTGAGGGGCACTCTTTATCTCTGTGCAGCTGTCTATATACTGATGCTGTCAGCACCCTCGAAAGGTTTGGGTACTAATAAGACTGTGGAAGCGACATGGTGTCAAAGCACACACATAAACACAAGGCGCATCTGTCTCATCTGCTTGTGTGTGTGTGTGTGTGTGTGTGTGTGTGTGTGTGTGTGTGTGTGTGTGTGTGTGTGTGTGTGTGTGTGTGTGTGTGTGTGTGTGTGTGTGTGTGTGTGTGTGTGTGTGTGTGTGTGTGTGTGTGTGTGCATGCACATGTGTGTGCATGTAAGTGTGAGAACAAGAGAATGAATGAATGAATGAATCAACTTTATTTTAAGAGGGTAGTGAAAAAGACTCGAGGTCATTTTACATCCAGCCCTCGCCCATGAGGGAAACTACTATTAATTAAGGATACAATGAGCTACAGTATGTTGAGTACGTGTACATTCATACAAACCATGTTGAAATGGACACCAGTAAACCTAGCGAGAGAGAGAGAGAGAGAGAGAGAGAGAGAGAGAGAGAGAGAGAGAGAGAGAGAGAGAGAGAGAGAGAGAGAGAGAGATTTTTAGACTTAAAATTTGGAACCTTTCAAATCTCTGGTTTTGTCAGTGGGAACCTTAATTTAATAAAGCCAAGCCATATGGAAGAAGACAAATGGACCCCCCCCCCCCCCCCAATCCCCCTGGGGTACTGCTACACTGTCACCTTTATCATGAGATAAAGACCTGTCAGTGTAGTTATGGCAAAATCTGTGACTGCTGCATAGCGCAGCTGTAATGCTATAGTCTCCAAACAGGAGGGCAGACCAAGCTTCCCATGAAAATGAAACGATGTTTACCAAATGCACATACAGGTGTGTGTTTTTAAACCTTTTTTTCTTTCTTTTTTTGTACAAAAACATCCCCACCCATATAGACACAAATCCATTTTACGTTCCTGCCCCCTCTAGATTTCATTATCTCTTAAACCCATTACTAAATGCCACAGCCGACTAAGAGCACAAAACCTAATTATTTTGTTTAGAGTGGTCTCACCCATGGCCACCAGAAACTGGAGACCTCTGCGGTTCTTCAAACAGCTGGGTTGCAGGGATGCTGTCCTCATCTTCTGGGTTTTCACTCTGCAAACAGTGCCACAAAATCATATTATTGTCCAATCAGATTATTATCCATCTAGCACATTTAACAACAACAACAACAACAAAAAAGCTGTGGAGTATAGTGTTTTGCACATTTGATCCAGCCACTCATGAAACTCAGTTTTTTTAAAAGCCATACAAAACCAGCAGGGCATTTTGAAACGAAATCACTCATTTCAATACATTTCGATCTCTTCAAATCTTCAAAGCATTAGACAAGACATAAATAATAATAATAGATCACTTTTGTATAGTGCTATTCTCTGATGTACCCAAATTCACGGTGTTTTACAACATTTTCTAAGTTTCACAAACATAATACATATAATTAATGACAACTAACAATGATTAATATACAAGTACATGTGCCATATGAGAAGCAGCAATATATAAAGAAAATGAATCATTATATTACTACCTACCCTTAATTCCATCCCTCCCAGTCCCCACCCCCACCTCCAACTCACACACACACACACGAATATGAAACAGGTAGCGGTTGGCATGTACAAATCAATCAGAAGGCTTGGCGGAAGAAATGCGTTTTTAGGTTAACTTTGAAAGTTGGGAGGGAGGGAGAAGCTCTCAGGTCAGCTGGCAGCAAGTTCCACAGTCCAGGTTTGTTTTTGGAATTTTGAGCAGTCTTTCTGTCGCAGAACGAAGGGAGCATGATGGTTGATATGTGCAGAGAGATATGTTTGAATAAGGCAAGTTCTTCTAAATACAGTGTTATGAAGTGAGCAATTTTGCATGATCTCACATTACCATGTACAATGTAGCAATCACGAAAGGTCTGACTTCAACTGGCTTGGAAATTACCTAGAAAATACAGTTTTCACTCTGACCTTTGACCATCTGCAGGTAGGAACCAGTAAAGCTCCGTGGGGTACATTACCATGATGCAAGGTTGGTAAGATATCACTTTGATACTAGCCAACAAGACCCCTACATAAAAATGTGCACCACAAGACACTGAGCAAGGTTACATAGAAATTACCTTGGATGACTTGTGTGTAGATGACTGGAACTGAACATTCATGCCTTATTCTCATTGTCACTGTACCATAAACAGTTATCCACTGCTGAATCAAAAACTTGAAAGTCATTTTGCATTGTCTTATAAAAATAAAAAAAGCATTTTTGTTTAACCTGCTGAACTGAAGAATTTGTAAGTCATTTTGCATTGTCCTATATAAAAATAAAAATAAACCATTTTTGTTTAACCGTTTATGTATTTTGGTGGACTTGCATGATTTTCCAGGTGAGTGAAAAACAAGACCCTGACCAACGCACCTGTGTAGCATCGGTAAGACCATTTTGATCAGACTCCGCTTCACTCAGGCCGCTTCTGTCTCCCTCACCATAGCCTCCTGCCTGGCAATGCCGTAAGGCGCTCTTCAGCTCCTCAATCTTCTGACAAATGATGCGATGACGCTTTGTATTCTCATTTGCCATCTTGTCTAAGGCAGCTTGGGTTTTCTTGTTTTGTGTTTCAACTGCTTCCAGGATTCTTTGTAAAAGCGGTGGGAATGCTGAAATGGGTAATAGACAAATATTTTAAATATTCCGGAAATGCTGCACACAGAACAAGGCTGTATTCACTGTGTTCGACGATTCACTCCATCAAGAGCTCTGCTTGTCATTAAAAAATCGGTCATTATAACATCACAGGTATGATCTTTCATTCTAACAGTAACACACACATGTATGCACACACACATGTATGCACACACACACACACACATGTATGCACACACATACACACATGCACACACACACACACATGTATGCACACACATACACACACACACACATACACACGTATGCACACACACACATGTATGCACACACACACACACACACACACACATGCATGTTGGTATGCATGTAGCTCCCCCTCCCCCCCCCCCCCCCCCCCAACACACACACACACACACTGTGCAACTGGTATTATAGTAACAAAGTGCTGATGATCTGAGGACAGTCAGTGGACATCAGATCCATCCAATTCAGAGAAACAAACCGCTCACAGTCACACACCATTAACAATACCCACATCATTAAAAAGCAACAGCGAACTGACCAATGGTTCATTTCTTAATAACCTTTTTCATTCCCTGGCAGCTGTTCATCCTATGAAGAGTGACACTAAGAGTATGACAGATGACAGTGCTCGCTGTTCACAGATTACTGTGAAGTTCAAGATCAGGATGTGCATACCTTCTTGGTCTGATGATGCTCTGGACACTGTGGACTGCCTGTAGTATACACAAAATCACTTTTGATAACAAGAAATAAACCAGAATATGAAAACCTACACCCCCCCCCCCCCCCCACCCCAACACACATTTTTAATCTGTAACCAATTAGCTGATTCCCTCCAAAATACTATGTACCTATATTTCAACTTACCTCTCCCAACCCCCAACCCCACCCGCAACAACCACCACCCACATGCATTCTCTCCCCTGCTCAAGTGCCTGTTTGAGTTCTCTCTCTCTCTTTCTCCACCCCCCCTCTCTGTGTGTGTTAGATACGACTGAATGGACTTAATGCTAAGTACTGTCCCTGAGTATTTTTGTTTTTGTTTTTGTTTTGAGTTCTCTTTGTCTCTGTCTGTCTGTCTGTCTGTCTGTCTGTCTGTCTGTCTGTCTGTCTCTCTCTCTCTCTCTCTCTCTCTCTCTATCTCTTTATACAATTAGCTGATTCCCTCCAAAATGCTCTCTACCTACAGTTCAACTTTCTGCTGGTGCGAATATCCCAGCTCCTTACATACAACACTGGTGACGGTCAGTCAGCTGGTGCGAATATCCCAGCTCCTTACATACAACACTGGTGACGGTCAGTCAGCTGGTGCGAATATCCCAGCTCCTTACATACAACACTGGTGACGGTCAGTCAGCTGGTGCGAATATCCCAGCTCCTTACATACAACACTGGTGACGGTCAGTCAGCTGGTGCGAATATCCCAGCTCCTTACATACAACACTGGTGACGGTCAGTCAGCTGGTGCGAATATCCCAGCTCCTTACATACAACACTGGTGACGGTCAGTCAGCTGAAGATGAAGCGGGCAAAACAAACTGACCTTAAAGAAGGGGTGTCACCATCTGCAATGACCATGCTGTTGTCAGCTTCTTGCCCATCATCTTCTGATGGCTCGTATGATACTGACATCATCACTGGTTTCAGCGTGACCACCCAGTCAATGAGGACGTCGCAAAAAGTGAACTGCCATGAAACAACAACCAAAAGGAAAATTCAAGGTCTGAGGATCAACGGCTACAAGGTGATGAAAACTATCTCAACAGTGATCTGAAACAAGAATGACTGCTAGCGTTCTAAAACAGGATCCAAACATATGAAAGGTTCAAAAGAACGCTATTTATTAGGACAAAATACAACATGCAAATTTTCAGGGTAATCCCCTTTACCAAACTACAAAATGACACATAAACAACAGGTAAAAGGTGAAAAATGAAATTTGCATGTTGTGTTTTGTCGTAATAAATAGCATTCTTTTGAACCTTTCATGTGTTTAA
>JABMCL010002280.1:210000-242500 GCA_018857735.1 Alviniconcha marisindica | reverse complement strand
AGCAAACGTCAGAACAAAACATCAACAACACACAAAATAATTATAGGGTATTGCTTTGCAGATATAAAAAAACAATCCTTTCTTTTTGCGTCATACTGGTACAAAGAAGAAAAAGAAAGAAAGAAAGAAAAAAAGCAGATGATAAAGGACAGTTAATTCTCATTATTATCACCATCACCACAAATGACTTCACAAAATTATGACCAAAACGATTAATTAATCACACAATTAATTAATCTGAGAATGTTGACGTTTGTCCAGTACCACTGCCATGATTACAACTGTGTCAATAAGTCCAGATGAACACTTGATTGCATGGCCCTCTCCAGACAAATCGCCAGCAGCACACCATTTGACAGGAAGTATTTGGAATTTTAACCTAAGTACAGCCTACTCATTGGGAATTTCCGATTGGATGCGGCTATTCGCACCGCGACGTGGATTCTTATTGGCAGCGCGGCTGTGCGAATAGCGGCCCGTGGATTCTTATTGGCACAGCGGCTCTGCGAATAGTGGTCGGTGGTTTCCTTATTCGCACAGCTGTGAAAATAGTGACCCGCTGCGCCGTATTTTTTGCTACTGTTCATAATCATAGTTTATTAGGAGTTGTGAAGTATTTTAATTAACCTACAATTTGGGCACATCGCAGTTTTCTTGTGTCTAGAACTCAGTCTCGTCCATAGCTTTCTGCCAGTAGGTCTTCAGCCCCCCCCCCTCCCACGTGAATCAGTAGTGGGATTTGATGCTTCCCGAGTGTTTTAGTTGTTTTACAATCGTTTCAAGTGAGTGGGAGCGAGTGAAGGGAGCGGGAGAGATTTGTTGAGGGGGGCGGAATTTATGTGTGTCAGTCACGTGTAACAGAGAAAGAAAGGGAAGGGCAGCAAGAGAAAGGGAATGCAGTGTATGTGTGAACGTCAACTAGTCACTGTGCTTGCATGCAACTGCCGGATGAGAAATGGTCAGTGCCGGGATTGAAGGACCTGTTATTGTTTGCACGGGTTGGGAGAAAAGACACAATATAGACAGAAGACCCGAGATAAAGAGAAGACAAGATAGACTGATTGACTAGACAGGAATAGTTTCGACTGACATGGCGGAACTTAGACGGCTTTCCGCGCGGCGTTGGTTAGAATCAATGGAAAGCGGCCATACGAACACCACTGCAACCAAACAAGTTACTCAAGTTGTAAGGGAGTGGGGTCAGTGGGGAGCAAGGGAAGCAGGTTGGAAGCAGCCTGGATGAGAAAGACACAAGTCGGCAGAGGTTGCCGAACGTAACTTTTATTTGTACACCAACCAGGAAACAGTGGAGGCTCTCCCCTGAGATGAACGCATGAACCGGCAGCGGCCGCAACACTGAGCAAACAAACAACCTGCCTCTGCAGGGACGACACTGGGGGAAAAGGGACGCTGCAGTAAGTAAGTAAACATGGTGCTTAACGTTGCTGCAGGCCAGCGCACAGGTTTTAACACCTTAGATAATTGGGGCCATAAAACTCCCACCCAATCAAAAAGGAAAAGAACCCGGAAAGAAAAGGTTAAAGGGACATGGCCCGAAACGTGTATACACTGAATACACTCGGTTACATACTTCAGTAATTGGATTTTAATGATGTTCTGTTAACATTTTTGAGTCTTATCGATACAGATGAAAGTAAAATATAAAAAAGGAATGGACACACAATAACGAAAATCAGTATAAACGCCGGATGTTATATCAGATGCCGCCGCATAACCGACCGGCTGTGCCACATGGCAGCAACTGAGCCGGCTGCTCATACCACCTCAGCCAATGATATTTTTGTGCAAACCAAATTTCAGGGTGGAGGCGGGGGCTCCACTTAACGAGCCAAAAAAAGCAGTGCATCTGTCCAAAGTCCTACATCTAACATTAAATAAATAAATAAAAATTGAAGTAAAAAAAATTTTTTGAGTCTTCTGGAAAAGTCAGGAGAATGGACCATTAGCTCTTCTTCCAGCTCCAAAGTGCTTGCATCCTAGTTTTTATTCAGATGCGTACTCAGTTAAACTTCTCCGGCTTCGTACTTGGGTTGTCCCTCTACTACTTTTTCGGCATTGGCACTATTTACCTACTACTTTTTCATTGGCACTATTTACATTGTGGCTGGCCACTGTGCAAAACTGAATGCTAGTTGCCTTAGAAAAGGCTTCTTTACACTTCGTAAATTCGCTCCAGCTGTCGAAGGTCTGCCCTACCTCCATCTTACAACCGGTTCATAGTTTGAAATGGAGGCAAGTGATCAGGTAAATCAGGTACTGCGATTGGTTGTCTGCCGCTCTGCAGAGCGGCTGTGCGGCTGTGCGAATAAGGAGCATCCGACAAATTATTCGCAGAGCGGCCGTGCGAATAGCACTCCGTTTCCGATTTGCAACAACAAAACGTGTAGACAGATTTAACTCCTCTTACTTGTCTTGCTCCTTCGACCGCTCAGTGTCCTTGACCCAAAGAGATACGAGCTGTACGTAATTATAATCAGGTTCTGCGCAGTCGAAGTATAGATTACGACAATTTTAGTCCAGACCGCACTAAACTGTCCAGGGCCAGTGACCAACTGTCGTAGTACCACACTTAATTAAGTGATCCTTGATCCGAAGAGACTTAGAGCTGTACATAATTATGATCAGCTAATCCTCTGTGGGAGTGTGTATAGTATCACTTGTGTGTGGGGGTGGGTTCAGTTGTGTGGGGGGGGGGGGGGTATTGTGTGTGTGTGTGTGTGTGAGGGGTGGGTTGTGGGGGGTGGGTGGGGTACGGATGCCGGGAGGTCAGTATAGAGGCTCCCCCTTCCTCCCAAAACCATCAGGGACTGGAACTCGTTACCCATGAAAGTAGTGGAGGCCCCCACCCGCCTTGACGCTTTTGAGTCAAGGGTATCAAACTGAAAAACTACCTATAGTAACCCCCCCCCCCCACCACCACCAATTTCACCTCCCCACCTCCCCCACCTCCCCCATTCTGATTCCTTTTATGCCGGACCAGTACCGCTACAGCGAACGGACCAGTACTACAGCGAACACTGTGATCCCCAGTTATAGGCGCCAGAATAATCGACATGTTGATTGTGGGCCCTTACATGAAAGAAGAGAAGTTGCTCACACTCCGAGCATCGCTTTCCGGCACCTTCCTCCAAGGAAGGATGTCGTAAACCAGTGCTTGGAGTTTGGCAGTTGCTGTGTGAGGTGACTGGTGCTCAACATTTTCATGTAGCATTACAGTTAGAAAGATTCTTAGAAAAATTAGAAACGTCATCCCCCCCCCCCCTCTCTCTCTCTCTCTCTCTCTGTCCAGTGGAGGGGGTGCGTGTCTATTTGGAGGGGGGGGGGGGGGGGGGGGGATTTTGGTCTGTGTCAGTGGTGGATTGCTGAAAATCGTGTGCGGACGGCAGGCTTTTGGTGTGAAAAGGGAAGCTGGGGGTGGGTGGGGGGGTGGAGGAGATGGGGGGGGGGGGGTCTGTTGGTGTGAGGGGGGAGGGATGCTATTGGTGTGGGTGCATGAGGAGGGGAGGGGGCTGTTGGTGTGTACGTGGCCGGGGAGGAAGGTGCTTTGATTCGTGTCGGGGGGGGGGGGGGGGGGGAGGGGGGGGACTGTTGGTGTGTGGGCTGGTTAGCTGATGGGCGGTGGGTAGACTGGCCTTGTGTGTGTGGGTGGGGGATGTGGGGGTGTTGGGGGGGGGGGAGGCAGTGGACAGGAAATCTGTCCACTCTATGTGTAGGGCGAGGGTATTGCTCACACTCCAAGCATCGCTTTCCAACACCTTCCTCCTTGAAGGAAGGATGCCGTAAACCAGTGCTTGGCCGGGGTTTGGGTTGTGGAGTGGTGGCGGACAGTACTGTTGGTAGGGGGACTAGCTGTAGAGGTGGGGAGTGGGGGGTCACTTCGGTGTCAGTGTGGGGCAGAGGGGTGTTATTGGTGTGTGGCCGCGGGGCAGTCGGCTCAATTGCGGGTAGTGTGTGTATGGGGGGGGTGGGGGGGGGGCAGTGGGGTGTTGGTGGATTTGTAGTCGGTGTGGACTGGTGGGATGTTGGTGGGGAGCGAGGGGTGACTGTTGGTGTGTGGGGCAGTGGGCTGTTGGGGGTGGGGGGTGGGGGGTATTGCCAGTCAGTCAGTAGTGACTCGAGTGGAATGGTGGGCCGTTGGTGTAGTGTATTGTTGTGTCAGTGGGGCAGAGGGCTGTGTGTGTGTGTGTGTGTGTGTGTGTGTGTGTGTGTGTGTGTGTATGCGTGTTGGGCGGGGGGGGGGGGGGGGGGACGCAAATATTTTGATCGCCAGCCCGCTGTCAGCCGCCCGTGAGACGCGGCCGCGGAGTCAGTGTAACGACTGAGGAGGCTCAGCGCTGATCTCATAACCGGAAAGATTTTTTCAACCCATAACCATTTTAAGAAAGACCACCAAATGAACCCTCTAAGAATGGTAGCCCATGGATAAGTACAATACTTCGCTGGTTCAAATTTCAAATTATTTTTTGATGCTATTGACGGTGAGACCTCGACTGACTCAGTGAGCTCATCTTTCCCATGTAGCTCGTAGTCTGAAGAAACTGATCGCGCATTTCAGGGTCGGCCGAAATGCGGACAGTTTTGTTCCCTGTTCATTTTTCCTTTTGCTTTACAATGTTAAAAACCGAGCTGAAATTAATATGATCAAGTGTTGCAAAAACTACCGGCCATTTTTACCAAAACTTAATCTAGGGGAGACAAATCTCTAAAACTGGTCGCTAAAAAAACCGGAAAGGCATCCAACGAAACTTTAACCAATCACAGAACTGGTTATATGTCTGCTAGGCTCAGTTCCACGTCAATTTTTCCACCCGACCAAAAAGGCGTAGGTTATCCGAAACCATTGGGGTGAAGACACAAGTTAAATAAATACCTGCTCCCATGATGTGCGTTTACAACTTTGAGACACTGCAGCTACAGGTAGCACGCCAAAAAATTAAAGAACTTGCGTGGAGATTCTGCTAGGCATAGTGCAGAGCTTTTGTCAAACGTGAATGTTTTGAATGGCACTGCTGCCGAGTTGCTATGTGTTTGTAAACAACCTTGACCATGGATCATCGCGTGTGTGTGTGGTTCGAATTTGAAGTTTCGTTCGTTAGACTTGCTTAACGCCAAGTTGTGTCTGGAGAGGTACTGGCGGGGACCTAGATCCGTCCTCGAATCTGAAGGTGGTGACCAATTTTGTAAACAAAGTTTTCATCTGACGGTAACACTGACACTGACAAAGTGACAGAATAATCAGACGACTAAAATTGAATAATTATTTTAGTTGGGGTCTTGTTGCACTAGTAAAGCTTGATGTCAATTTAAATGACCAAGTTCTACTAATACATTGCATTGAAAGATTAGTATACAGTGCCTTTAGGTGCAGAGTATGGCACTATTGGCAGGCCCAGATTCTGGATGTGATTCATTGTGTTTTACTTAAAAAATTTGCAACACACAAAGGGTCTCCACGAGGTCAGTGGACATCAAAATGCGACCTTATAACCTATCAACATCATCAATGGTATTTGTCTTGTTGTTTACTGCTTTGGGTTGCAGTACCATTGTCTGCTGCACCATGAGCCAATGAACCATGTCGAACTATTGTTGGAAAACTTGTACTTTTAGTTTTACTGTTTTAGTTTTACTGCTGGATAACCAGGTCATTAGGTGTGAACGCACTAACTTATTGCCATATTTATGATATTAGGTGCTAGTCTTCTTATCATTTACTTTGAACATCAAATTACTGTAGATCAACCCATCATCTGCAGTGTTGGCCATTTTAAACCCTTGTTGGAATAATGGAAAGGAGGCAAGTAAGTAAGTAAGTTGGTGTTTTACGCCCATGAAAGGAGGCAAGTTGCACAGGAATGATGTGGGCACAGTGTATTATTTACAGACTGTTTTGCTTATAAATGTGAGGAAGTTTGCCTGATGTCATGTACTTAAAATCTATTTGTTTTATCTTTATTTATAGGCATAGCATAGGCTACCCAATTGTGTAGCATCCAAATTGTTCTTGCATTATTCAAATAAATTATCTCTGTCCTGTCATTCTGAGGATTTCAAAATGGCTTTGGCAGCAGATGATAGGTGCACCAATTTATGTATACATAGTAAAAGACAATACCACTATTACCAGTATTACTAAGAACTAAAAGTGTCATTAAGTTAGTATTTTCACACCTAATAATCTTGTAGACATCACAAGGGTGTTTCAGAAGTAAATTACAACAGATTACATCCAGAATCTGAGCAGGCCATACTTGTACCTTAGGTGCCTGTTTACCACAGCATATACTTTGAAATTGGTTTGTATACTTTGTAATTTGCATGAAAGAAGGTTCTTGACTTAAGTTAATACATTCATTATATGAGTAAAAATTGAGTTGCATTGGATTTAAAAAAAAAAAAAAAAACTTTTATTTTTCAGTGGCAAGTTCACTGCTGACATCTTGCATAAACAACCAAGGCCTAGACTGGGAATTTTACGGCCACAGAACTACATGGGGCAGGTGTTGCAGCGTCTTTACAGCATAGAGCTACAGCAACGGCAGCGGCATCATGGGATGTGTTCAGACTTTAGAAACATTCCCACCACCAGCACCAGCGTTTCACCACGGTTTCCGGACTTGTCACAGTTGCCACCGGAGTTGGGACTGGCAGTTCTTTCGTACCTCAACCCCACTGACCTGTGCCTAGCAGCATGTGTATGGGACCAACTTGCTAATGATGAACTGTTATGGCAGAGGTTGGTGTCAACTTTGTTCGTGGAGTTTAACAACAAATTGTTAGGTTATAAAAAAAAATTACATTGTTAAGTGTATATTGTTTAGAATGCCATTGTCAAGACCTTTTTTCTTCTTTTTTAAGGTCAAAGTACATAGAAGAAAGAAAACTTAAAAACATTTGTTAAGATTTTTGTGTGTGTTTACACAGTTTTTATTCTCTTGCACCCCCACCTCCTCTCAATCCCTCTCTGATTGCTTATTAAGTTAGTATTTTAATATAATAGTAAAAATAAGATTATGTGGTATGTACAACTGTAGTGTAAGCAAACATGCATATAAATGTAATTGTATAAAATTGCTTGCTTCTGTTTTGCCTTGCTTACTCAACATAATGATCTGTAATACGCTTGAAATACACGTGGAAGATAATTTTGGTAGCTGAAATTAAAATGTGCAAAAAGTAGTTAGTACTAAGAACTATATTAAAAACACAATCAAACATATCAGACTCCCTAAGAGTAGTCTAAATGTGTAATACTAATAGTAATACTATAATGGAACAGAGCAAAGAGATCAGAAGAAGCTTACAAAATTGATACTAAATTATGTAAATGTGAAAATTCAATGATTTTTTTATATTTTTAGATGTCTTGGACATATATTTACACAGTATATGACCATGAGTATACAGGGATATATTGTTATTATTATATAAATGCTAGCAATACTCATGTGGTGTGTTTACTTGTTTCTTTGGTCATTGGTGAATGTAAGTCAAGAGTCTAGACTAATTATACTGTGCTCCCTGTGGAACTTAAAGTGACAGATTTTCTATGGGGGAAAATAACAGTGGCAGTATGGGGCAGCAAACAGTGTTGTGTTGCCTCTAAATTGCATTGCTCTGTCAGTATCGTATTATTGTGAACTTTAAAATCAAGCTTTAGTTGTTTTAAATGCCTTATGATGATAACAGCTATGGTGATGATGATTTGTAATTGTATAGTAGCACTGGTATCAGTATTGTTACTATGTTATCAGCATGCCCATTAGGGGACATTGCATTTGCAGAGATGGAAGAAAAATATATATACTATATATATAACATAATTGGAAAAAAAGAAGAAGAGAAAATGTTTTTCATGTCATGATTATGGTTTGTATTTGTAATTTTGATAAAGCCGTGCTAATACTGTAATAGAGTTTTTGGGGTGTGTTGATTTTTCTCTTTCTCTTTTTCAGCCTGTGTCGCAACTCATGGGGCAGTGTCTCAATCTATTCTCGTATTTCATCAATTCCGGATATGACGTACAAGAAACTGTTCATGGTTTTGGATGAGGCATCACTAACCTTCAACACTGATCCCCTCATGGTAGGTTATATAATATATAAATTTATGTGTGTTGTTGATTGCTTTCATATATATAGCGCTGTTCTCCACTCTCAAGCAGACTCACTGAGCTTGAATGCGATGCTACATGATGATAAAGAAATGAGTAACACATTGACCTTGGTTTTTTGTTGTTGATGATGATTATTATTCCCCTGGTCGCAGAGTTAGGGGGACTTTACTGGAATCACTGTTCTTGATCGTCTGTGTGTCTATATGTCCAGGCTTTGTCTGGAAGAAAATTATCTTTGGAACCAGTCAGCCTTTTTGTAGGTGTGGTGGTGCATGACTATGGGCCAGATTGTCGAGGGGAAAAAAACTGTGTTGGTAATACTACACTTACAGATAGCCAAGAAATAATTAGATTTGTAAACTTGTATTTACAAACTTGTCTGAGGTAGGAAAGTGCTACAGGCTAATGCTTCCTGTTAAGTAGTGTTTGCCTGCTAATCATACCTCCAAATGGACCTAACGCTACTAATGTACTATCCTTGAGTATTAAAGTTTTTGAGTTTGAGTTCCCCTACTGGCTGATACTGCCTTTGCAGAGTGTCCCTCATGTAACATGATGGATGTACTGGTGTCTTTACCGACTGTGACAGGCTGAAAATACACTGATACTTAGCACTGTGACAGACTGTGACTGTGAGATGTACTGGTGTGTTTACTGACTGTGACAGGCTGAAACTACACTGATACTTAGCACTGTGACAGACTGTGACTGTGAGATGTACTGGTATGTTTACTGACTGTGACAGGCTAGAAATACACTGATACTTGCACTGTAACAGTCTGTGAGATGTACTGGTATGTTTACTGACTGTGACAGGCAGAAAATACACCAATACTTTGCACTGTGACAGTCGGTGAGATGTACTGGTATGTTTACTGACTGTGACAGGCTGTGAGATGTACCGGTATGTTTACTGACTGTGACAGGCAGAAAATACACTGATACTTACACTGTGACAGTCTGTGAGATGTACTGGTATGTTTACTGACTGTGACAGGCTGTGAGATGTACCGGTATGTTTACTGACTGTGACAGGCAGAAAATACACTGTGACAGTCTGTGAGATGTACTGGTATGTTTGCTGACTGTGACAGGCTGTGAGATGTACTGGTATGTTTACTGACTGTGACAGGCAGAAAATACACTGATACTTGCACTGTGACAGTGTGAGATGTACTGGTATGTTTACTGACTGACAGTCTGTGAGATGTACTGGTATGTTTGCTGACTGTGACAGTCTGTGAGATGTACTGGTATGTTTGCTGACTGTGACAGTCTGTGAGATGTACTGGTTTGTTTACTGGCTGTATCAGGCTGTGGATGAGCTGATCGACAAAGGGATCCTGGATGATGACCCCATGGAGATTGCCCGCTTCCTCCACACGACCAAGAGGCTGTGGGCCTGCAAGAAGCGAGAATTCCTGGAGCGAAGGTGAAGTACTGTTTCATGTTGAAGTGTAATATTTTTGGTGTTTGTTTAAATCTTTACTGTTCATTCTCTTTGCTAGACTCGCTCTGGCCAGTAATAATAAAAGGATTACAAAGAAAAGCAAGAATAAGCAGGAATGATACGTTCAGCACACCTACCCTGCAGCTCAAAGTGCTGTACAATGCAATTGAGCAAGAGTGTGCATGTGCACTGGGTGTACTAAGCGGAAGTGTATTGGACTTCAGTGGTTGCCTGTGAAAGATTGCATTTACAACAAAGTTCTGCATTACTGTATTCCATTTTCAGACAGGACATCTTCCAGAGGCTGGTTCATCTTCAGAACTTCCAGAACCAGTTTCTGCCTAACGCCCTGCGTCAATTTTTCCGCGAGGTGTCTGCACCTGACACTAGGGGGGACTACTTGTCAACAATGATGGATGGTTTCTCTGAACGCTTCTGTTCATGCAATCCCAAACTTGGCCTTACCAAGGGTGAGTTGTACAACGTGTAGCCTTGTACTTTCCCTGGGTCCTTGCAGTTATCATTTTATGCAGTCTCCAACGTTGCCCTAACACCGTTAAGTTGCAATCTTGTACTTTATTTGGGTGTTTAATTGCTTGTGAAATCCCAGACTTTGCCTCTACTGAGGGCAAGTTGTCATCTTATACATCTGGACTTTCTCTGGGTGCTTTAGTTCGTGAGAATGCAGGCCCAAACTCAGCCTTACTGTGAGTGATTACAAATCATGTAATATTGTTCTTTTCATGCAATCCCAAACCAGCCTTACTAAAGGTGACTTGTAGTCTTGTAGTTTTGTACTTTCTGTGGATGCTTTGGTTCATGCAATCCAAAATTTGGCAGTACCTGTGTTGGATTTTGTGTGGGCTTGGTGTTAACAGCTTGGGTCATTTACATGGTCTTTAGTGGATAAGACTGGTTCACAGATCAGAGGTTCATACTGGAGTTTGTGTGGGCATGGTGGTAACAGCATGGGTCATTTACAATCGCTTAATATTCCAGTGGGTAAGACTGGTCCATGGATGAGAGGTTCATGTGGGCCTGATGGTAACAGCATAGGCCATTTACAGTTACTTAATATTCCAGTGGGTAAGACTGGTCCATGGATGAGATGTTCATGTGGGCCAGATGGTAACAGCTTAGGCCATTTACAGTTACTTGATATTCCAGTGGGTAAGACTGGTCCATGGATCAGAGGTTCAAAGTGGAGTATGTGCAGGCATGCTGGTAACAGCTTGGGTCATTTACAGGATCATGTCAGACCTTAATTTCAACAAGGTGTTTGTTGTTTAAAAAAAAAAGAAAAGCGGTTTGTTTTATGTTTGATCTGGTTTCAGACTTGGTGTTTGTCATTAAAGAGTAATTTATGTTCAGTCTGATTTCAGACACAGCGTATACATGTTATTCAAGGGTATTTATGTTAGATCTGATTTCAGACATGACGTTTTGTCATTAAGCATGATTTATATTTGTTCTAATTAATTCAGACACAGTGTTTGCCACTGAAGAGTGGTTTATGTTTGGTCTTATTTTAGACACGGCCTTTTTTCACTAAAGAGTGGTTTATGTTTGATCTGATTTCAGACACAGTGTTTGTCCTCTGTTATTCACTCATCATGCTGTCCGTCGACCTGACCAGCCCACACGTCAAAAACAAAATGTCCAAGCGAGAATTTATCAAAAACACATGCCGAGCAGCTCAGGGGGTGGATGGAGACTTCGCTGGTCATCTCTACGACAACATATATCTGATTGGCCACGTTGCTGCCAACTCTACCTCATGACCCCATTAATTTGCATAGTATCAGTAGAAAGTGTTGGGTTCCTCCTTCCCTGTTTTGATTGACAGCATAAGAAATGGTGGTGTAAGTTTATGTTTTAGGGTGTTACCTTTTGCATTTTTTTTCCCCCTCTCATTTTTCTGTCCCCACATTGCCCCTTTTCGAAATTTCCTATGGAAATTTTGCAGACATTTTACTGTTACCCAGAGCTTAAATGAGAGGAGTTTAGTTTCTGTTTTGTTTAAAGTTCTTTGACCCATTATTTACATCTTCTGCTTTACAGTTATACACAGAACCACCGATCCTGGAATGATGAGGGTTTTCAAGTTTCTCCGTTGCCAATTTGCTATTTTGGTGTGCTGTAACTGAGACAGTGTGCTTAAGCCTGCATGCACACACATGCATGCATGGTGGCCTGGTGCATGCACACACACACACACACACACACACACACACACACACACACACACACACACACACACACACACTAAAGTGTGTTGTTGTTTTTAGGTTGCAAACTACATTGTCTTCAGTTAGTCCCTCACTTGTGGATTTTGTCCCTAAGCATAGTCAGAATATATATACATTGATATATATGCTGGTGGCATCAAACCTAAGGCAAGCTAAACAAATCAAATAAGCCTGGGTGTCGGTTGTGTATATTTTCTGACAGTGGTTCTAGAAGTGGCTGGTTTATTCAGTGCCTTGAATCTTGTGTTACAGAGGGATTCAGACCAGTGAAAACTTAGCAGTAGTCAGCAGTGCTTTGGGAAATCATGCTACAAGATAAATACGTCAGGTCCAAAGAAAAAGAAAAGAAAACTGAAAGTAGAGTTAGAGGTAGAAATCTCTTTTAATTTTACGATTTTTTGGGGGGGCAAAAGGTTTTATTGTCGCTCCAAGTTTCTCCCAGTTTCAGTTCATTTGTATTTTGCAAGAGGTCTTCAAAGAAGCTCACAGTTGCCTGTGTACTTTGAATACAACTTACTGGCACAGTGGTTGGAATGGTCTAAGTTGCAGTAAGATTTCTTGGCCCCCATGGTCATCACTTACATTTGATGGGACTGGATTTAAGCTGTTGCAGCCTTGCTGAATCTGGAATGTTGCTGTGTATGGTAATAAATTCAAATGCAAGATATATATATATATATATATATATATATATATATATAGCACTGACCTTGCTGTATAAAAAGCAAAGTGCCCCCCCAAACAGATCCATGTACACTTGCGCGTACAGATGCATACATGTGCTCACACGGGTGCACATGCAGCCATGCACGCACACACACACACACACACACACACACCTATGAATGCGCATACACTACACATAGGTGCACACACACACACACACACACACACACACATACCAATGGACATCCAAACATGAATGCTGGCTTGTTCACATAATATATGCAAGCATACACACATGTATGCACACACAGATGGATTTCCCGTAAGATCTTTTTTATTTTTTTATAAGTAGCTGTGTACTCTTTGTACAGCCAAACCAGTTTATGCTACCCACTGTTGGGCTGGGCAAAATGTCACATACTGGGGTTTTGTCACCTGTGTTGGTTCAGACTTCACATACTTCACTGATCAGTTATGTTGACTTGAAGGCTTCGTATGTGTCTGTCAAGTGAAACCAGTACACTGTGTCCCAAGATTTGACAGAGGAGCAGTAATTGCGATGCTAAATAAGGCGACAGAGCCTGTGAACACTAACTTCCCAATCAGGCAGAGTGGAAGAAGACTTGGTAGAAAAGATTCATAACTGAGGCAGAATGGCCATACTATTATTTTAAGGGTTGGCCTTCGATCTAGGTTGGTCATTAGGCGGGTTTTACTGTAGAACTAACTGTAGACGACAAGAGGCTGTGTTTTGCAACCACTTTTATTGATTTAATGATTTACAATTATTTTTGTTGTGAAACTTGACTCAGACATTCTATATTGTGTGAAATGGGATTGCCGTTATATTTATTACTGTGTTGTAATACCAAGTATTTATGATACATTTATTGCATTTATTATGTATACCTGGGATTTAGCTCCGTTCATTTCTGTAACACAGGCTTTCGTATGATTTGCAGTGAGTAGCTTTTTGTTGTGTGTGTGTGTCCTCACCCTGGCCGCACTTGATCCAGTTAAGTTCTGTCTCTCCTTCCCTACAGTGTCCAACTTTAACAGGTTGAAGATTGACCTTTTTTTCCTCTTACTTCTTTAGTACCTCATTGTCCCTTCATTGCGCTCTTTTTGCATATGTATGCACACAATTGAATTTGGTTTATAGTCTCATCCAAGGGACTTTTATTAGGCGGTTCAGGCGGCGTTGTTAACTCCCTTGACTTTTGCCAGGTATCGCTTAAGTCCCTTTGCTGCATTTACTTCTGGTGTGGACTTTCTTTGCAATGGAAAGCGGTGACAGTGAATTTGCGAATTTTACACTACCAGCTTTAAAGACATTTCAGGAAGCATGTAGTCAAAATGTGTCTGACAACAAGTAATAACTTGTTGCTTGTGCTATAGGATGCCCCAAAACGCACTTTTTCCACGAACTCGCGATCTTCTGGTCAGCCCAAAAATGACAGAGACACTTTTTATCCACCCTCCATCCCCTTCCCCAGGTATTTTTTGCAATTGCAACAGTGGTGGCATTTGTACTGCTTTGCAATTCTAGGTTCAACTTCCATTGTTATACACAGCGGGAAGCAAAGCCTACTCAGAAATCAGCCCGGAAGTGATGCTGCAACCTCTTGCGACTGCTTGTGCGAAAGATTATGAAGGGCATTCACTCATGCAAACCAGCTTCACTGAACCGCCCAATAGAGTCTGCACAGAACTTGATCCTGAAGAAATCGGGGGCAGGCACAAAGCCTAGTGCTATAGCATGTAGCAGTCGCCCATCGGCACTGTGTCCACGCTCAATCATGCATAGCTTGGCTTTCAAGAACTTGCACCACCGACTCTTCTTGGGTCATTCATGCAGGATAACCAACCTTTGTTTTGTTTTGATCATTTTTGTGATTAATATTGTTACTGTAGTTGTGATTATAGTTGGCATTGTCATCAGTAGTGTGAACATTATGTTCATCTCATGTGGATGACGATGATTATTATTATTACTACCAGTTTTGTTGTAATATTTTTTCTTTATTTCTTTATGTTAAGGTTGCCGTGCTTGTACATAATATTATTTGGAATCCTCTTGCGATGCAGTGTGTCTTTGTCATGCTGGCATGCTGTGTAATTGTACCATTGTTGGTATTTACATGCGCAGATGTAATTGTTATTTCGTGACCTGGCCCCATTCCCTGGGGGCTGAATGACCTTGGCAGTTACAACTTGCGCTCTCTCTGTCACTCTCTATCCATCTCTCAGTTGTCTCTCTCTCTCTCTCTCTCTCTCTCCTCTCTCTCTCTCTCCTCTCTCTCTCTCTCTCTTTGCCCTTGCTCTGTCTTCTGTTTGATTTTGCCCTGATGTGATTTGTGTGGTTGACTGGGCATCAAAAAACAGTTACTTCTTCTAGATCTTTAACCATTGATTCAGCTGGACTTCTTGTCAAAATCTCTAAAGGACTAAGCACATGTTTAATTAAGAATGAAATCTTTTCAGAAATGTTTTCACACCTGTCCTGTCCTCTCAAAACTGAGATCAGCAGAATCCAGAGAAATCTCCTTTCGCTGCCATGCATAACACCGTCTACGCTGTTGGCAGAAATTGTTGAGGTTTTGTTACATTAAGTGTGACAAGAAAAATGTAACAGTGTAATCTTGTGTTGTTGGGTTTTTTCCTGTCTTTTGTTGTTGTTGTTGTTGTTATGGGTTGAGCTCTCAGTATTTGTAACAACATTAAACCAGATGTAAGAAAAGGTACACAGATTTTGTGGCACTCTTGAGTAACTACTCATGAAAGTCTTTTTTGTTGTTGTTGTTTGAAGTGGCTTGCCATTGGGATTCAAACATTTATTTTTTCTCTGTTAATTATGAAATTGCATGTAATCAGTGTGTTTTGTATCTGTGAGATGGGGGTGGGGGGAGGAGGGGTGGTAAGAAAGGGGGGCAGGGTGGAAGGGTGTTCATCATATTAATATGATTACCATGTTTATGGAAGGAAAAGTACTACCATGTTTACAGAAAGAAGAGTGCATGTTCTTTGGTAGAGCATGAAAGCATCTGGTAGTTTTAACAATATATATTCTGTGGCACAGTCATAACAGATCTGTGCATGCATGTGTGCCTTTCCCCTCTTTAATTTCAGTAATGGCAGAAACCTGAATTTTGTCATTGGAGCTCTTTCAGACTTTCTGTGGATAAACTGTATTTTCCAGAGCTTTTCAAGCTGAGAAAATAAGTCTTTTGAATACATGTGTTTGAGATAACATAATTATTGTTGAGTAAATTTAATTGGAATATATGTTTAGTGACCTGTGTATCAAATCATTCACTTTTTTTCTTGAATCCAGGTAAACGCCACAACTTTGAGAATGGAAAGTAGTAGTTGTTCTGCCAGACGTTTGAATTTGAGTTGAGAATTGAGGCTGAGAATGTTTTTTAAATATTTCTTTTGTTTACTATTGTTTAATGTTACGATAGAAATGCTTTTGACAATGGGTGCTCTTGTAAGCTACTGTTCTATGCAAAGTGATCTTAGCTGGGAATGGTGGCTTACAAATTGATGCGCTGTCTGTCAAGACTAAATTGGGATTAGGTGTGTTATTATGGAATGTACATGTGTAACACTCATATATCAGTATTGAAGGTTTGGCACATAGACAGGTATAGACATATATATATATGCAGAACACTCATGTAAGGTAACTAATGATGATAATAATACAGGAAGTGTATAAAGTGTCCCAAAGCGATAATAATGATAACACATATTGGACGTGGGTATCATGGATGGATCTGTTGGTTTTGAACCCTGCCGATGGATCCATAGGTTTTGAACCCTGCTGTCAATAGGTACAACTTAAAGGGGAACTGATGTGATGAAGCATCAAGTTGATGGGAATAGAATTTTTAAAAATAAGACTTACAGCAGTCTTTCTCTCTGTTTCTGGACCTTTTTTTAAATTTTAAAGTCACGAGCATGAATGCTGCCATTTTGTGCCCAGCAGTCTGCATCAGTGACGTCATGAACAAGGCCGGAGTGCCTGGCAAAAATATCAAACACTTCATGAGCCTACCCTTTTTTGCTCTTAGTTGGTAAAGAGTGACCCAACATGTCTGCGCTGAGAAGAGCTGAAGTTTGAATTTAAAAAAGAGAGTAAAAAATAAGAATACAAATTTTAAAAATAAGATAATTTTTGTGTGTGTCAGTGCTACTTTTTGGTAAATATTGACAGAACAACCAAATGAAATCTGCGGGTTGAAGTAGTTGTACATTTTCTACGTTTTGAGACTTCAGTCTCCAGTTCAGTTCCCCTTTAATGTGCTGCTTACACTCCTGTGCACTCCTGTACACTCCTGTTGACATTGGCTGTACAGAGGTGTGTCTTCCTGTCAACACACCAGTGTGATTTTTTTTAGATTATTATTTTTATTTTTATTTTTTTAAGTACAGATGAATTCACTCTAGCCTGTTGTATTCGTTTATTCATTCATTTATTTATTTATTTATTCAGATTTTGCTTTTTGTCTCACGTTGATGCATTTGTTAGTTATGGCGTGTTTGTTATTTAGTTTGAAAAAATGTGTTGTTGTTTTTCTTTCTTTTCTTTTTTGTTTTGTTTTGTTGTTGCTTTGTTTTAGTTTTTTATGTTCATTCCCACGTTGGCGCATACGTACAGATTCTGCGCTGGCTACATGCTTTATCGTGAGAGGAGAAAAAAGGTTAGTGCCAATGAACACGATACGTAACGTGTTTACGGAGACACCACTGTCGTTTTGACAGTTGTTGTTTGCTGACGGGAGAGACCGTGAAAAGTATGGAGATTGGGGGAGGGGGGGTGGGGGGGAGACGTGGGAGGGGGGTTGGGGGAAGGGGGGTTGGGGGGGGGGGGGGGGGGGAAAAAAGAAAATGGCAGAAGCTAACTGTCCAAAAAGATGTGCGTTGCGCGAGAAGGCAAAGTGCACTTCAGGAATGTTCGCCGTCATCAACATTTTCATGTGGCATTACAGTTAGAAAGCTTCTTATGGTCATCCCCCATCTCTCTCTCTCTCTCTCTCTCTCTCTCTCTCTCTCTCTCTCTCACACACACACACACACACACACACACACACACACACACACACACACACTCAGTTTAATTGGACTGGCAAGAAGCACAGGTTTGTAAAGCAAGACCCATTCGAGATGCCGCTCCACGCCTGCGCTCTGTGCTAGACTTTACAGCTGGAACAACTTGCCGATCGAACCGTGTTCAAGCAACAACCGGAGGTTGTTATGGATTAATCGTAGTTTATCCTTGATACCATACAAGCTCTGCTAGGCTGATAGAACTGTTCTGGCTACAAGTACTTTTGTGTTAGACCACGGAATCTCTCTCTCTCTCTCTCCCCCTCTCTCTCTCATATCCCCCCCCCCCCCCCCCCGCCGCGCCCCCGTGTCGCCCCTGTCACCGAACAGTCCACATTCCCGAGGCAGTGGTTGTTGAGGGACCACCGTGCCTGACACGGCAGTGTCGCCGTCACGTAGTATGACGTACTGGGGCAGGTGACTGCGGAGCGGACGTTCACATCTTCACGTGATTGTCAGGCTGATCGACGTTCGGAAGATCCTCAAGAAATTTCGTCTGACGTTGTTGATCTGACGGGTCAGAGCGCTTCACGTGATTGTAGATCTGCTGATTTTCCAGAATTTGCCGAGGATTTTGTTGTTTCTTTTCTCTCTGTCTCTGTCTCTGTCTCTGTCTCTGTCTCTCTCTCTCTCTCTCTCTCTCTCTCTCTCTCTCTCTCTCTCTCTCTCTCTCTCAGGGATGGGGTGGGGGGGGGGGGGGGGGGTCATCCAGCTGTGAAGTGCTTCTAGGGTTCAGAAGTAGAGCTTGAATACCGGCCGGCCTTAAAAGCACCACGAGGCATCACTTCTTGAGACTGACGGTTTTCCCTTCGGGAGTGGTGCAAGAGAGGGAGGGGGCGGTTTCTGCACAGAGTACAGGAAACTGAGGGGGGAAATTGGGGGGGGGCTTTATTCAATTCGGTCCAGGGTGGTATCCTATGCGCTCGGAAAAGCCCATATGCGCTCCTCCCAGTTTCCCCAACATTGAAACAGTTCCAATGTTCGTCTGACTGACTGATGACGGCCCTCTCTCGTCCTCTCAGGCTCCTGGGAGCTTTCGTGAAAAGGTTGATGACGGTTGATCATTCCTTTCATGACTGGTTTGTTAATTTATATATTATGCGATTTACATTCATGTACCACGGGCGTATGAAACAAAATCAGAGCTGTGTGTGCAGAATACGTGAAAACGAAGTACGGTTGTAGCTAACATGGTGTGGACATCGAAACACGCGTTTTTAATGTTTAGCGGCGTTTTGATTATTGCCTGCATGAAGGCTACTCGAAAGCAGAATATGGCGAACTTGCACTAAGCTCTGGGTTTGTTTCAAGTGCCTGTGATTTCACACACGGTGTGGTGTACGACGACACCGAGTGATGGTTGTTATCTGTGATCCCGTTTTATAAGATTTATAATAAAACGACTTGTTACGCAGTGTTGCAGCGCGTGTTCGTGTGTATGTGGATTATGCGGAAGGACTGTGCACGAATACACACACATACACACGCACGCACGCACGCACACAAAATGGGGAGATGGGGGCACACCAACCTCGTTTTCGATCTCGTGACCTGTCTCGTTACAAATGGTGGAGACTTTGTCTCCATGCACATAGTTCAGGAGCTGTGTGAGAGTCGAGGTGGCCGTCCTGGGCTGTCCGTCCTAACGAGCCTTCTGGTTTCCGTGGACGTAAAGAATTATTGAACCGTGCTTCGGCATTGGTCACAACTTGTCCCTAATATGTCAACTGACATCTGAGGACATTAAGCAACACTTCAACACCACCACCACTCCATGCACTCCCATTTTCCATGTCGCCCGAGTACAGTAGCCTGGCAAGTATGTAAACCTGGTGCTTAACGTCCACAGAAGCCGTAAGCTTTATCAGGGAAGGGGAGGGGGTAGATTCTGTAACTATCGCTACTACACTGTCACCACCAGAAGTGACTCCTGTATTAAGATGGGCAGCGATGAGAGCCGTTTTAATGTTTCATAAATTGTGAGGGACAAAGTCACAAGACAGTGTCCACAGACCGCAACCTTTTCGAAGGAAAAGGAGAGCCGAAGCGGATTCGAACCGAGGTCCCTGTGCTTACCAGCATTACCCCTT
This sequence comes from Alviniconcha marisindica, assembly GCA_018857735.1. Lineage (NCBI taxonomy): Eukaryota > Metazoa > Mollusca > Gastropoda > Provannidae > Alviniconcha > Alviniconcha marisindica. The sequence goes on along the minus strand of JABMCL010002280.1, from coordinate 222,796 downwards.
ACCGTTAGGCCAAACCGGCGCACAGTAGCCTCCTTTAGGGGTAGAGTCCAGGCGAGATCTGTCAATCAATATTTTATTTTATGTCTGTTCACATCGAGGTGATATTAGACACACACACACACACACACACACATACACACACACACACACACACACACACCACACACACACACACACACACACACACACACACAACAACAACAACAACAACAAAAAACAACATTTATACTAATTTCCCCACAGGACTATGAACAATCGATATGACCATATTAGTGATAACATCAGTATTATACAAAATATCTCTTACATTGTTGTAAGCATTAAAGTCGTATCCATTTTTTCTGAAAGAACTCTGTGGTAATAGGCCATTCAAGCAGTATGTGTTTAACAGATAAGATATTTTTACAAACGCATGTTACATTCTGTGAATATTTAGTGTTCCATGAATTTAGACGTAACTTGTATATTACTCTTGCTAAATATCTTGAACAAGAAGGTATCGCAGATTTACTTTTTTCAATTTGTTTATATACAGTCTTCTTAAGTAGTGAATTAATCTCATGAGATGAGAGTAGTAGGTTATTGGATGATATCTCAGACATGTTTTTCATTGCACCTTGTTTAGCTAATTTGTCTGATATTTCATTCCAGTAAAGACCACAATGAGACGGTACCCAACAAAACTCAATCCCAATACCCTTGTACATGATACAATGTATTAAATACTTCATAAAATATATTCCCTCTCATTTTATAGTGCCAGTTTTTCAATGCACAGAGAACTGATTTTGAGTCAACACAGTTCAAAACATTATATATTGCTAACTGAATATTGCATTTGTAATTTAATGCCATTAATATTGCATATAACTCCGATGTAAATATGAAAAAACCTTCCCTAAGTAAAAAGATTTTTGCACTTTTAAATCAGGAATAACGAATCCTGCTCCACTGTCTAATGAGTCCAGAACGGAACCATCAGTAAAAATCTTAATATGATTTTGATATTTATTATTTAGATGTTCTCTTACTAAAATGTTTGTAGAGTCACTTTTCTTCAAATCAGTATAATAAGTATCAAATTTGGCATTTATGTGTCCCCACTGTGGCATTTGAGGTGATGTTGGGAGAACTGGAATTGATGTAATATTTATGTTACATTCGTTAATCGGATCGTTTATATAATTTTTGATTGGCTGAATAAATGGATATGTTTTGAGCAGGGAAGTGGAGCTGGGCTCCGAAAGTTGGACAGCCTTTTGCTTCAGTTGTTCCTCAACAGCTGTGCTAGAGACACTGTCTCTGTGACTCTGCTCCGCACAGCAGTTAAAACAGCAATTAGCGGAGCACACTAGTTGCTTCGCACTGGCGAGGTCCCCATTTCCTTAACATAGTTGTTCTGGCGGTGGTCCGCGGCCTCTTCGTTTTGATGAGGGTCAGAGCGCGCGGACGAGCTATTCACTCCCCGCTCCCCTTCCTTTTCCCCGTCCCTAATAAGCCTCATGACTTCTGTGGACGCTAAGCAACATGTTTAGTAAGTAAACACGGTGCTTTACGTCAACAGAAACCATAAGGCTTATTAGGGACGGGGAAGAGGGGGGGGGGGTATGGAGGTAGGGGAAGAGGGAGATGTTTACTTACTTTATCCTTTAAGACCACCCGGCTGAAAATCGAGAGGAAGTGGCCATAAAAGAGGGATGGTCCTTGGTGAAAGATCGATTTGCGCGGAAACTATAAGGGGAAGGTTGGAGCCTGGGAGAAAAAATGGACATAATTATAAAAAAAGGGATAGTCTCTCATCGGGTGCTCCACCAGACTCCTAACTTCTTTGTTTCAGCTGCCAGTCATACCACCTTCTTCCCTCCTCCTCCCCTCCCCCCCCCCCCCCCCCCCGCCCACCCGCCCACCCAGTCCTGGCGCTTTTCCGTTAACCTGCTTGTGTTGGTGCGAGCGTGCAACACGCGCACCTTTGTGTGTGTGTGTGTGTGTGTGTGTTTTGTGTGTGTGTGTGTGTGTGTGTGTGTGTGTGTGTGTGTGTGTGTGTGTGTGTGTGTGTGTGTGTGTGTGTGTGTGTGTGTGTGTGTGTGTGTGCGTGTGTGCGAGAGAGATCTCGCGCGCGTGTGTGCGTGTGTGTGTGCGCGCGCGTGTGTGTGTGTGCGCGCGCGCGCGCGCGCGTGTATGTGTGTGTGTGTGTGTGTGTGTTGTGTGGTGTGTGTGTGTGTGTGTGTGGTGCACTTTCTAAAAAATGAATGGCTGTATAATAACATTTTTATGTTGTCATATAGCATGTTGGCACAATACTTGCCTTTGCCCGCGCCTTGGGCTGTTAAAATAGTTTTGATGGGCACGGCGCTTTGAAATATCCATTATTATTATCATTATAAAGTTAAAGGGGTAGCTGTAGCCTGTATAAAACGAAAATGTTGTTATTGATTGTTTACAGTGTCTGCACCGACGTTGCGCAGAAACACACCGGGTGATCATAAAACAGCAACGGTTGCTTCGCACCCCCCACCCGCCCCGGATGTCATTTGCATAGTGTTGTGAAGTTAACCTTTATGGGCCTAAACTGCTGCATCATCTGGATCCATCTGCATAACTTATCCCCGAATAACGTGACGGATTTTCTTTCTTTTTGGCTCGACGGAGTAGCGAACATATTGGCCAGTGCGAGTTTGTTTGAGGCGAATTGCGCGTCTTTTCATGCACCGATAATGTTATGCGTAGGCAGTTGTTATCCGTGCAATACAGAGGTAATTTAGTTGATTCGTGTCGCTAATGGGCCTAAGAAACACTACAGTGCGACAGTCGATCACTTCGAAAATTTAATAAGCTTTCGATCGTGTTGTCTTCTTCATCTTCTTCTTCTGCCCTATAGTGTCCAACTTCAACACTCTCAGTCACGACTCTGACACCTTTAGTGCATGCTGGGTTATTTTGGTGTTTCCGTAAACCACCGAACTCTGTCATGGACTACACGGAATCTTTAGCACGCGTACGTGATTTTTTTCTCCATGCGTCTTCACACGGAGGACTTGGGTTTATAGTCTCATCCGAGGGACTTTTGTAGAATCTGCACAGAATTAGACCCCGGAGAAAAAATACGGGCGGGTACAAAGCCTAGCACGTAATGTTCACCCGGCATCCATTAATTTTTGGTGACCGCGTTCGATCGCCCTTAACCTTGGCTTTCGAGTGTGAGTGTGGCAGTCTTGGCTTTTATGTTGCTTTGGCGTTTACCAATTGTAGTGCAGTGGGGATTATCTATAAATTTTGCCAGGGCAGTCGGGAGAGAGTTCCTCTACTCTTATTCGGTTTCCTGCATCGCCGGCAGATCGTGAGCATAATCATGACTGAGAGAGTGAAGGAAGTTGAACTTGAAAACTTTAATAATACCGAAAGATCGTAGCATTAGGTCCATTTGGACCTATCTAACAGCGAGTCCTTGCTGCCTGTATACTACAAAAACATGCAAGCACGACTATATACTACAAACACGCATATGTACACATGCATCAGAATTACGGCATTTCGTTCATGGACGTACACAAAACATTCACTTTAGACAAACGTGACTCAAACAAGTCAGTCTAAGTTTGACGAGAGAGACAGACAGACAGACAGACAGACCAAGAGAGAGAGAGAGACAGACAGACGAGAGAGAGAGAGAGAGAGAGAGAGAGAGAGAGAGAGAGAGAGAGAGAGAGAGAGAGAGAGAGAGAGAGAGAGAGAGAAGAGTTATTGATTAAACCGTATTTCTAAACGGTGAAGACATTAGCACAAAGGCTGACTTGACATACCTGCAGTTGCTATCGATCTGCTACCAATAAAAGATTGGTTGTCATAGAAGAGGAGGCCTAAATGACTGACCGACAGACTTCAGGGATGAAGATGTGGGCACGAACGCCAGATAGAGGATGGGGAGAGAGGAGGAGTTCACTAAAAATGCAAATGGGCAGATGAAAGCGTGACAACAGAAGTGTTTGATGACATGTTTAGCGATTCATTGGGAGACTCCAGAAATAAAAGCATGCAGGGCTCAATAAACTGTTTCATTGTGGAAATCCACATGCTTGCCTGAATTTCATTGCAGCTTAAAAGCGAAAATCATGTTTTGAAGATTCATCTTGGACAATCCTTTCAAATGGTTCAGCTGACGTCAAAGCCGGTGGAGGTTTGAATAATTCTAATGATTCGCGGCCGTCTCCCCAAAACTGAGTCGTCTGTCAATCTTTGAAGCTGAGTTGCCAATATAATAGTTATTTTGTGTGTTTAGAAGCACACATCATCCCTTGCGACATTCAACATAGAACTTTCTTTCTTTTTCCGGCGATTACCCACCTACACACACACTCACGCATACCTCCCGACCTCCACCCCCACCTCCACCCCCCGCTGTGGACTACCGCGAACGCAGAAATTAATATCTCATCTCAGTGCTGGGGGTCCAGAACTACGAAGGGTCCTTGAGTTTGGAGTGAGTAGGTCGGAATATAGCTTTGTGTGCTTTGTCTATTGCCAGGAATTTTGCCTTTCTAATTTTCCCTTCTCTGTTCATGCGACTTTATCCCCCCCCCTCCCCTCGCACCCAGCACCCCCCATCCCCCCCCCCCCCCCCCCCCCCCCCCACACACACTTTCATTCAGACAGTCATGTTGTCCTGTGCGGTTGATAGGACGTAATAGTCCAGTTATTATTTACTAGTTTTAAACATGAAATATAATAATGCGTGTCGTGAACGATGAGTCAGTTTTTAAATTGTGATTTGGGTCAGTCTCCTTCGGAAAGTCGAAGATACAGGCATACGTTTTAGAAGTTAGTTAATTTTTGACGCTTCTTAAAACATTTATTTTTTTAAATTTATTTTTAAATATTTATTTTTAAAGTTATGACATTGCATGTTGACTTTTTGAATTTCGGTTCGTTCGGACGTATTCTGGAAAGACGTGTCGGAATACTTTGTAAAAATCTAGAGTGACAGACCACCCCCCGCCATCCAGCACCCCCCCCCCCCCCCCCCGCCCCCACCCCCGTCCCATCACCCCGCAACCACTCTAGATCCCCCTACCACACCAACTCCACCCAGCCCACACCTATTTCTATTGTTCAATCCCAAACACAAAAATACTCAAAATCGTTTCTAATTGTCCCTTTAACTGTGCATTCTTGTCTGCTGCGAAACGAACCGGAACTGTTCCCGGCGTCAGTTTCGGCGGCTTAATGGTCAGCAATAACCTCTGCCAGACCAGACGTAAGCTAACAAAACAGTTTTTTAATCACCCTTTCTTGTTGAACAGCGTCACAAATCGTGAGTTGCTTTTTTGTGTGTTCTACGAGCCGCTGATAATAAACTCAGGCGGAAGCTCCTATTGGCCTGACTGCGCCATGAAAGGTTAATTTTTTGCATACTGAAAGCACTTCCGCCAAGATGATTTTTGTATATAAAGAGTTAAAATTTGAGCCTGTCCGAATTGTGGTGTGAGCTGGGGCAGTAGGTTACTCGATCTGTTCTGTTCAAGATCTAGCCATCTGCAGTTTTTACTTTTGGACTGGATTGTGCACCGGAGCAGAAAAAAACATGGTGAGAGATTCAGCGAAAGTTTTGTTCACTATTATTGTTACTATTTTACGCTCGTATTGTTGCTGTTATTAGGTTAGGTTATTGTTTTGTGTAGCTTTGTTTGTGTGTGATGTGCGCATTGACTTTTCCTTTTCTAATAATAACAATAACAATGATGGAAATTTGTAAAGCGCCTACCCTGCGGCTCAAAGCGCTGATCAACACTTTAAATCAACACTCAAAAATCACCTTTTCCAATATGATACTGATTGGTGTGTGTGTGTGTGTGTGTGTGTGTGTGTGTGTGTGTGTGTGTGTGTGTGTGTGTGTGTGTGTGTGTGTGTGTGTGTGTGTGTGCTTTTTTAAAATGACGATTGTACTGATCGAAATTTGCTAAAGGGTATGGCTTCATGTATAAGTTAAAGGGTTATATCGATGCTGTGGTATGTTGTGAAAATACACACACACACACACACACACACACACACACACACACACACACACACACACACACACACACACACACACACACACACACACACACACACACACACACACACACACACACACACACACACACACACTTATGGATTCACGTTAAATGCCCATCTCATGTATGCTCTCTGAATCTGATGATGATTTTTTAAATTTCTGTACCTTGTATTTACTCGCACGCCAGGCGGAAGTTACGGTAGGCGATTCTGGTCTCTGTTGTTGTGTCCTTCGAGCGCTAATTAACTCCCTTATGCTTCGTATGCGTGCAGGCTGACATTATAATTATTTCCCCCCCAAAATGAGGTGAATAAAGTAGTCTGTATTCCGCAGTTGACAATTTCGAGGCATTGGCCTGTAGAAATGTACACAAAGCGTTATTGCTTGTCCACTTGGCTTAAGCATATATAGTATGAGAATCAGAAGTTGGTGCTACAGTGCTATGGCTCAGTTCGGTTGGCAGTCTACTCACTCTTTTTCCTATTAATGCTTTTTTCTCTATCTCCCTTTATCAGGGCGCAGTGAAAGTGTTGGTAGCTGTGCTGATGGTCGCATCGTGTAAATCGGTGTCCGCCAGCGGCAACTGTTACACCTACTACGACTACGCCGCCAAGTATAACCTGGATCACGTTGCCACCCGTTACCCTTGGTATGTCATAGCTTGTGCTTTGTTTCGATTCCACCATTCACAACACAATTATGTGGGAAGGGGAGAATACCTTGTCTATTTTTAACTCTCTTGCTCTCCTTCTGTCTGTCTGTCTGTCTGTGTCTCTGTCTCCGGCTGTCTCTGTCTCTCCCTCCCTCTCCCTCTCTCTCTGCCTCTGCCTGTCTCTTCGCTACCTATTGTATATGTCTATGTCTCTGTGTGTCTACCCTATAATTTTATGTCTGTCTCTCTGACTCCTCCTGTCCCTGTGTGTGTGTGTGTGTGTGTGTGTGTGTGTGTGTGTGTGTGTGTGTGTGTGTGTGTGTGTGTGTCTCTCTCTCTCTCTCTCTCTCTCTCTCTCTCTCTCTCTCTCTCTCTCTCTCTCTCTCTCTCTCTCAGTCCCTTTGCTTGCCTGACTGTCAGTATAAAAGCTGAGAAGTCCTTGATGCTAAACAACAACGACAACATTATTTTTTCTCTGGCCGGGAAAATAGGGGGAAGGGCGGGCGTCGTTGGGGGGAGGGCTGTGGGGGATGGGGGGGGGGGGGGGGGGGGGAGGGGCCGGACGGGACACTTGAAGCAGAGAGAAAGTAACAGGTCTTTAACAAACCAATCACAGCGCAGCTAGCTAGGTTACACACTGCCAGGACCGCCAGAGGACAAACAGGGAGAAGGACTACCTTGGATGCAGCTGCTGAGCAGGGAAACATCTCTCGTGCGATGTCATCCTGACGACCCTGCGTAAACGAACAGCGGTGTTTATGACAGTTGCAGGCAGTAAAACGGCCGGAGAGTCCGTTCGGCAATGAATTCTTTCCTGGGCGTTCCCTCCGCGGAGATCTTGCTTGCCGAAGCTTCTCTGATTTAGTGCTTCGCTGACACAGCTTCTCGGAATAAGACTTACTTGCTCTCTCAGTTGTTTCTGTTTTTAGGAATGTCCCCTCTCTGTGTCTCTGTCTCTCATTCGTGTCTCTCTCTCTCTCTCTCTCTCTCTCTCTCTCTCTCTCTCTCTCTCTCTCTCTCTCTCTGTCTTTGTTATGTCTCTGTCTCTCTGTGTCTCTCTATCCCTGTCTCAGTGTCTCTGTCTGTCTCTCTGTCCTTGTCTATCTGTCTCTGTCTCTCTGTCTATGTCTGTCTCTGTCTCTCTCTGCCTCTCTCTGTCTCTGTCTGTCTGTTCTGTCTTCTGTCTCTGTCTGTCTGTCTGTCTGTCTGTCTGTCTGTCTGTCTGTCTGTCTGTCTGTCTGTCTGTCTCTCTGTCTCTCTCTCTCTCTCTCTCTCTCTCTCTCTCTCTCCCTCTCTCTCATAATTATAGTAGGCCTATGTAGCCTCTGTGAGGTGGTAGGTCATCCACCTGCACCCGATGCTCTCGATAGTTTCTTTCACAATGCAACTTTATTGCCAAGTCAGTGTCAATACAATTACACTAGGAATGCTTTGTGGTGCCAAGTACACTCATCACACATTCACTTCGGTCATAAACCATCATTAAATTACAACAACAAACAAGCATCCGGGTAAAAAAAGTCTTTCATAAATAAATGCATGAGAAATCTAGCTGACATGGGAGTGAGCCTAGTGTAGCTCGCCGGATAACGTCATTATTTAAAAGAGCAGGTATTTCTTCTTTTTGGCATCATTCATTCGTTTCCCCTTACTTTGTGTTTTCAAAGTTTGTTTGTTTGTTTGTGCGTGCGTGTCTGTTTGCGTGTGTGTGTGTGTGTGTGTGTGTGTGTGTGTGTGTGTGTGTGGTGTGTGTGTGTGTTGTGTGTGTGTGTGTGTGTGTGTGTGTGTGTAGTGTGTGTGTTGTGTGTGATGTGTGTGTGTGTGTGTAGTGTGTGTGCGTGCGTGCGTGCGTGCGCGTTGTGCGATGTTTTAGTTTTAGTTTTAGTTTTACTTTTTGTTTGTTTGTTTGTTTTAGTTGGTTTTGTTTATTTGTTGGTTCGGGTTTTGTTTTCTACACTTCTATCCATATAATAACAACTGTGTTGTTGACAGGGACGAGGTGAAGTACATGATGAGCCAGAATCCACAGCTCAATCAAATCTTTGCCCAAAGCACCACGTGAGTGAACCACAGCCACAGAAAGGGAGATGACAACTGAGTCACGATGTGCACAGCAGCTCGTGTGACAAAGGCACAATTTTTCACTACCAGTGCCTTACTTTGAAACTCCAAGCTCTGGTTTACGACATCCTTACTCCAACCATTGTCATAACTGAATGCGCCACAGGTCTCGAAAAACAAACAAACAAACAAACAAAAACAAAAACAAATCAACACACAAGGGAGTTAATTAGCGCTCGAAAGACGTCACACAAGCACAACAACAAAGACTTGAGTCGCCTACGGTAACTCTTATCTGGCATGCGTGTAATACAAGGTACACAAACTCCACCAGAGGTAACATCCTTTTTCGGGAGAGAAAAAAGAAGAAGTGTCATTGAACAGGAAAGTTTTTCGTTGATGTTCAAATGGCAGTAAGTTTGTAACAGTCAAATTATATCAGGCTGTTAAAAAAAAAAAAATCTATTTATTTTGATTTTGTTATTATTATTATAAAAAAAATATAAAAAATAACTGCCCACGGTACAAGTTTTCAATAATTATTACTGCTGCACTACTATCACCCTCTAACTGTTCTTGTCTAACCTAAAGGTTGATCAACTGTAGTACACTAGTTAAGCAGAAGGCGGCTTTGAGTTTTACAATTTGTTCCTGGCTAGACCTCCACACAACTCGCTCATGTGCGCGCGCCTTCTGCATTGAATCTGTCGAGCCACAGAAGACTAAGCACAAAGTGTAATAACATTTTGTATAGGCCTACAAAGAAGCCGGGCAGTGAGTGCACTGTGTTACTGTCAGAGTATCGACATCAACGCCCTTCGACAGAAGCTTTGCATTGAATCTGTCGAGCCACAGAAGACTAAGCACAAAGTGTAATAACATTTTGTATAGGCCTACAAAGAAGCCGGGCAGTGAGTGCACTGTGTTACTGTCAGAGTATCGACATCGACGCCCTTCGACAGAAGCTTTCGGGCTACCTCAGCCGGCTGGTTCATAATAAACTGATGATCAAAATGTCAACAACAACAAAATCCAATCAAATAATATTGGACGCGCGAAGCCTACACTGGCTGCCATGACTGGACCACTGGTAAGCTAAAGCATAGCAATAGAGCGAAAGTCTGGTGTGTTTCGACGAAAACCTTCAAAATAAGTCATAGCACGCAGTCACTGATGTCGAGAGATATCACCTACACTCAGTGACTCAAATGAACCAAACTGCATTCGTTCGAGCGCTAGAATCAGACTCAGATCATTGTTTCAGTGTATTCTTTCGAGCCCTAGAACTAAGATCAAACTAAAATCATTGCTCCACCAGTCAGCACAGTACAATATTGTTTCCAGTGTTTTGTTGTTGTCAATGATGATGACTCAAATGACGTCGATGACGATGAAGATGAGAAATGATGATGATGATGATGATGATGATGATGATGATGATGATGATGATGATGATGATGATGAAATGACGACGACGAAGCAGGAGGTGATGTCAGATGATGATGGGGGTGGTGGGGGTGGTGGTAGTGATGATGATGATGATGATGATGATGATGACGATGTCCTGCCTGTGACAGAGTGCCGACGTCAGGGTCCCCGGACGTCCGCCACTACAAGCCGGTGTCGGTGGTGTGCCCATCGCAGCGGTTCATGCTGAAGGCGTTCCACGTGAATGGCAAGCAGTGCTACGTCATCAGGCCCGAAATCCAGCAGGTCCGCTACTCCAGATGCATGTACGTACACTGCCCCGCCGGCCTTCAGCGACAGGCGCTCACTTCGGTTCTACTTCTAGTAAGCCGGTTTGGCCTAGCGGTAAGGCGTTAGGCTGGTAAGCAGAAGGACCTCGGTTCGAATCCGCTTCGGCTCTCCTTTTTCTTCAAAAGTTGTGGTTTGTGGACACTGTCTTGTAACTTTGTCCCTCACAGTTAGTGAAATATTAAAACTCACTTCGGTTCTAGTAAGCCGGTTTGGCCTAGCGGTAAGGTGTTAGGCTGGTAAGCAGAAGGATCTCGGTTCGAATCCGCTTCGGCTCTCCTTTCTCTTCAAAAGTTGTGGTCTGTGGACACTGTCTTGTGACTGTGTCCATCGCAATTAATGAAATATTAAAATTCACTTCAGTTCTAGCAAGCCGGCTTGGCCTAGCGGTAAGGCGTTAAGCCCGTTCTTAACTGGGCGAATGTTTGTTCGCCGAACATACTTCGGACAGTTCGACGAACTATGATTCGTTTTTTAATTGAACTTTTAGTTCGCCGAAGATGGTTCGGACAGTCCAAACTTTACTTCGTTCTCAACTGGCTTGTAATGAGATGCAAGCTTCGGCCCGAACTTGCGGCAGACGCGCAGCAGACAGCATGATCGAAAATGTAGGCTAAGTCAAGTCAGTCAAGTCAATATACTTTCATCATCCCTCACAGGGTAATTCAACTACTGCTATCTCATTCTGGGTCTCGAGACAAGGCTGCGCCTCCCACAAGTCAACAAATAAACAAATTCCCTCCGAAGCGAGTGAAGAACCTAGCGACACCGTCATCCATTTTTTTCTCTTTTTTTCTTCATCCACAGGAGAGCTCTGCTCTCAGCCAGCCAGAGGCAATGATCGTCGAATAGGGCGAATGTTCCCAGAACATGTTGAACGAATATAGCTTCAACGAATACTTCCAACTAGGTTCGCGAAGAAAAGTTCGCCCAGTTAAGAACCAACTAGCTTCGCCGAATACTTCCAACTAGGTTCGCGAAGAAACATTCTCCCAATTAAGAACGGGCTGGTAAGCAGAGGGACCTCGGTTCGAATCCGCTTCGGCTCTCCTTTCTTTTCAAAAGTTGTGGTCTGTGGACACTGACTTGTGACTGTGTCCCTCACAATTAATGAAATATTAAAATGGCTCTCATCGCTGCCCATCTTAACGTAAGAGTCATTCTGGTGGTGACAGTGTAGCGATAGGTATATAATCTCCCCCCCCCACCCGTCCCTAATAAGCCTTATGGTTTCTGTGGACGTTAAGCACCATGTTTACTTACTTACTTACTTCGGTTCTGGCTGACAATAGAGAGCTGTATAAACCTTGACTGACTTTCGTGACTTGTCCATCAGATCAGTGGAGACAGAGCAGCTGTACACTCAGTAATGAAGGACAGAGGGACAGTACAGAACTGTGTCAATCTTGACTGACTTTCGTCATGTCGATCAGATCAGTACTGGGCACAGAGCATCTGTGTACACTGCATTGGTAAGACCGGCCGGTACCGGGACTAAACACTACAACAACACAATATGCATTGCTCAGGAGCTGTGCGAAAATCGAGGTGGCCCTCCTAGGTTCCCCGTCCCAAAGAAACCTCATGGTTTCTGTGGACGTAAAGCATCACTGACTCATTCTGCTGTTGCCTTAGCCAGTTGAGGGAGGCACGGGACTAATGAAGTCAGTGTGGCATTAAATGAATTCACGTTATTTGTTGCGGGGTTTTGCAGCGACCAGAACAACCGGGACTGCCACTACTGTAACCACAACGGCGGGATCAGCAAATGCGAGGAGGACTACGAGTGGCAGAAGGTGTGGGCTTACTGCAAGCCCAGCCTTTTCCCTTTCCCACGACCCACTCTGGTGAATCCCCAGCCCAACCCCTACCCCCAGCCCTACCCCCAACCCTACCCTCAACCCAGACCCGCGCACCCGCCCCAGCCCCAGCCCCAACCCAGCCAGTACCGCCCCACGAAGCTCTACGCCAATCCCACCAACTACTACGACCCGTGGGGCCAGCAGAACAAGTACGGCCGGTGGAAGCGTAGCGTGAAGTACTACGGAAAGGTGGAGCTCATCCACCTCTACCTCCCGTTTCAGTGTGCCTGCAAGAACTACCGGTGCTGACTGTCTACGTAGAGAAACAAGAACCGTAATGATGAACGCCTTAGTCATGTATACTCGTTCGTGGTAACGTACGTTCCTCTTTCTTTCTTTTTTCTTTTCTTTTTTTTCCTTTTTTTTTACGGCTTTGTAACAAGAGCCGCAACGCTGATTCACTGGCTTAGAAAT
>JABMCL010002280.1:202500-205000 GCA_018857735.1 Alviniconcha marisindica | reverse complement strand
GTGTGTGTGTGTGTGTGTGTGTGTGTGTGTGTGTGTGTGTGTGTGTGTGTGTGTGTGTGTGTGTGTGTGTGTGTGTGTGTGTGTGTGTGTGTGTGTGTGTGTGTGTGTGTGTGTGTGTGTGTGTGTGGTGTGTGTGTGTGTGTGTGTGTGTGTGTGTGTGTGTGTGTGTGTGTGTGTGTGTGTGTGTGTGTGTGTGTGTGTGTGTGTGTGTGTGGGGGTGTGTGTGTGTGTGTGTGTGTTTTGTGTGTGTGTGTGTGTGTGTGTGTGTGTGTGTGTGTGTGTGTGTGTGTGTGTGTGTGTTTTGTGTGTGTGTGTGTGTGTGTGTGTGTGTGTGTGTGTAGAGAGAGAGAGAGAGAGAGAGAGAGAGAGAGAGAGAGAGAGAGAGAGAGAGACAGAGACAGAGACAGAGACAGAGACAGAGGAGACGAGACAGACAGACAGAAGACAGACAGACAGACAGAGAGAGAGAGAGAGAAGAGAGAGAGAGAGAGAGAGAGAGAGAGAGAGAGAGAGAGAGAGAGATCTACACCACAAAGACAACGATTGCACAAAAATGTGATTGTCATTCGGTGCATGTATGTGTTTATAGGGTACTTGCCAGCACTGAAAGTCCTTTGATTCATTTAAAAAAATTTTTTTTTTTTTTAAAGTGTTCACGGAGAGAGAGAGAGAGAGAGAGAGAGAGAGAGAGAGAGAGAGAGAGAGAGAGAGAGAGAGAGAGAGAGAGAGAGAGATTGATTGATTGATGTTTTATTCATATAAAGGCCATGGCCCTTCATGAAGGGGTGCACATACAGTTTGATACAAAGCCATAAAAATAAATAAAAAAAAGGTTTAGTTTTGCATCGTATAAGTGACAACTATTAACTACAACGGGTTCATTAGTACTAAGTAGTAACAGTATCCCTAATCTTGAAAGCCTTATACAGAAAAATTGATAGTTTTCTGACAATTTCCTGGTTGGCTGAAGCCAGCAGCAAACTAAGCCTAAAAAGGCAAGGATGTTTACAGAACTTGGGGGGAATAAACTGCTTTCTAATGTCATCTAGCATAGGGCAACATAGAACAAAGTGAACCTCATCTTCCTTAGCTTCTCCGCATAATGGACATTTCAAATCTTTTTCAACATGACTTCTATACCGATAATAATGTACAGAGAGCTCGGATACACCAAATCTAAATTTTGTCATGATACGTTTCAAATGTCTATCCATATTCATAGTTATATATGTTTTGGTACAATGCGAAATGCTATTAAAACTTCTGTACATACAAAATCTGTCACTAGTTTGAACATGATCTTCCCAATCCTGCCATCTACAGTCAATCAGTCTTTCACGAAAAGCGCGTATAAACTCATTCACTCTTCCCACACCTTGATTCATCCATACAAATCCAAAGCCATATTGAAACAATTGCATTCTAACATTTGAAACCCAGTTTCTCTTACCCCTGGCATCTAAATTGTATAACATCATATATGCTTTATGCGGCAATCTGTCTTCACCCATACATGTAAGCTTCAACCAATAGCGAATACATCTGACGGCGGAGTTCAACGTAATTGGAAACCTGTCTGTCTCACCATACACAAGGTCATTTGGTGTTTTCATATCTACCCCTAAAAATCTTTTCAGCGCGTACAAATGAACTTTTTCAATATGTATCGCCGCTTTATCAAGACCCCATAACTCAGACCCATACTGTGCGATTGGTTGAGAGAGAGAGAGAGAGAGAGAGAGAGAGAGAGAGAGAGAGAGAGAGAGAGAGAGAGAGAGAGAGAGAGAGAGAGAGAGAGAGAGAGAGAGAGAGAGAGAGAGAGAGAGAGAGAGAGAGAGAGACAGAGAGAGAGAGACAGACAGACAGACAGACAGACAGACAGACAGACAGACAGACAGACAGACAGACAGACAGACAGAGAATTTTACGCGCACATACCCGCTACAATCTACAACAGCAGGAAATTTTGTCATTCGTGAAAATTTGTGTCCATTTAGAGTAGTGTAAGCGGGGTGACAGCATACTATACAACTCTATGTCTGTGTGTGACAGTCGCATATTTTGAAATACACAGTGGGGACGAACATACACGGAGGAAAAAGTAGTGTGCGCCGAACACACGAAACGGGTAACCCACAACAGCAGGTGGGTTTAAGGTCTACAGGTACAAAATGCAATTTTGAACGGATGCAGAAGTAGGCTGAAGGGGCAGTTTATTAAGGCTGTAGGGGCACTCTGTTTAAACATTGCGTTCAATTTGTAGGGACAAACTTTACAAGAAAAAGGTTGCGTTAAGATGCAGAATGCAGAAGTGAATTTGTAACTGACGGATATGTGTCTTGCATAAAAATGAAATTACAATAGATATTAAAAAGAAGTGTGAATGAGAAACAAACAAAAAGAGAGGGACAAATGCAGTTTGAGCACCAGTACGTGTGTCAGTCCGTTATTCGTGACTCTGACTCAGCAAACTCCTCAAATTAACCCAAAGAACCTACGA
>JABMCL010002280.1:175000-197500 GCA_018857735.1 Alviniconcha marisindica | reverse complement strand
AAACAGGACATTTCTCTTCTGCGATGGCCTGCTCAATGAAACAGCCAAATTCCTCCTGCCCGGCTATTTAAAGACAGAGAGAGAGAGAGAGAGAGAGAGAGAGAGAGAGAGAGAGATGTGAGCCGGTTTGGTCTGGCGGTAAGGCGTTAGGCTGGTAAGCAGAGGGACCTCGGTTCGAATCCGCTTCGGCTCTCTTTTCTCTTCAAAAGTTGTGGTCTGTGAACACTGTCTCAGTTGTCCCGCTCAATTATGAAACATTAAAATGGCTCTCATCACTGCCCATCTTAATGCAGAAGTCATTCTGGTGGTGACGGTGTAGCGATAGGTATATAATCTCCCTATCCCCCCACCTCCATACCCCTTCCCCACTTCTCCCCGTCCCTAATAAGCCTTATGGTTTCTGTAGACGTTAAGCACCATGCTTACTTGAAGAGAGAGAGAGAGAGAGAGAGAGAGAGAGAGAGAGAGAGAGAGAGAGAGAATTTCGTTATCATCTCATAAGGTGGGTAGGACGGAAGTGAAACGGACGTAATGCCAGTTGAAGAAGAAGTTATCGCACGACCGTCGCTGATCATCATGCTATACCTCAGTGTAAGCGAGTGACAAGTCTGGATGGCCTATCTGTCCTGCTTCTTTGGCTTGTGTAATGCAGTGCAGAGAAGTGCAGTCGGTAACGACTGACCATGTGCGCCGTTTCGAGTCCATACCACCGGCCGTTACGTTATATGAATTATGACACCTTTTCCTCCGTGTCAGTCGAAAACCGTGCAAAAATTGTGGTCTACGACACAGGGGTCAGGTCACACGAGCTACACTGAGTTGCTAACCACAGTTCGCTAGCTAGTCCTTTGATTGCCACAGCGGAACAAAGGAGACCGACTCACGTACATTGTTGACAACACCGATGTACAATTCCCTTTGTCTGTAGAGCGTTTTCGACTTACCTTGATGACGTAGCCAGTGTGTGGAGCGTGTAACCGTGGCACCAGACCGATAGTCGTCAGTTCATCGCCGGGGCAACATCAGCAAGGATGCATAACCTACAGGAAGTAGGCTACACAGGCGAGGGTGATACTGTGTGTTCAGTGAGCAAAGGCCGCAGATCCTCCCTCGGCCGTACCGCCCGCTGTAAGCAGCGAGAAATCAGTTTAACAAGCGGCTTTGGGTGCCAGAAGTTTGGCAAGAAATGAGGTGGTGTGTGAGCTCGGAGGGGTGAACCTTTGTCTGTTGTGAAAATGTGGAGCGGCCACTTTTAACCGGCAAACTCAGTGGGCTCCTATTCTGTAGGCTTGCAGTTTTATGGGTTTATTGGTGTGAGGCATGGTGGAAATCAGGGTCTGTTTACAAGTAAATTTATATGTTAGTAATATATTTAGTGGTATGACCGCCTTAGAGCTTAAACAAATAAATAAATCATAGTCCGCAACTGAACACCTGGCTGCCGTGAGTACATAACTTGTTACCGGCAGAGGTGAAAAAAAGAGAAAAAAAGAAAGAGAGAGAGACCTCTACAACAAACCAGTTTGAACTTCTTTTTTATAATGTTATTGGTCGCTGCCAGGACTGCCATACGATTGGGAGACGCAGCGGCTTCAGTGACGTCTACCGGACTTGACTGAGTCAGAAGGGAGATTCCGACAGTATATACCTATCGCTACACTGTCACTAACCAACATCGGAATGACTCCTGCATTAAGATGGGCAGCGGATGAGAGCCACTTTCATTAATTGTGAGGGACAAAGTCACAAGACAGTGTAGTCCACAACTGCGGAAGGCCCCACAACCTTTTTGAAGAGAAAGCCAAGGCCAGAGCCGAAGCGGAATCGGAGAGCCGAAGCGGAATCGGAGAGCCGAAGCGGAATAAAGAGAGCCCGGAAGCGGAGATGCAGGACAAAATTCGCCTTCTCCTCAGAGCCGCACCGCCACACTATCAAAACTGCACACCTCTCCGACAACAGTAATCAAACCCGGCTAGGAACCCAAAGGACTTCAAACAACAAATATAGTGACAGACCACGCAAGAAACAACTCACAGAGTTGTAGAGTACTCGGACTCCTACAAAAACTACTGTCTATAGATATTCTTTCTTCGGGATTACCATCGACTGGAACAACTTAGAACAGGAAATAGTCAGTAGCAAGACAGCTTAGAAAGCTTTAAGACACAAATCTCTCGCCGCTGCCCCTAAAACATCAAGTGAACGAGACCCAGAGCGCTCGGCCACCAGAGGTACATCTCACCTGGCATGCGTGGTACGTAAACTCTACCAGAGGTACTGGTGGAGTTTATGTACCTTCGGCATTCACACGCATGCCACGCATGCCAGGTGAGAGTTACCCGGCGTGGGCGACTCAGGTCTTTGTTGCTGTTTTTGTGTTACGTATTTCGAGCGCTAATTAACTCCCTTGTGTATTGATCCTGAATCGTATACTGAGTTTCGATTCAGTGTCAGTATAATTACATTAAATTTTTTAAACTGAATCATACAGTTTCGGTGGCCACGGAATAACGGGACTGGTTGCACACAACTATGATAAGTGTCCTAGTGCATAATTTTTGTGTTGCACTGACGAGTGTTGCCGCACTGCCGGACCGCACGGTAGGCCTATATGTCGCGGAGCTCGTGATCTCCGCCACGGCGTGCTAGCGTCACCCAGAGGCGTCACTACTGACTGACTCACTGAGTCACATGAGGCGCCCCGAGGAGCCGTCAGTGATGGCAGCTACTGACGGCGTTTTCAACAGTCGAGCCCGTCCGGCTGTAACTAATGGAAGAAGGCTGTAGACTGAAAAGAACATCAACCAAGCATTTTAAACGTGCCCCTCGATAAGTTTTTATTATTTTGTAGTTTGACACTGATCTGTTGCACACTGAAATGCCGTTGTTCTGGCCAAGGCAAGGTTTGAGCAGGTTACGGCGTAAGTGTAATAGTGTAAGGTACTGTGAAGTTCACGGTATCAAGTTCCTTTGGCAATTATTTTACTGAGAAGTATTAGTTATTATTACACATGCTTTCACTTTCAGCATCTCATCGCTTCGAAATTTGCAGACGACGCAAGGAATGATTGAGAGTGACGCCCCCTGCAACCTTCGGGATTCTCGGCAAACCACATCCAATTAGATATCGAAAACGGTACAAGATGGCCGCCGCGTGTTGGAAGTAAAATTGGTCATACAACGCAAATAGACAAATTTTGATTTGTTTTTGGTGAGTTTGAAGTATTTTATACGTCTTTCTTTGTAACCCAGCAGTTTTCTGTGCGGATGCACACTTTTGATTTCTGGTGCACTTTGTTATGGAAGTGTAGATGCTTTTCTTGTGCAGGAGTTTGGACAGCTTGCTTCCTCACATCGGTATGTGTTGCTCAAATTTGAGAGGTCGCAGGATTAAAAATTCAGTGGTTTCGGATTCTGATTCATTTAAAACCATGTTTGATCTAACTATAATATGATTACAACAGTTACTATGGGAGAGTCATTTGAGATCGCTAAATCTTTTAAGTGTTTCCTTTGTTTCCTGGACTGCTGGAGCCTTTCCAAATGAAGCACTGTAAATAAACACCTCATCCCCGTGCTACCGTAGCTTAGTCTAAATCACAGTTTAGACGCTCGCTTTCACTTGCAAAGTGTCTTAGATGTTTAACTCTAAACATGAGGTGTTGCACTGATGCCAGATACCTGGACATCAGCAGAATTTTAAAGCCTTTTTGAGGATTCAGTGGAACTATCATTGTTGACACAAGTGACAGTGTACTTGGTGTGCACATAGTCATGGTGATGGTGCAGGTAAAGCAACAAGTTGAACAACACAACAGCCACTCACTGTTAAACAGGTGTCAGGTATCCATATATACTTGCAACAGAGATATGTTTTAGTTCACGTACCTTTGATGGTAGAGGTAAATTACATATAACTTTACTAAAAATAAGATTTAACTAGATTGTAAAAATTCATAAAGCATTCATCTTGTTTGATTTAGAATGTTCCATTATTTGCCCATGTGGCATTATTATTGATCAATATGTTTCTTGTATGTTCTTCTGGTTTCTGGTAATGGTCATTGGTCAGAACTGAGAAAAAACATAAGACTTACAAAACAACAACAGCAACAAACATTGCCATCATAATTATATTGGAGAACTGCAGATTTTGTGGGGTGGGTGGATGAATGGTTTTATTAGATTAAATTGTTACAGTTACACCTGAAGATCTACCAGCAACAGGAAATGGCATTGTTTGTTGGGAGGATCTTATTTCACAGTCTATTTTCAGTCTCTGAGTCTGAGTTGGACCATGCAGTCATTCTGTATTCAGTTCAGCAGCTGAAATATTAGTAGGCATGCAATAGTGTCTGAAGTGCCCACTTCCATTCTGTTTCTACTGTTCACTATAAAATCAGGTCTCTGCACCTCACATTTGTGTGCCTAGTAAAGATCTTAATAAAGTTTACATTAGTGGCATTAACTTAAGTACAGTCTGGCATTGAGGTTATAAATAACACTTAACAGTGTACTTAAGGCCACGCAGTATCAAGCTTGGTTGGGTGCAGTCAAACATAATTGCTTGTCTGCAATCACCCAGGAAATTTATGATTTACTATTTGGATGTTTGCACATGCAT
The DNA here is from genome assembly GCA_018857735.1 of Alviniconcha marisindica. Lineage (NCBI taxonomy): Eukaryota > Metazoa > Mollusca > Gastropoda > Provannidae > Alviniconcha > Alviniconcha marisindica. The sequence continues at coordinate 192,876 of JABMCL010002280.1, read as the reverse complement.
AGATCATTAGATGGATGCTATTGGGCAGCTCAGGTGGGGATGTTAACTCCCTTGACCTTTACCTGGCATTGCTTATGTCCCTTGGCCACTTTTAGTTTTACTTCCACTGTTCCAGTATGTACTTTCTTCACAATGGAAGGCGGTGAGAGTGAATAGACCCCTTTCATTTATCTCGCTGTCGCACAGTGACAACCAATCAGAGTTGACTACGAAGTTCTGCAACTCCTCCAAAGCGGATGTAGGGGAAATGTGCTGATGCTGAATTTGTGCGTACTGAGCTCTGACCAGACTGAATCAGTTTGGATGCCCATAGATGCAGTAAAATTTCTGGTTTATTCAATCTGTTTACTGAGAAAGAAGCTCCAGCACCTGGCTGGCCATTGTCATTGTTATTTTTATGATATATTATCTGGGTGAGCTGGGTTGGAGAAGGGGGGTGGGGTGGAGGGGTGGTATCTGCACTTACACTCTGCCTGTGCGTGTGTGTGTTGGGGTGTGTGTGTATGTGTGTTACATGGCAATGATCTTTTCTGCCCATCTTGTCGCTGTGAAATGCAAGGTTTTCACTACGTACTACTAGTACCAGGGAAATACAGCTATGTGCTCGGCCAGCAACCCAGCTGACCCTACTTTCAGCAAATTGCGTACGCCAGTCCATTGCGCATGCACAAAGATTTAAGTGAAAGTAGTCTATTTGCGAAGTTTACAATGCCATTTTTGAAGGCCTGTAGTCAGAATGTGCCTGGTAACAAGCAATAACTTGTCGCTCGTGCTATAGGATGCCCAAACCTCCCAGTTTTTTTCCATGAACTCGTGACCATATGGTCAGCTGAATATTGATTCAACAACACTTTTTTCTATTCTCCATCACCTTCCCCCTGTAATTTTTGCAAATACAGCAGTAGCGACATTTGCACTGCTCGCAATTCTAGGTTCAACTTCCATTGTTATACACAGTGTGAACCAACACCTGCTCAGTAATCGGCCCAGAAGTGGCAGCTGTGACATTTTGCGACTTCTTGCGTGAAATATTACGAAGGGTATACACTTTGTGCAAACCAACTGTGCTGAACTACCCAGTAGTGGTCAGGTTTGTGTGGCACTGGCAGTAGATTGTGTTTCTTCCTGATGGCTGATAAGTGATAGTGATAGTGATACTGTGATGATCTGAGTGACAAATAGATGCTATGCATAAGAATATTGGACACTTCATAATGCTATTAGTATTAATGGTGATGTATGTGGTACATCAACATGTCAGAAGTCCTTTCTTCATTGCTGCTGGGGATTCTTCCATGAACTTGGCAGTTCTGTCTTGGTGTCTTGCAGATCTTAAAAACTGAGATAATATGAAAATGAGTCCACTGTTACACTGTTACAGTGTTAGTGTTAAAGGGTCAGCCTGCCTATAAATAGCAGGCTGGGAAATTTGAACAAAGTATGACATGGTCACATCGCTGCTGGTTTATCACAAATGTCTGGAAATCAGAGCATCGCTTGAATACCTTGGCATGGACATAAAATTAACTCTCAGCTTTCCTTCTGCTAAATCAGTGTGTTGATGAAAGTGAGTTTTGTCTTATTTTAAGACTCAAAATCTCTGAAGCGAGGACAATTTGAATACAAATGGGTGGGGCTTATCTAGTGGTGTGGACAGTGGTTTGCACATCGGTAACTTCAACATTCCAAGGCCAGCTGTTACTTTCAAACAGTTGCTGAACTGCGTCTTTCTGTTCATGATTAATGCCCCTCAAAGCCCTGCCCCTTTGCCCAAATTAAGATTGACATGAGCGTGAATGCTTAAATTTTCACAGCCATACAATATACCTTTGGGAACTGAGGCTTTAAGGTGCTTTTGTGGGGTTGGTGTAGAGTTTTTTGTTGTCTTGAATTGCATTGATAGTATGACATTGTTCACATCTTTTACTATTCAACAAAAATTATTCTTGAATGCTGAAGAAGGAAAACAAACAAACAAACAAAAAAAAAACACAATCTATCAAGTATCTTTCAAATACTGTTTAGTACTTTTACATCAGTTTGAATTTGAAGGTGAACTTGATCATGATGTGCACTTCAGAGTCTCAAGGACAAGGGAAACTGATGATACTGAGGATGTCTGGAACGGCACGAACTGATGAGGTCGCCTGTTCAGGTTAACTGTTCTGTTGTTGCGGCAGGTCCAAGCGGTAATGCTCCAACAGAGGCTGAAAGAGTGCTTATGCTGATGAGCTTAAAGAGCTAGAGAACTCTGCTAGTGACGTGCTACTTTTTACTAGGTCTGCTTGGCATGACTGTTAGTATTACTAGTATTACTATGAGCATAGTGTCATGTGCGAGGAAACTGTCACTGTCATCAGTGTCAGTGATGAAGGCAATGCATTCATGAGTGATCCAATCAGTCACTGAATCAGTGACAGCCTGCAGCTGATGTCCTTGTAAAATTGCCAATAGCGGAACAGCTGAAGCAATTTTAACTTGAAACTGAACGTGGTCACCCAAACACTAAAACTAAAAGTACACTGAGTTGAAAATATTTATACCATTATACTTTTTATAGTCACAGTGTTTAGAATAGAATCCCAACACACAAATTATGTATATTCTGTAGAGGGAATGTTATGACACAATGTCAGCATGATCTTATTCATACTTGTTATTTTTCTGGTCCATGATTTTAATTTTAATTTTAAATGTTGCTTTAAAATCTCTGATGCACTGTGTGTCTGACTGATGGCAGCAAGGATGGGCAATTACCATGGCCAAGAGAAGGACTGAAGCTTCGAGTTCCACCCCAGCTTTGGTGCCAGAAGCTGAAGGTCAAGCCAGCTGGGTCGAAGCATCCTGGAGGCACCGAAGGGTATGTTTTAAATACTGTCACGTGTGAACTTGATGTTCAGTATTGGTTATTGTGCATTATGATAATTGATATTGATCAGTGCTGAAATTAATTGAAATGAGTACATGCTGATTTTTGGAAGTCTTGTTTTTTGTTATTGGCAAATCTGTGTAAGTTTCCACTCTTTTGTTGATGATTTTGTTCTTGGATTGGTTTGACAGTTTGATGTGGTTGTATGTTTATCACACCATATTAGCAGTACAGCACCAATACAAGCGCAAATAAGATTGTGCAGGAAGTTTTGGTCCTTTCCTGTTTTTGTTCATTTTATGTTTTACAGCTACAAGTGTGTTGAAAATAAAAGTTAAAAGTCTTCATCAAAGAAACGAAACAAAAAACTCCAACACTATTGAGTATTGACACTGAGTGTCTGTCATCAAGAATGAGGGTGAGTCAGTGTGTGTGTGGTGTGGTGTGCATGCATTGGAGTTTATTTAGAGTCTATCTGTCCTTTCTCGAGACATCACATCTTGACCAAACACAATAGATTTTCACCACAAACATTTGCCATAGTGCTTAAAATTCTAAAAATAATTCAAATATTTAATTTTTTTAAATGACGACCTGTATCCTCTCGGTCACCTCTGTGTTTCTAAACAAACACAATAGATTTTCACCATGAACATGTGCCACAACACCTAACAAACAAAAGCAAAACCCACCCCACTGTATTCATAGTATGTGGCAGTTCCGATGACCTGGAAATGTCCCATTGTGTAATTGTGCCATTGTTTTGCTGCCTCTGTGTGCAGGGCAAACAACTATTTGCTGAGACCAGCAGCAGCACCAGCAGGCCTCGGCAAGGGAAGAAAAAGGTGCATTACTCCAACAAAAACTCTGGCGTCTCTGCTCGGACTCGAGCACAGACCAAAAGGAAGTCTTCTAAAAAGAGGTGGGTGTTTCAGTCTCTGTCATTATTTTTATTTTTATTTTTTAAATGGTAAAAGTTGAAGGGTGATGAGAGCCATCATGTTCCCTGTTGATTGCATTATGCAGCACGGTGGAATCTCCCAAGTCCAAATGCTAATACTGACCATAAGAAATTCGTGTTCTGGGTAAAAGACCTCAGTTGCCCCCCCCCCCCACTCCTGTTAAATTTAAAGAGACTTAAGTGAACACTGTCAGGGTACACCTCAACCAGTTATCTGCAAAAAGGGATTTTAATAGCCCTAGACTTAGCCATTTTGTCTTCAGGGGCTGGGGTTTCAGCATACACCTAGGATGCAGTTTATTGCAAGGTAACTTCCATCAGCTAACCCCCATCTCCCCAACTGTGCTTTCAGCAGCCCTGGACGATTGAGGCGAGGGCGGCGGAAGGGGGAGCCATTAGAAGAGGAGACCTCTGAGGCGACATCCAGTCCCTCCCCCACCCCCACCCCCAGTAGCAGCACTGTGGCGGCCTCCTCTCCCCGCCCCTCCGTGGCCACTGCTGGGCAGGGACGTGCCACACGCTCACGCTCCGACCTGCGCCTGCGGGACAGGGTGAAGGTGGACACACCCGATGTCTCCACCCACGGGGACGGGGAGGACAAAAACCTCAGGGAGGAGGACAGCGTGAATGGCAATGGCCCCTGTGTCAACCGCCTCGCGGGCGGCAACGAGGAGGAGGAGGAAAGTGATTCCAAAGATGAAGGGGAGGACGACGAGCAGACAGACGAGGAGGCAGGTGAAAATGGCGACAATGAGGACAATGAGGAGGAGGAAAGTGACAACAGGGATGAGGCGAATGAGAACCCAGTCGATGCGGACATGGAGGGGGGTGAGAGTGGTGATGATGATGAAGATGATGAGATTAATGAGGAAAGCGGGGAGGACTGTGAGGAAGAGGGGTGCCGGTGCACATCCAACTGGAGCTGTGGAGGTCACTTGGGACAGAAACGGCCTGGTCCATGCTCGTCCACGCCAAGACTGCAGGTAACTTATTATTCATAGGTGAAAGCTTTGAGGCGTTCATGCCTAGTTCTGTATTTTGGAACTGCTGAATGCTGCCGTTCATTATTTTGACTTCTTGTACCATGAAGTTACCCTGTGCGGCTGATGGGACTTTCAAATCAATTACTAACCATCGTTGCCTAACATTAATTAGGAAAGAAGGGAGATAACTGTGTTGTATATTGTGAGCATACCTCTATTTTGATACAAAGCTCATGCAGTCATTTTTTGTCTTGGCAATACTGGCCCCTTGGGCCATGAATCCTGCTGAGATGAGGATGCTTGCAGACTATGGTCTGTTCTCAGTATATGATTTTTGTTTTTTAAATTGCACCGATTTTCAGCACTGGAAATTAAAAAAGCAAAGACCGTAGGCAACTCAGGTCTTCGTTGTTGTACTTGTGTTACATATATCGAGCGCTAACTAATTCCATTTTATGTTGATTCAGCACTTGAAGTAATTTAGAATTTTTGAAAGGAAGGAAAAGTTGCTGTAATTGGTTGACTGTTTTTGAAAACAGGTTTGTTACACTTTGATGAATATTTGCTTTCCATTAGACATTCACGTCATTTGAAGTTTTGACAATGCAGGATGAGATCTGTGAAGAATGTAACTTGGTCAGAGTCGTATGCATAATGGCTGCCCTTGCAGTTTTGGTAATTGTTGTAATTGCCTGTGCAGACTGAGGACCTCCTAAAGCGGTTCTGTTATTTGTTAAGGTTTAAGACAAAGGGGTTCGGCTATTCCTGTTGTATTCTTCCTTTGCTGTAGTTAGTCTTATTCCGTTACTAGTGTAGTACTAATTTACTATGTTAGTATTGTTTCAGGTGTTTCCATGCCTTTCCCCTCATATAACCATACAGGTTGACTGGGGGGTAAAACATCAGGTGACAGGATTTGTATTCCGCCAGTGGGAAGGCCTCTTTTTGTTGAAATGTTGACTGGGGAGCTTTAGCATGTACAACAGTCTCAGAGTTTGCTGTGTTCATGAAGGCAAGACTGGCACTGATGAGTCTGCGCAAGTCTTGACTGGGAAGTACTGAAGAGCAGCCCTTCATCTTGTCGACTGGGAAGTCCCGAAGAGCAATCCTTCACCTTGTTGACAGGAAGTACTGAAGAGCAGTCCTTCAGCTTGTTGACAGGGAATTCCCGTAGAGCAGTCCTTCACTTTCTTGCACCCAGGAGTTGGACCTTGGCTGCTGTAGTTACAGTCCTGTGTGTTACCCACCAGCCTGTTTTTGTAATGAATGTTAAGGGGTGATTGTGATGATCCCAGCCACGGTGTCCGAGAAAGGTTGCCCTATAGCTTTAATCTGGATGTTTCAGCCTGGCTGTAAGCGGCGACTGTCTAGTGTGGAAGAGACAGGGGAGGACGAGGATGTGTCACCATCAAAGAAAGGCTGTCGATCACCAGGAAAAAACAGGTAAGTGTGTATTAGTCCATTAGTAGTCCATTGAAATCAGTCTGGGATGCAAGGTTTGTGTGCAATTTTAAAAGTGCAGAGAAAGGTTGATATTTTGGATATGTGCCTGTTCAAGACTAGAAAGAAAAGAGAGAGGAAAAGGGGGGGGGGGGGGGAGAACACTAAACAATTGTATGACAACTTGAGATGCATTCAGATTCTAATTGAAATGTACAGTTACAGCTTTGTGATCTGTGCTTTGGATTCAGCTTTAGCAAGTGGAAACAAACCAGTAAATTGTTGTCTTTGCATTTCCACTGTGTGTCAGATTTGTTTCCTGGTTCAATAAACAGGACACAAGTTAGCTCATGTGTTTTCTTATGTTTCTTTCTTTCTTTCTTTTTGTTTTGTTTGAGGCCAGATTTGTGTTCATGTTTTGACACATGGAAGTCATTTGTTTTGTAACTTCTATTTCAGACAAAATTTGCGGACAGCATCAGGAAGTGGGTTGAGCACTCTGTCACCGATCAGCAAAACAGCTCGACATCGTATTCCATCCCGAGAACATCCGCCGCCCAAGTATCAACAGTGGCTAGATACATTCCAGGTATTTTACTCTTGATTTTACAAAGGATGTCAGACTTGGTCAGCATCTTTTGCTTGTGCTGGGCCTTGTCAGCTTTGGGCAGTGCAGAGAGCTTAACCATCTCCTAGTCAGCAGAAGTATTTTACTCTCCCTTTGGGCAGTGCAGAGAGCTTAACCATCTCCTAGTCAGCAGAAGTATTTGACTCTCCCTTTGGGCAGTGCAGAGAGCTTAACCATCTCCTAGTCAGCAGCAGTGTTTTACTCTCCCTGTGGGCAGTGTAGAGAGCTTAACCATCTCCTAGTCAGCAGCAATATTTTACTCTCCCTTTGGCCATAATCAGCAGCAGTGTTTTACTCTCCCTGTGGGCAGTGCAGAGAGCTTAACAATCTCATAGTCAGCAGCAGTGTTTTACTCTCCATGTGGGCAGTGTAAGAGCTTAACCATCTCCTAGTCAGCAGCAGTGTTTTACTCTCCCTTTGGCCATAGTCAGCAGCAGTGTTTTACTCCCCCTATGGGCAGTGTAGAGAGCTTAACCATCTCATAGTCAGCAGCAGTGTTTTACTCTCCCTGTGGGCAGAGTAGAGAGCTTAAACATCTCCTAGTCAGCAGCAGTGTTTTACTCTCCATTTTGGGCAGTGTAGAGAGCTTAAACATCTAGTCAGCAGCAGTGTTTTACTCTCCCTTTGGCCATAGTCGGCAGCAATGTTTTACTCTCCCTTTGGGCAGTGCAGAGAGCTTAACCATCTCCTTGTCAGCAGAAGTATTTTACTCTCCCTTTGGGCAGTGCAGAGAGCTTCACCATCTCATAGTCAGCAGCAGTGTTTTACTCTCCCTGTGGGCAGTGCAGAGAGCTTAACCATCTCCTAGTCAGCAGCAGGGTTTTACTCTCCCTGTGGGCAGTGTAGAGAGCTTAACCATCTCATAGTCAGCAGCAGTGTTTTACTCTCCCTGTGGGCAGTGTAGAGAGCTTAACCATCTCATAGTCAGCAGCAGTGTTTTACTCTCCCTGTGGGCAGTGCAGAGAGCTTAACCATCTCATAGTCAGCAGCAGTGTTTTACTCTCCCTGTGGGCAGTGTAGAGAGCTTAACCATCTCATAGTCAGCAGCAGTGTTTTACTCCCCCTTGACTCAGGACTCTGACACTTGCTGGGTGGTACGGTGGAGAGAGCTGTTGGTCCAGATTCAGCTATGATATTTTACTTTCCCTTCACACAGGCACTTGACACTGGCAGGGTGGGCCAAGTCAAGTCAAAAAACTTTAATCATCCCTCACAGGGCAATTCAACAACTAATATAAGGCTCATTAATTTAAGAACATGTAAAGGAACACCAAAACATTTGTGTTTACAACAACATAGACAAGTTATGCTGCACAAAAATCTATAATCCAAATATAAAATCACATCAATTATAAACAGGTGCGTACTCATGTCACATCAGCACACACACACGCACGCACGCACACACACACGCCAGTATTAATTCTACTTGACACTTGCAGGAATGGGGCAATGAGGGTTAGACTTGGCACTGATGTTTTACTTTTCCTTGACACTTGCAGGGATGGGGCAATGCAGAGCGGATGATGGCTCTGGATGACCTCATCACGCTGTGTGAGCCGTCCCAGGTGCGCCACATGATGCATGTCATTGAGCCTCAGTTCCAGCGTGACTTCATCTCTCTCCTTCCGAAAGAGGTAAGCCTGTAGACACCTTGTTGCCCCAGAGTTGATTCACTTGACTGTTGAGTGCTGTAGACCACCATGCATGTATAAAGACAGGTTTTCTGACTTAATTGACATAGGTCTGGTTTCTTTCAGGGTCAGGTGTATGGGTGGCTTAGCCTTTTTATTGACTGATGACTAGAAAGCAGTGTGTGGTTATGAGCGTCACAGTAAGCACTAGATAGTTCAGCAGTGCAGCTGGATATAATAAACACTGATGTTCAATTATAAACTGCACAAGGATCTTGCACATTGCAGTTGCTTAGTCAGAGATGCATGGGCCCAGCATGATTTGTGTTTCCTCAGAGGGACAAGACACCCCGTTTCAGCTCTTGACCAGAAGACAGAGCAAATAGCCAGGATTGAACCTGTAACCCGCACCCGGCCCAGTGGTGTGTGAAATGCTAGCGGAGAACTCATGGGTCGCTGGCCTGTGTTGCGTAGTGATATTTGCATCATGTACTTCATCAGCTATGATCTATAACTGAACGAAAACGTGAGGTGCTCAGCATGATGCTGTTAGAGACAGCAACAGATTTGATGGCATGGGGGGAGAGGATGGGGAGGTGTTACTGCATCACTGTTTCCCATTTACACTTTTGTAAGAAGTAATACTCTGTTTGGATTGAATTGCCTTTGAAACGGACTGCATGGAAAGTGTTTCTGGCTGTGCTGCAGTTGGCGCTGGCGGTCTTGGGCTACCTGGAACCCAAAGACTTGCTGCGGGCGGCGCAGACCTGCCACTACTGGCACGTCCTGTGCGAGGACAACATCTTGTGGCGCGAAAAGTGCCAGGAGGAGGGCATCACCGAGGAGCTGGTGTTCGGCCCCTCACGGACACCTCGCAGGAGGCCGGCCATCAGCGCGCACATCAGCAGACACAAAACACTGTTCCTCCGGCAGTCGCAGATTGAACACAACTGGAGAAAAGGGGTGTCGCGCTCCCCAAAGGTCAGTGTGAGGTGTGGTGGTGATGGGGGAGAAAGAGTGGGAGTGTGTTGGAGTGTGTGCACCGGCCACAGAGATACATTTTTTTGAAAGAAGATGAAGCATCTGAGGAACCGGTGTTGGATGAAGTGGTTTTTAGGCAGTAGACTTTTGGCCGAACTGCTCATTATGAGTGTTATGTCTAACTAGATGCTCACAATCACAGTTTTGCAAGTATACTCAGAACTTGTCCAAAATGAGAAAGAGAGAGAGAGAGAGAGAGAGAGAGAGAGAGAGAGAGAGAGAGACTGTAAAGGGAAGTAACTGCTGTGCTTATAGGCTTTATTGTTGGTTCTTTGGGCTTGTGGGGGGGGGGGGGGGGGGTCATTGTCAGTGCATGGTCTTGGACACAGCAGGATGATATTCTGTGATGAAATCCTACGTAAGATATGTGTGTGAACTTGATGGATTTTTGCCCTATTAATTAAAAAAATACACTTCTGTGTTCAACATTTTGAGGGAAATGGAATTTAGCAGCTGTGTACAAACCGTGCCAAGCCCCATCTTGATCTGCATCCTCTGTGCTTGCAGATATTGAAGGGACACGATGACCACGTCATTACCTGTCTGGAGTTCTGTGGCCAGAGAATTGTCAGCGGCTCGGATGACAACACGCTCAAAGTGTGGTCGGTGCTCACGGGCAAGGTGAGTCAGCTGATTCAGTCAAAAAACCCAGCTTCTGCCTAAATGAAGATCTCTCGGTGAAAGAATGATAAGTTTCTTCTGCCAAACTGCCTTTGAATTGTGACAAGGGTAAATTTGTTCTCCCAAACTGCTTTTAAATTTTGACACAGCAGTACAGTGCAACACTATACTACCTCGCAGCTGATGCCATGAAGTGTTTTGTGTGTATTGTCATTGATTGACCATTGTGATTCTGTCTTAGCAGGGGCCCCTCAGTTCTTGATGTGTAATTTCAGTTTTAAGATGTGCAGAACTGTGCAGCTTAATCTGTAGTCCATGCAGCTACAGTGCTGACACCATCTCCTAAAACGTGAAGTGCAAGACCAGATGTGACCCTGCAGACTGTCATTCTGGCCTTTCTGTTTGGATCTTGCTGTCTGTGTGTCTTTGCCCCCACCCCATCTCTGTATTTGTTTTTCTCTCTTAATTGCAAAGCGTTTGACTTTTCTGTACATTACCAGCCATCAACCTATGCCTATGCTTCATGCCTAAAAGAGAATACTAAACCATGGAGATGGTTGAAAAAGGGGAACAGCTGGTTAGATGACTGAGGATAGCAAGCAAGGGAAGTCAGACATTTATACCTTAAACCAAAGCAAAGAGGACAGTATTTAAGGTTGTGTGACTGTTTGTTGTGTGCAGTGTGTGCGTAACCTGGTGGGCCACACAGGCGGCGTGTGGTCTTCGCAGATGGATGGCAGCACCGTCATCAGCGGGTCCACAGACCGCTCACTCAAAGTGTGGAATGCCGACACCGGGGTGTGCCGGTACACGCTGTACGGCCACACCTCCACCGTGCGCTGCATGTCGTTGTGTGGAAACAAGTGAGTCCTGCTCCGCTCTCTCCCGTCCTTCCTTTTGCCCTTCTAGCTGTAACAGTGTAAGCTGAAACCATAGCATGCATACTCATTCTGGCTTCGCAGTATTTTTTTCGTTGTGTGGAAACAAGTGAGTCCCACTCTGCTCTCTTTCATTCTTCCTTTTGCCCTTCTAGCCATAACAGCGTAAGCTGAAGCCATAGGATGCATACTCATTCTGGCTCCGCAGTTAATTTTTTAAAATATTTCTTTTACTGCCCCGTTATTTCATTCAAGCTTCAGAGGCATTGCTCCCATGCTGCTTGTCTCGGCTTTTCTGACCGGCCACATCTAGGGCTCACTTAGCATTGTGGCCCCTGCCAACAAAGGCCCACTGAGGAGATGTTAGGTCATTGGCAGGCTCCCCCTGAAAGAAACACTGCATCAAAACAAGTCACTTTGGTGATACTCAGTGATGCCTAACCCTGTTCAACATACACAGAACACCATCTGCTGTACTGCCTACTGACCACAGTGTTTGCCAAGTTGGGGAGCATTAAAACAGATGGCGACTTGCCTCTGGATAAATATAAATATGTGGATGGCTTAGGTGCCAACGTACTGTGTAATCAGATCAGAGTACTTTTTTGAAGATTAGATATTTTGCGTTTGCCTGGATTAAGTCGTTCAGTTATCACTGACTGCTGATGTTGCAGGGTTGTGAGTGGATCAAGGGATGCAACTCTGCGGATGTGGGACATTGAAACGGGTCAGTGCTTGCACGTGTTGATGGGTCACGTGGCTGCGGTGCGTTGTGTCCAGTACGATGGGAAACGAGTTGTGTCCGGCGCCTATGACTACACAGTACGCATCTGGGATCCTGAGACAGAGACATGCACACACACGCTGCAAGGACACTCCAACAGGGTCTATTCTCTGCAGGTCAGTGTTGCTTAGCTGACAGTACGTTGAAGAGTTTCATTAAAAACTGTTTTTGTGTTCTTTTTCTGGTTTTAATCTCATGCCAGCTGGATTGAACACCCAACCGCTTGCTGATCTGTGTCATAGATAGGCACGCACATTTCAAGAAGTTGGCTGGATTTACCTAGACGCCTCGGGAAGAGTTGCCTTTCAAGTGCTTTTGTCACTTACATACTCCCTCCTTTTTAAGATATGTCTTTTTCTATTTGCTTTGGCTAGTTCCAACCTGATGAGGCAAAAGAGATGAATGAGGAAAGAGAAAAAATACACAAGGAGACTTTAAGACTGACAGTTGGATCAGATTGTGATATGGTTTGAGGGTTTTCTTCTTTTCATTTTTGTTTCTGTTTCAAGGCCTTTCATTTTGTACGATCATTTCCATTCTGCAGTTTGACGGCAAGCATGTCGTGAGCGGCTCACTGGACACGTCCATCCGCGTGTGGGACGTTGAGACAGGAGCATGTCTTCACACCCTGATTGGTCACCAGTCATTGACCTCTGGCCTTGAACTCAAAGACAACATCCTGGTGTCTGGCAATGCTGACTCGACAGTCAAAGTGTGGGACATTACCACCGGCCAGTGTCTGCAGACCCTACAAGGTGCGTGTTCAGGCATGTGTGCGTGCGTGCATGTGTGTGTGCGTGTGCATGCATGCATGTGTGTGTGTGTGTGTGTGTGTGCATGTGTGAGTATGCATGCGTGTGTGTGTATATGTGTGTGTGTATTCTGAGTAGAGTTTGAAGAACCATATTGATGTACGACAATTTAGGGCTGTAAGCATAAGAAGCCAGTTTTATCCTTACCAGGCGCTGCACGTCTTGTTGCGGTGTTCTCGTCAATCTCAGCTTTTCTCAGCTCTTAGTTCTCTTGTTATATTCTCTTGAAGTCTTTTTGATGGAGGCTTGAACATACACCCCTGTAACACACACTCATGGGGCTTTAACTGGTGACCAAGCATGGCATGGCGGTACATTTTGTGACCTGTAAAATACCCCCAACCATTCTCTTCTCCTCCTCCTTGTTTCAGGCCCAAACAAGCACCAAAGCGCTGTGACATGCCTGCAGTTCAGCAAGAAGTTTGTCATCACTTCCTCGGACGACGGCACGGTCAAGATCTGGGACCTGAAGACAGGGGAATTCCTGCGAAACCTGGTGTCGCTGGACAGCGGGGGCAGCGGTGGGGTGGTGTGGCGACTGCGCTGCAACAACACCAAGCTGGTGTGCGCCGTGGGCAGCCGCAACGGCACCGAGGAGACCAAGCTGATGGTGCTGGACTTCGATGTGGAGGACAAGAAAGTGTCCTGAGCAGGGGTGGCTGTTTGATGCTGACTTTGGCAGCTGCATGCAGAGCAGGCTCTCAAACAGGACAGTAAGATGGATGAAGCGAGAGAGAGAGAAGGAGCGAGACAAACGGATAGAAGGTGTTGGCTTTTTTGTCAGGAAAGTGGACAACACTGGCAGAATGAGAGGTGACGGAGATGTATGAAAAAAGAAGTATGGGTTTGGGTGGGGCGAACACCCAGCTGGCGAGCCATATAGTCCATGAAGAGGTTTTTAATTCGGAGAAGAAGAAGAAAATGTTGGTTTTAATTTTTAGAGAGATTGGTGGGTTTTATACTGGCGAGCATCATGCAGAAGAGGAGGGATTGGTAAAGACTGAATATTTAGGAGGCGAAGAGAGAATGACAACTTGTAACTGGATGTCCATCACATGGAATAGAACAGAAGAGATGAAGACTTGATTTGCCTTGTCCATCTAATCATCATCAGATGCATTGCCGATGGTGCTGACATGAGGACTAGAACGATGAAAAAAGAATGCCAACCACAGCAAAGAATAATTTAGAAATGATCGTGAGACAATGCTACATTGGTTGAGGTTGAGTATATTCCCACACTCAGATTTTATGGTGAATTTTCAGCCATCAGGAAAATGACATAGGGGCTGAGGTGATTTCCAGGTCAGATTTTCCAGGTGAATTACCCAGGGCTGGATGTGTGAAGGGATCATGAAAAAAAAAAAAGTGTCTGAAAAAGAGAGAGCCAGTTTGTGCCATGTTGTGAAACTTGTATCTTGGTTTGGAAGCGACAAGGGAAGACAGTATGCAGGAAAAATGCTATCATGCCTGATTGATGATGAAGACATAGAGAGGCGCATCTGTACTATGTAGGAAAGAAACACCATGCCAGGGGCCAGGAAAGTTGGAGACAAATAACATGACCTGGTTTCTGTTGATCTGTATGGGCAACAAGTATCATTTTAGAAAAATGAGGTGTACAGAGATTTGCCCCACAAAAAAAGATCGAGAGAGAGAGTTTAAAAAAACACCTATGGTACAAAGATGAAAACAGGAAGGAATGACCACTTAGTTCCGAATACAGGGACATAGATCCAGACTGCATTGTAACACAGCATCCAGGGCCCACTCCCAAGACTTGTTCAGAACTCAGACGACAAAGGACGCCCCTGAAGGAGAAAGGGTGCAAGAAGTCAGTCTCCTTTGAAGCTGCCTAGTGATGCAGAACTGATTGACTGGAAAGGGGACACGCAGTGTTTGCTGAAGGCTTTTGGGGTTCTTGAGAGATAGTGGTTAAAGAGACTGTTGCTGCAGCTTAAGACTTGAGCATGGCCGTACAGGCAGCAGCATCCCTGCCTGCGCCAACTCCCTACCTCCCTCCTGGCCTTCCTGTACAAACAGAAGTACGGCCTGAGACGTAAAAGTGTGAAGAGTGGTGTGACGTAGGTTTGCATGTACCTGAGTATTAAGTGTGAAGGGGCTGCTTGTCATAGGTTTGTGGGATGAGGTCTGTAGAGACTGCGGAGGAACAGGGTTTGAACATTTTTCGTGGGCCTTCGCTGTCTTCTGTTTTTGTGTCTTGTTTTTATTTTGCATTCTTGGTTTACAAGGGAGAGGTGCTCGGTAGTTACTAACAAGGAAGACTGGCGAGCAGAAGAAAGAAAGCAGCAGTGATGCTGTGAGCTGCAGCCTAGGTAGCACTGCTCTGTAGCTACCTACTTTTCCAGAGACAGGGACCTCCATTTTCCAGCATCTGCAGAGGACGGATGTATAAATTTTGATGTGTGTTTGTCATTGTAGAGATACACACAACTAGAAGAATAAATTTGGTGGGGCAGGTGTGGGGTGGGGGGGGGGGGGGGGGGGGGGGTCCTCTACTGGACTGGGTTGATTTTTTGACACCACCCTTTTTTTTTTTTACCCCCCTCTTGTTAAGGGCATTACTTATATCATGCGGAGTCACCTACTTTGGTCATCGTGTGGATCATATGTGTTTGTGAGGGTGGTGTTTTGATCCAGGTTTCCCAGGTTGAGACTGGACGTGGCTTGGTGACTGAGCCGTTATACACAACTTTTGAGCTAACTCACTGTGCTTGTGCGTATAGGAAACATCCTATTCAGAACAGAGACCACTGCATGTGAAGATGATCGCACAGAGTGATGGTGGAGCTAGTTTTGGGACGATCAAAAAATAGCTCATAATGCACGTGCATGGCACTGAGTGTGTGTGGCTAACGTTACGTGTGGATGCATCCTTATAGAAGTGTTTGTGTGCTGGATTGATGGCGGGTCTTTTAGAGCCGTTCATACAGACAAGTTTCAAAGCTCATCCATGTCTGGAACTGGCGGTTTACAGTATTGAGTTTAGCTTTGTTTGTTTTTGTTTAAAAATTTAATCTTGAAGTGTTTGTACTCGGGGATGGAGATGTGTGGATTATGATGCTAACAGTAGCAATGTGAAAAATAATAATACCTACAGCATGACAAATTGATGGTGCGTTTTGGTGACTGAAAATAGCCTGGATGGCAGCTAAGTCTCAAACAGCCTGGCCACCACCTTGGAAAAGGTGGGTGAGGGAGTGGGGGGGGGGGGGGGGGGGGGGGGGGGGGGGGGTAAGCTGCAAGTGACAATCATTTTCCAACAGGTATTAAAACCTTTAATCCCTGAACACCAGTAGTAGTAGTGGACTTGCCGCTGGTACCAGCAGATCTTTTCAGAATGCTTAGAATTAGTAACCCCCCCATTAGTGATACATGTGTATTGACTGGCAAAAGAAAGTTACCACAATGAAATCCGCTCAGCCTCTTCAAACTCCTCTCAGATAATTTTTGCAAGTTGAACTAAGCAGATGGCAGCATTAACAGCTCTAGAATTGCAGGGTTTGTAGCTCTGTTCAGCAGGGATGGGCAAACATCCTTGAACTTTTCGTTCAAGGAATTGTGAAGTGTACAAGGACCGAAGGGGTTGTGAGGAATGTGTGCACACATGGTTTGGCCGGACACAGTATTAATCATTGTCAGGTGTGGGTCTGTGTGTGGAAGTTGGGGGAAAGGGATGGCGCTGCAGAATACAAACTAGCCACAAAAGGGAAAAGGCAAACAAAAAGCTCATTGGTGTGAAGATGTGATACTTAGCAAAGATTTTGATACAATTTTTAAGCATGTGGATAGGTCTTAGTGTGTGTGTGTGTGTGTGTGTGTGTGTGTGAGCGCGTGTGTGAGATCTGATGATGTGATGCCTGGTAAATATTTTAACACAATTTTTATATATTTGTATAAGTTTTAATGTGTGTATGTGTGTGTGATCTGATATGATGCTTCGCAAATATTTTGACAGTTTTATATACATGTGGATACATTTTGGTTTTAATGTGTGTCTGTGTGTGTGTTGAATTAATATTATTATACTTTTTATTTTTTGGTAACAATAATCAACAGATTTTTAAGAAAAATGTGTGTAAGTTTTGTACTGTAAATGTTTACAATACTATTAGTATTGTACTATAGTCTATTTGATATGCATGTGTGTTTGTGTCCATGTCAGTGCCTGCATGTGTTTTAATTAAGTGCTACATGTTAACAGGCCACTGTGGTAACCAGAAGTCACTGTATCATAGTGTATGGGTGAGCTTTTGTCTGCCTGTTCACTTTTGTGGTTCGTTTTTGTCCAGCGAGCTCTGAGTGAAGATGTTTCCTGTAGGTATGAGTCCGTTTTGGCTCACCAACTCAGTCTTTACTTTTATTTTTTAAGAAATGATGATATTGTAAAATTTCCTCGGTTTTCGTAAACACAGGAGTGAGTATTAGGTTTTTGCTTTAGGAGTTTGGCAACTGTTTTCAAGTTTTTGTGAGTATTTTACATTTGGAATGCCATGGTAGTTTCAGTTGCCAGTCAGTATTGTAATCAAGAAGTAGCAGAAAGGAGCCATGGTTAACTGATGCGTTGATTGTAATGGGGTTTTCCTTCTTGTCTTCAATTATTTACTTACTTACTTCTTTCTGACGTGACATGATGACTTATACTTGCCGTATTCCTCATTACTCTTCTCTTTCTGGTTCCGTCAAAGAATGTTGCCGAGATTGGAGTGACAGAATATGATTAGCCACTCAGCACATGCAGATGAGACACACCCCTCTGTTGACCGACAGTTCAGAATCATTTCTTTGGGCGAATTCTCACTCACTCAAGGGGCCAGGTCAGTTGTGAGCGAGGGAGAAAAAAAATCTTCCACTAAATCTTTCAAACAGTTTGCTGACACACTTGTGATGAACCCTACATCAGAACATTTTTCTCTCCTCATGACATGTTCATTCTTCCACATTGTACCAATGAACAGACATGCCATTTGGGTCTCATGATCTTCGCTAACTGCTTGCTGTTTTATTCCAGTTGGCTTTGAACATTCAGCCGAATCTGCAGTGCATTAGGTGTCTGAACTTTCACTGACCTAAGCTTTTATGCTGTCAGAATAGCACTGGCTTGTTTGGAGGGTTTTATTGTCAGCAATTATGTTGTCAAATTGTTATGTTGATGCATTTCAAAAGTATTTTAACTTTTACTGCATGGGTATTATTCAGTTTTT
>JABMCL010002280.1:157500-170000 GCA_018857735.1 Alviniconcha marisindica | reverse complement strand
GGGTCTACCGTGTTTGCCTCTAAGTGTAAAGTAATCAAGTCCACATTCATTAGCCATAATCTCTTCCTACGTTAATTAAGAAAAACACCGTGGACAGCCAGTGTTGGCCGTGCGCAAGACCGGCGTAATTAGCTCTCGCGTTCTCAGCAGGGAGGGAGAGCGGCAGACAAAAGGTGTGGTAATTTGTCCATGTGACGGTGGCTGTCAAAGGAGGTGTTAATTTGATCAGGTGATCGTTGCCGTCGTCTTCGCTGAGCAAACGCGCACGACCCGTCTGTGACGCCATAAAAACGCGAACCTACGTCACTGACGCGCGCGCGCGCACACACACGCACGCACCCACACACGCACGCACACACAAAACACACACACACACGCACACACACACAAAAAATACACGCACACACACGCATGCACACACACATACACACACACACACGCATGCACACAAACACACACACACACACACACACACACACACACACACACACACACTGACAGCAGATCTTTCATTTTTTTTGTTTAAAGGGTCTTAACCTAACCTTTGAGTTCTCTCATAGCCTAATGCTCTTCCTAACGTGGCCCTGTATATTATGCGGTTGCAAAATGGCCAACTCGAGCTCCGAAGACGAAACTGATACTTTGCCCGAGAGACCCACAAGGATACAGCCGTATCAGTTTGAGCCTGTCAGGCAGGATTTTGAAAGAGTATCGGAACATCGTGTCAGCTTCGAAGCAAACCCCATGCGGTATTCCATGGGGTTTGCGAAATCGCACTCACTGAAGTGCTCGCTACACAAATGGGCGTGATGCTGCGCGGCAAGAAAGTCAGCTCGTTTGAATTGTATAAATTTAATCCACTTTCGCCACAGCGCGGGAGCTCGTGCATTGCTATACCTGGGGTCGTCTGCGAATTGTTACAGTTAGGCCGGCATAGTTAACTTTTTTGTCGACCACACGCATACACAGTTTACTGAAGAATCTAAGATGGCAACCGTACTGACTCCCCCAGACCGACGTCACTTCCGGGAAAGTCACGTGACTGATGGAGACCCCGAGACTGTAGTCTCGGCCAGCCTACAGAAAATAAACTCATTAAAAACCCAATTAAACATTTATTTTATTTTATTTTATTTTATTGAATCTGAAACTAGTGACTCACTTGTCAATCATTTCGATGGTCATTTTGCATACTTAAAAACCTTGGACTTTTACTTTAAACCCAAAGTACTCTCATACAACTAATAATAGTGATAACAACAACACAACCACCACTAATAATAATGATACATGACACCAATATCCTTCGAGAGACTGACCATGTCTTATATGGTTTATTGCTGCTTAGGCTCTAAGCTCATAAATTCAGGATACAAAACCAACGAAATTCAACGTATTATGGACAATAACGTACATGTACACAATCGCTCATTTTCACTATACCCCCGCACGCAACAACATGCATCCACAAAGCAAAAGAAAGACGCCTCATGCTTTAACACCATGTCAACACTAAAATATACCCACTACATAATTATGCCAGCGATGGGTAGACTACCTGGCAGGGGTGCTGAGAACACTGAGCTATAAATACATTATTACGTCGCTCGCTGGGTTAGAATGAGCGGTATGGGAGCAATGCCCTCGAAGCCCCGAAGCCGCTTCCAAAACTCAGTCTCACCTCGTGTGTGTGTAAATTACGTAAATTATTAGTTTGTTTACTATGTAACTTTTGTCTTTTCATTAACTGTTCTTTGAGTTTTAAAATATACAGTATGTGTTATTGTGTACTGTCATGTGGTTAATGTTCAGCCACGTTTTAATTTCTCTGATGAGATAATAAAGCAATCTTGAATCTAAATACCTGCAAGGTAGGTATTATAGCCAGTAAGGCCCACTGAAGACCTCATCATCCTGTGAGCCGGTTTGGCCTAGCAGTAAGGCGTTAGGCTGGTAAGCAGAAGGACCTCGGTTCGAACCCGCTTCGGCTCTCCTATCTCTTCAAAAATTGTGGTCTCTGGACACTGTCTTGTGACTTTGTCCCTCACAATTACGAAACATTAAAATGGTTCTCATCACTGCCCATCTTAATGCAGGAGAAATTTTTGTGGTGACAGTGCAGCGATAGGTATATAATCCCCCCTCAATTCCCCCCCCCCCCCTCCCCCGGCCTTCTCCCCGTCCCTAATAAGCCGTACGGTTTCTGTGGACGTTAAGCACCATATTTTACTTATATTCATTATCCTGCCGCGATAGCGCAGGGAACAGATCCTCCCCCCTCCCGCCCGCCTCAGTTATTGTAGACGACTGATTGAAGTTTTTCTTTCTTTCTGTTTGGGCGTAACGTACACAGAAATCTGTTACTTTGTGTGTGATTGTGTGTGTGTGTGTGTGTGTGTGTGTGGGTGTGGGTGTGTGTGGGTGTGTCTGTGTATGCGTGCGTGCGTGCGTGTGTGTTTGTGTGTGTGTGTGTGTGTGTGCGTGCGTGCGTGCGTGCGTGTGTGTGTGTTGTGTGTGTGTGTGTGTGTGTGTGTGTGTGTGTGTGTGTGTGTGTTTGTGTGCGCGCGTGCGTGAGTGCGTTCGTGCGTGTGTTGTGTGCGTGTGCGTGCGTGCGTGTGTGTGTGTGCGCGCGCGCGCGTGTGTGTGTGTGTGTGTGTGTTTGTGGGGTGGGGGTGTGCGTACCTTTATAATGCTCATCTCAAGGGCTTCGACCCGCAAAAGCAAGGAAGACCGCTTCCACCAGAACAATAGTATCAAGGTGGTGGTGGTGATGGTGGTGGCGGTGGTGGTGGTGGGTGGGTGAGTGGGGCGAACTCGCCAGTGCAAAGCAAGTCATGTAGTAGCCTAGTACTTTGCGACTGGCTCTTTCAACAGTTGCGAGGAACAAGGTCACAGACACAGTGTCCACAAAAATGACTGTTGAGAACAACCTGAAGCAAAAGACCATGCGAGAGTCCAGGTCTACGTCCCTGTTCAAACAGCCTCTGGGCTCGCTGCATGCGTACCTTGTTACACGTGTGACGTCAGCCAGTAGCTGTTTAACTCCCTTTGTGTGCGGATTGACTGCTGCAGGACAGACGGTGGCGCAGAGTCGAATCAAGTCAAGTACTTCGGCTTTATTCCGTTCAATGGAAAACGTGGGTACAAGCAACAAAACAACAAAACAATATCTACATGTGCACTCGCGCACGAAAGCCAACGCAAGCACGATCGAGCGTGGTCGTCACACGGATTGGTGATCGACCGTTACGTTGGTTGAAGTGTTGCTTTACGTCCGCAGAAACCGTAGGCTTATCAGGGACGGGGAGCCCAGGACGGCCACCTCGACGTTCACACAACTCCTGGGCTCTGTCCCGTTACTTGCACATAAGGGGCGGGCGCCCCTTTATATTTTTCCGAGTCAAATTTTGTGCAGACTCTACAAAAGTCCATCGGATGAGAATATGAACATCCCCCCAGACTGTAATTATTGTATAACGCTCGAAACGCCTCTGAACTTTCAAGGCACACTCGGAAGATCATGTCGTCTGGAAAATATTCATTTTGCTAACTCTGTGTAATATGATCAGGTTCCTGAAAAAAATCGTTAAACTACACCTTCTATGTCGTTTTTAACTTAAAAAAGAAGTCCTAGCGCGCGTGCTGATTGGTTAATCGCATCTGTTACTCAGGGTTCGGAGACACGTTTGTAGAGTATATAGATACCTTCCTATGCTTGGCCTACTGCCAGCAAATCTGCCTTTCCAATTTTTTGCCTTTGCGGTTTATTCATCTTCATTTCCCCCACTCCTCAGACAAATAGCCCATAAAATGACGTGTAATGGGGACAGTGAATTAGATTTTGACTCATGATTTGGTGACTCGTGTTTCGCCCGGATTTAATCGTCACGGCTGACTGGACGGTATTCAAGAAAAAATCCATCAGTCTGGTCTGCATTTTCACTTGCAACGCCGATTTTCATTGACAGTCCCAAATAATTCTTGCCCCCGCCCCCCCCCCCCCCCCCCCCCCGTTCCCCACACTCCGAGCATCGCTTTTCCGGCACCTTAGTTCACCAAAGGAAGGATGTCGTAAACCAGTGCTTGGAGTTTGCCTGCTCCTACCCCTAACTGCGCGGTTCGGTTGTGTTGCTTAATGTCCTCGGATGTCAGTTGACATATTAGGGACAAGCTGAGACCAATGCCGAAGCATGGTTCAATATTGCTTTACGTCCACGGAAACCATAAGGCTCGTTAGGACGGACAGCCCAGGACGGCCACCTCGACTCTCTCACAGCTCCTGAACTATGACCCTAACTGCACCACATTTATGGCAGTCAAGTAGCTGTTACTCAGCTGCACCAATGCAAGTGAAAGTCTCCATGACAACGGTTAACCCTTTCACTGCCATGCTTGGCGCGCCGTCACTCCAAAAACGACCAATAAAAGTGCCGAATTTTAAATCATTAAAGCCTTTTTCCCCCCTTCACATCATCACGTGAAAGGATTTCTGTCAAAATTCACGCTACTTAAAGTAGATTTGTTATAAAACCATCAAATATACTGTTTGTGAGCGTGTAACTGCACTTTTCAGCCCGGGAATTTTACAGGCTGGGGCAGTGAAGGGGTTAAAACCCGACATGATCCGAGAGCACAAACGACTGCCCCGGCGATCAGTTACCCAGCGCAACACGTACACGCGGCATTCCTCTCTCCGATATCTGCAAACCAGCGTTTCCGAGTTTGAGGGCCTTGATCATCTTGTTTTACATTGTGTCCTTTACGTGCTGTAAAGGTGACGCGCATTTAAAGGCTGCAATTCTCCTTGGTCGTTGATCGAAGCGCTGCGGGTTTCAAATTGCTCTCCATCGGCCTGTTCAACGGGAGCAAGCTAGTGAGGCAGAAATTGCGAAAGTGCAGAGACGTCTGTTGAACAATGACGGAGTTGAAATCCTTCAGGAAGGTTTCATCGATCAGTACTTCATTTTGTAAGCGTTTCACGTTTGAAGAAAACGAAGTGGAATTTTGTTTTTCATTACTGACTCTTCTGTCGCCCACTACGCATCAACAGTAAGCTGTTCACTTCTGATTCTTTTCCCTTCTCGCACCAGCTAGTAAATGTTATTCCTCCCCCCCCCCCCGCGCCCCCATGTCTTATCTATTTGATTTTAATTTTTATAATTTTTATTGTTGCCTGAGAATGTGGGCCTGTTTGGCTTACCAGTTATGCGCTGGGTTGGTAAACAAAAGGACCGCGGTTCAATTCCGCTTCGGCTGTCCTTTTTTCTCTCCACAGTAAATGTGACCATACCTTCCGAAATGAGTCACACTGATACTTTTTTTTTTTTTTTTTTTTTTCTTTTTTTGGGGGGGGGGGGAGGGGTCATTTGGAGATATTTATATCACAGCAGCGAGCACACAATTCTCTTTAAATTTATGAAAGCAAATGATCAAAATCGGTTTGCTGGTCTTGTTATTATGACACTTTGAAGTCGCAACCGCCGCAGCATTTCATTCTGAGAAATCGGCAGTTTCCATCCTAATGCTTAGCAACAGGCGGGTGTATTTTCGAAGCACATTTTAATGACATTTATGAACATCTTTTGTACACAAGGAGCATAATGTCTGAGTATCCCATGCACAATCCAAGCAGCGGCTACACTCAGCTCGCCCATCCTCACCCGAGGGAAGGAGGGGAAGCAGGCAGTCAATGCTTCTGAGACGTTTGGATGCTTCGGATAATTCTCTGTCTGTCTGTCTCTCTTTCTCTGTCTGTCTCTCTTTCTCTGTCTGTCTCTGTCTGTCTGTCTGTCTCTCATTCTCTCTCTCTGTTTGCCTGTCTCTTTTTCTCTCTTTGTCTCTCTTTGTCTATCTCTGTCTGTCTGACTTTGTCTCTCTCGGTTTGCCTGTCTCTCTTTCTCTGTCTGTCTCTCTTTTTGTTGTTGTCTATCTCTGTCTGTCTGTATCTGTCTCTGTCTGTCTCTGTCTCTGTCTCTCTCTCTCTGTCTTGTTTCTCTCTTTTTGCCTGTCTCTCTTTCTCTGTCTGTCTCTCTTTACCTGTCTATCTATGTCTGTCTGTATCTGTCTTTCTCTGTGTCTGTCTCTATCTGTCTATCTGTCTGTCTGTCTCTCTCCTTCCTCGACCTCTCGGCCCTTTTAGCGCCTGCTGTCTGCATTTTATACAATGACCTAAGGAATAATACAGCCTCATTTCCGTGTCTGCCTCCCTTGTGAAGCTGCCAGAACGGCAAATTATTCCACATTGCTTGTCTTTGTGACAGTAGTCTGTAGCTCTCATCCTTTGTGATACGGATGTTACTGAGAAAGGTTCAAAGGTTCAAATACCTCCCCCACCCCCACCCCCTCTTTTTTTTTTTTTAACGCAGTGGGGTGGTAGCGTTTTTTTATTTTATTTTTTTATTTATTTAAAAAAACAACTTTGTTTGTTTGTTATTCTCTACTTAACGTTGGTTTTTATTGTTGTTGTGGGCATTGGTACTGGGCTTCTGTCACTGTCATTACAAGGTTAGGCCCCATTTACCGTATTATAATTAGCACTGAGTGTTGTTCTGATGCTAGTGCACCCTTTCATCTTTCTGGCATCAAAGTCTGCCACATCCACGGCTGTCAGGAACGTGACGCGTGACGGGATCCACTGCTGGTGTGGCAGACGATTTACGAGCAAAGGAAAGCGCACAGGTAAGGGGAACACTGTGCTGTGCTGCTCTCCGTTCTGTGCTAACAGGTAATTTGATGTAGACGGTTCCGGGCTGTCAATCACAGAAGCTGTTTCAGCCAATCAGAACGTCACAAATAATATTCCGCGCGAAAAGCTTGAAGAGTTTCACCGTACTTTGCCTGATGTGGTAAGTCTAATAAGCTAAAGCATTGCCAAAAAAGTAAACACACACACACACGCACGCACGCACGCACGCACGCACACCCACGCACGCACACACACCCACCCAACACACACACACACACACACACACACACACCACACACACCACACACACACACACACACACACACACACACACACACCACACACACCACACACACACACACACACACACACACACACCCCACACACACCACACAACACCCCACACACACACACACACACACACACACCACACACACACACACACCACACACCCAACAAACAACACAGACACAGACAGACACACAAACACACACACCACACACAACCACACACACACACACACACACACACACACACACACACACACACACACACACACACACACACACACACACACACACACACACACACACACACACACACACACACACACACACACACACACACACACCACACACACACACACACACACACACACCACACACACACACACACACACACACACACACACACACACACACACACACACACACACACACACACACACACACACACACACACACACACACACACACATACACTCAAACAAAACAAAAACAATAACAAAAAAACACTACCACCACCAACAGAAAACAACAACACAAAATGACAACAACCACAAGTAACAACACAGCTTCAGAATAAGTAATGCGCGTATACGTTGATCGATGGCCATAGATGTCCCGTGAGCGAAACTGCATTCATTAGAATTTGCATGAACGCTGGAATCAGACAGCTTTAGTGGGTTTGGAGTAATGGGATTTTAAAGCCTTGTCCCAACACGCACAGAGTCACCTAGGAACGATGTGTAGTTTCAGGCGATAGGGAAATTGTGAATGTGTTCTGATTTATGGCACTGTACGTTCGTCCTGAGATAATCTTACGTGGTTGTCAGGACGATTAAATACTACTGCTCCTACTATACAACCTAGCTAAACTGGCACAGCACGGGTTGTCAGCTCCACTAAACCTCGGTGCGGGGAAAGGAGTGTGTGTGGGGGGTGGCGGGGGGGGGGGGGGGGGGGGAGGGGGGCAGACTAGACTGTGTTTGTTCGTCCTCAGATGACTCTGTGTGGTTGTCGTCCTGAGGTGACCCTGTGTGGTTGTCGTCTTAGCTGACCCTGTGTGGTTGTCTTCCTAGGTGACCCTGTGTGGTTGTCGCCCTAGGTGACCCTGTGTGGTTGTCGTCCTGAGGTGACCCTTTGTGGTTGTCGTCCTGAGGTGACCCTTTGTGGTTGTCGTCCTGAGGTGACCCTCTGTGGGTGTCGCCCTAGGTGACCCTGTGTGGTTGTCGCCCTAGGTGACCCTGTGTGGTTATCATCCTGATGTGACCCTTCGTGGTTGTCGTCCTGAGGTGACCCTGTGCGGGTGTCGTCCTGATGTGACCCTGCGTGGTTGTCGTCCTGATGTGACTGTGTGGTTGTCGCCCTAGGTAACCCTGTGTGGTTGTCGTCCTGAGGTGACCCTGTGTGGTTGTCATCCTGAGGTGACCCTGTGTGGTTGTCGCCATAGGTGATCCTGTGTGGTTGTCATCCTGAGGTGACCCTGTGTGGTTGTCGTCCTGATGTGACCCTTCGTGGTTGTCGTCCTGAGGTAACCCTGTGTGGTTGTCGTCCTGAGCTGGCCCTTTGTGGTTGTCGTCCTGTGGTGGCCCTTCGTGGTTGTCGTTCTCAGGTGACCCAGTGTGGTCGTCGTCCTGAGGTGACCCTGTGTGGTCGTCGTCCTGAGGTGACCCTGTGTGGGTGTCGTCCTGAGGTGACCCTTCGTGGTTGACAGGACGTTAAAATCCAAGAACTAACTTACTAACTGTGTGATAGACAGAACGGTAAAACACACACACACACACACACACACGCACGCACGCACGCACGCACGCACGCACGCCCGCACGCACGCACGCACGCACCACACACACACACACACACACACACACACACACACACACACACACACACACACAGCACGCATACACACAAACACACACACACACACACACAAATACACACAAACCTAACAACAGCAACAACAGACAAAACCTCAACTGAAAACACAAACAAGCAAACAAACAACACGCCTCGTCAGGTCCGCTAAACCCTAGCGCGAACTGACAGACGACACCGCGTTCGCTCGTCCTGACGTGACCTCGTGCGGTTGACAGGACGATAAAATGAAAATCCCCAAAGTAGGCTAGTTACTAACCAACAACGTGACACCGGCACAGGCCGCCGTGCAGTAATGGTTTTGCAAACTCCGAACGCTGGTTTAAGACATCCTTCCTTCAACAAACTCCAAGCGCTGTTTTACGACACCCTACCTTCAACCATTGCCGTATTTAGTTACGCCATAGGGTCCAGAAAACTGTCAGCTAACGAGCAGTGTTTTGTTGGTGCTCAAACGGCAGTAAGTTTGTTACAAACAACTCAGATTATATCACACGTTTGTTTTATAACTGACCATGTTGCTCACGCCAGCTCAGATAAAACCAAAATCGTTTGAATCGAGACTAAAACTTTTTTTTTTTTTTTACCCGGGGTGGATGCGTCTCATGTTTACGTGCGTACTTGGGCGCAAGGTTGCTTCCACAGTCTTCTCAGTACCCAGACCTTTCGGAGGGCGCTGACCGCGTCGGTGGACAGCTGCGCGGAGATAAAATCTGGCAGAGTTTGGAGGAAGGTGCCGGAAAGCGATGCTCAGTTTGGGTACTAATATGACTGTAGAAGCAACCTAGCGCCCAAGCACGCACGTAAACATGAGGCGCATCCACCCCAGGTAAAAAGAAAAGAAAAAAAAGAAGAGTTCCGTCTCGATTCAAACGATTTTGGCTATATTTGAGCTGGCGTAAGCAATATGGTAAGTTCTAAAACAAACGTCTGATATAATTTGAGTTGTTTGTAACCAGCTTACTACTGTTTGAGCTCCAACATAAAACTGCTCGTTAGCCTACTGTTTTCTGGACCCTATGGAATAACTAAATACGGCAGTGGTTGAAGGAAGGATGTCGTAAACCAGTGCTTGGAGTTTGGGATGGACCGTGGCTGTGGCTTGAGTGAAGGAGTGTTGGGATGAAGGACTGATGTCTAGAACAAAGCCAATGAAGTTGGCACGAAGACTGAACCCCCACCCCACCCCACCCCACCCCATTCCCACAGCCCCGACTTTGAATTTAACTGAGAATTTTTTTCAGCTAAGTTATTTAGTAATTGAGCTTTAGCCTCCTGTCATCCGCACAGTGTTTTTTTCCAAGGAAGGTGCCGGAAAGCGATGCTGGGAGTGTGTAACGGTTGGTGCCCCGGCCCTGTGCGCGAGCGGTCGGAGCGGGGACAGAAACAGGCTGCAAGCGAACAACCGTCTGTGTTGCAGCAGCCGCGCGTCTAGCTGCCGCACGTTTTACTACACGTACGACATCATTCTAGCACCGCAACTGGCACTGGCCCATAATAACACACTGGCTGGCTTCCTATAGCTTTTGTTTTGGCCCTGCCAGCTAGCACGCACCCGCGATAACCTGTGCTGCAACGCTGCCGCACAATTCCTAATTGTCACCAGTGCAAATTATCGCAGGAAGGGGCCGCGTATTAAGAGGACAGCAGCCTTCGTTCGTAAAGTACGTGTACGACGTTGCCGCGGGAGGATTACCCTCTGCTTGAACGCTCCCCGAAGATTATTTATTCATCACTTGTCTCGGAGACACCGTCTGAGTAGTAAATACTCACCCAGCCACATAAAAGCGCTTTTAGCGACTCTTCGTAAACGTGTTCTCCGAGAAAGTGGTATGCAATGCGCGTAACATCAACGGAGTTTTCTTCTTCTCAGCTCAAGAATCACCCAGAAGACAATTTACGAAAATATCGTATGGAAAAAGGAAAATTTTGCATGGCGAAGACCGCCTGTGACATCGCGATCTGTTGACTCCCAAACGCTTTCCTGTTTATGGATTTGTTCGGAGCCTGTTCTGTGGAATCTCATATCACTCCAGAGCACTCCCCGAGAACAACTTTTGCGGATAATTCGTTCATAACACATTCTGCGGAATCAGAATCAGAATCAGTCTCTGCGGAATCAGTACCTTCCGAGGATCTGGACGTCTGTTGAACACATGCCGACGAAGCTAGTAAGCACGTTGCTAGGACTGTGCTGTCATAAGGTCTAGTAGTCCGCACGTTCAAAGAGAACTCTTCCTTTGAATGTGCCGTCCGTCTAGTCACCACACTCTAAAGTCTGTCCAAAAACAGTCCCGTGTCGCCTAGTCAACACACTGACTCTGAAAGGGACTCCCGTAGCACAGGACGTCTCGTCAGCACGTCAGTTCAAAGGAAGATTCTCATATCACAGCCTGGGAAGTCACGTCAATTCAGAGGCAGGTTCTCATATCACAGCCTGGGACGTCACGTCCATTCAGAGGAAGGTTCTCGTATCACAAAAAGGGACGTCTCAATTCAGAGGAAGATTATCGTATCACAGATTGGCACGTTCCAGTCTTCAGCACGTCATTTCAGGGGAAGATTCTCCTATTACACAGTGGGACGTCTCAGTTTCCAGCACGTCAATTCAGAGGAAGTCTCATATCACAGATTGGGATATCTGGTCAGCGCCATCTTGGGAAGATTGTGGTATCGCACTCTGAGAGGAGAAATCAGTACATTCCGGTGAGGACTCTCATGCAACAGTTTCGGACGTCCAGTCAGCTGGCTGCGAGTACTGTCGTTATGGACGTCTGGTCAGCTCTTTTGAAGGAAAACTCTTGTGTGGAGGTTCTTTTAGTTAACACACTGCGAGGGCTCGCTGACACGATGGCTCACTGACAAACGGAGACAACTCCCAGTCTCACTTCGCCTTGATGTAACCGTACTAGTTTACTGGGCGTAAAACGCCAAGTTACCCAGTCTCACTCCGTGAACTGACTGCAGACAGATCGCCCCTTTCTCAAAACATGGGCATGGTATTATAGTCATTTCATTTTGGGCCTTTCTAAACGCCTAAACACATCTCGGGGACCCCGGGAAAGCTGAACACAGTCTACCAGCTGTGCATCTCACACATTTCGTGATGAGATGCATTTTTTCTACCCGTTCTGGTTTTGAGTGACCTCTGTTCTACGATTCCAACAAGAAGATTCCGCTAGGCTGTCTTTGCGTGGTGTCTGAGGACGTCTGCGAGCTGCGGACTTGCAAACTCAACATTGGTAAGTACGACTGGTTCTGGAGTGACAATTAATTGTTCACTGTTATACTGAAATCTGCATTTGGAACCACTGAACTCAAAATTTATGCTGTGTGTTGTTGTTGGTGCTGCTATTATTATTATTATTGTTATCGCTGTTGTGGATTTCTTTTCTTCGTTTGTTTGTTTGTTTGTTTGTTTGTTGTTGTTATTGTAAGACCAGACCTCACAGTTAAAAGGGAAACTCATCCACGATCACAGATGTCTCAAGTGAGCAGAGTGGCGTTGACAGTGGTAAGTAAGTAAATTGGTGTTTTACGCCCAGTCTACCTATTTACCTCTGTCAACTCCACTCTACTCACTTACGGGATATCTTTGATTATGGTGGAGTTTTCGTTTTAACTGTGAGCTCTTACAATTTTCGTTTTAACTGTGA
>JABMCL010002280.1:150000-155000 GCA_018857735.1 Alviniconcha marisindica | reverse complement strand
TGTGTGTGTGTGTGTGTGTGTGTGTGTGGAGAGAGAGAGAGAGAGAGAGAGAGAGAGAGAGAGAGAGAGAGAGAGAGAGAGAGAGAGAGAGAGAGATTTTATAAGCACGTCCGTTAATAGCATGCAACACCTCAATAAAGGCGAATACGCCATTTAAAGCAGTGCCAGCTAAGCGACAGCCGACTCTCGCAAATTAAGCTTTCAGCGCAGTTAGCGCAGCTTGAGCATCGGGACTTCCGGATGGCCGGCACCGAACAATGCGGCGCTATCACAGTTTGAACAAACTGTCCGCCTTTTGCCAGTTCACATATAAACAGTTCACGTATCCATAATACAAGCAACCTCGGACAATAACTCTGCGGGTGGTACTTCGATCCGCCGAGAGTTGGCGAGACTGATTCTGGCTGGCAACGAGACAGAAAGAATAAGCATCGGGCAAACTGGACACTCTCCATCGAGCAACAGTGGACGGACTCCAAGGTTTTATCTTTTTTTTTTTTTTTTGGAGGGGGGTGTGGTGTGTGGGGGGGGGGGGGGGGGGGGGGAAGGGGGGGGGGGAGGGATGGTTATTCAGTGGCTACAGCAGACAACACAACACAAAAAGGCAGCAGACAGGCAAGGCTTTCATGGGTCAAGCATAAAGGAGTCAATGCTGGAGGCATGCCAGCAGACAGAACTCAAGCAACCCAAGGAACTGGGGGGCGGGAGGTTTATATACGCACTTCTTGCAGACACAAAGCCGAGGGCATTTCACCATCGATCGCGTGGAGGAGAGGAAGACGTAGAAAGAGGAAGCGCTTGACGATATTACCTGTAAGGACGAGAAAAGTCCATCGTCGTTCAGATGTACATTATAAATGTTTCAGTTGCTAGGGCAACTTCTGATGGACGGTGTGGAACGCATAAAGGTCTTCTAGAGTGAATATACATACCATCTTAAGCTGAAGTGAACTGTACCTCAAACTCCAGAAAGTTTCGTGTGTTTTTTTTTTCTTCTTCCTGTGGTATAGGAGTTTTTGCACGAGTGACGTAACGTACAGTTCCGGGCTGCCAATCGCATGCGCACTTTAGCCAACCGGAACATCACAGTTAATAATAGGCGGGAAAAACTCGAAGAGTGCCTTCCATGTTTTCCGACATCATAAAATCGGAACAAAAAGTTGGTGGATTTCGAACAAACCCTTCAATATCAGTAGTAACCGCCACATGTCCATTCATGACGAGAGAGCTCAGCTGCAATGAAATGCATGCATGGTGGCCAGATCACCGTGCGTTCCATCAGTCAACACAATACCTCATGGTGGCCAGATCACCGTGCGTTCCATCAGTCAACACAATACCTCATGGTGGCCAGATCACCGTGCGTTCCATCAGTCAACACAATACCTCATGGTGGCCAGATCACCGTGCGTTCCATCAGTCAACACAATACCTCATGGTGGTCAGATCTCCGTGCATTCCATCAGTCAACACAATACCTCATGGTGGTCAGATCACCGTGCATTCCATCAGTCAACACAATACCTCATGGTGGTCAGATCATCGTGCATTCCATCAGTCAACACAGTACCTCATGGCGGTCAGATCATCGTGCATTCCATCAGTCAACACAGTACCTCATGGTGGTCAGATCTCCGTGCATTCCATCAGTCAACACAGTACCTCATGGTGGTCAGATCACTGTGCATTCCACCAGACAACACATGGTGGTCAGATCGCCGTGCATTCCACCAGTCAACACAGTACCTCATGGTGGTCAGATCGCCGTGCATTCCACCAGTCAACACAGTACCTCATGGTGGTTAGATCATGGTTCATTTCACCAGTCAACACTTGAGATCATGGTTCAACAAACGCCACATGTTTTATTTACGACTGGCGTGAATGTGTGATGGATGTAGCCCGCTTAGCGCCAGAAACCATTCTTTGTGTAATTACGTTGACACTTGGCAATAAAGTTGTGTTGTATAATCCTACGTACGTCACGGTTTGTGGTAATAACTCAGTGTGGAAGACACTTTTTACATGGAGGAGAGAGAAAGAGAGAGGGGGGAAAGAGAGAGGGGGAGAGAGAGAGGGAGAGAGAGAGAGAGAGAGAGAGAGAGAGAGAGAGAGAGAGAGAGAGAGAGAGAGAGAGAGAGAGAGAGAACGTTGTCTATCTTTTCTATTTCAGGTCAAGCGCAGGCTAATCCAGGCTTTGGCCATGCACTGGATTCACACGAATGGGAAAGCTTGCCGTTCGATTTCAGACGAGAAAATTATGCATTGGCCCAATGGCCAATTATGTGGCTGCTTCCACGTGGAACATTTTAGCGTCTTGAGTCCGAGCACCCAAACCATGCTGTTTTTGTGGGGATAGGATGGGTGGGAGTTACGGAGGGAGAGAGGAGAGGGGAGGGGAAGGAGAGAAAAACCATGAGCTTAATGGCACAATCCTATAATAATTAACATAGTGGGCAATTCTGATCACAGAGAAAATCCATACCATAAATGGAATTACATGTGCATTACAGCTCGCTTCGATCGAACTCTGATGCGAAACATTCAGCTGTAGACAATTATTGCAGCATTTTTGCATACAATATTTCAGACTGGAGTTCATGGAGTTCGTCGTTGGTAGACTAACGCACTGAAAGGGCAAGGGTTCGACCCTTGGACCAGAGCAGTTTCGGCCGTATGTTTGAGGAGGACCGCCTGAACCTATTATGATCGGACCCGCTCGTCTTAAATGTACTGGCTGTCACACGATACACGCAAAACTTGACGGGTTAAAGAAAAGGGAAGGCCGACATATTCAACCTTGCCGCTACTCGAGTTACCTTTCCTTGTGACCCCTGGCCTTTCCGCCACTTCATTTCAAACGGCGGGCTCTCATTAGCGGGCCGGTACAGCTCACCGTTTGGAATATAGCATGCTGTATTTGGAACGGACAGGTTGAAACCGATGCACTGAGCCGTTTTAACCGTACGGTTATGCTGATACACGCTTCGTTTGGAATCAGTTTTTTACGGCCCTCCTCAACCATACGGCCGAAAAGAAAGAAAGGAAAAGATATATTAACACACATCGATACTTGGGATTCTTTCCCTTTGCAGGCGGATAAACGTTTGATCATTACTTTAAGACACTGTACTTTCCAAAAACAGACCCACAATTCTGGACAAAATCCAGAAAGTGTAGATTTTCAAGCATTCTGGTTGTTTGCCTGAGAAAGTGAGTGCGTGCTCGTCGGAACTGCGACGAGAGTTCACAGTGAAACATTTATCCGCATGGTGAACTACACGGAGATCTCTGTATCAAACTGTACGTTTACACGGGGAAAGGATCACTGAATCAAACTATACAACCACACGGGGAAAGGATTACTGAATCAAACTGTACAACTACACGGGAAAAGGATCACTGAATCAAACTGTACAACCACACGGGGAAAGAATCGTTGTATCAAACTGTACAACTACACGGGAAAATAATCACTGTATCAAACTGTGCAGCTACAAGGGGAAAGGATCACTGTATTAAACTGTACAACTACACGAGGTAAAGATCACTGCACCAAACTGTACAAGAACAGGGACAATTTTCACTGTATCGAACTCTACAACAATCAGGGACAATCTTTCACTGTATCAAACTGCAAGTACACATTGGGAATGATCCCTGTGTTATACTGCTAGGCTAAACTGCACACAATTTTTACAATAATAATGTGTACACATATTTATGACCGTTTTACGTCGAAATTCGCAGCGCATGCGCTCTTTGTGGGGTTACATAAAACTTAACGCGCCAGGTGCTGCAGAGATTAAAACCAACGTCTGGTGTTATGGCTGACTGGAGTACTGGGCGAGTGTTGAAGTGTTGTGCAAAGTTCACCATAAACACGCCGAGGGCTTTTTAAAGGACTCGAGTTCAGACCTTTTTCTTCTCTCTCTTAACCCTCGCAGTATGTCGCTTCGAACAGCACTGTCCCTACGGCATTGGTCATTTTGGACTCAATAATTTTTCATAATATGGGATCATCTTCTTCTTCCATGACGCTTTATTGTCCACAGAAACCGTATGGTTTATTATGGACGGTGGGGGGGGGGGGGCTGGGGGCGGAGGGGGGGGGGGGAGAATGGGATAGGCAGTGAGAGCCCACGCCCACATCCCTGTTCACACAGCTCTGAGCTCTTACAGGCTAATCAGATTTCGGCCTCTATTTAGTGTCCTGATTTCACCCACGACATAGGAACTGTGTAGTTCAAATTACACCTTTGTATATTTTTTTTTGATGTAAACAATATAAAAACGAAAATCTGCATGTGCACTTGCAACAACAAATTTCAGGAATATCTCAAATTTCCAGATGATAGCGTAATTGTTTTTTAAATTTAGGAGCTTCGCGGATGAGCTGAGCTGAGCAGCTGATCACTCTTTGAATTTTATCAAGGAGAACCCGAGGAGAGCCAGCGAGGAGAGCATTACAATAATGAAGCCTAGAGAGAACAAGAGAGGAAACGAGAGTTTCGGTGGCTTCAAAACAAAGATACTGTCGGATATATTGAACCCATTCGCCTAATCTCCCTTTTTAGATACAGGCAATTTCATGTGTCTGTGGGTGCACTATGACCCACGACGTACTTTTAAGGTTAAGCTGTTCGATTTGACGTTCAGATCAATAGATCACTGCCCGAGCCACGGGCAGTGGCTGCATATTATATATTACGCAACGTCCGTTAGTGAGGCAGGCTGGGAGAGAGAATCCGGATTGCGATTTACATCTGAATGACCCCCTCGCGCTATTCACAACAATCCGCGCGAAGTGAGAATTAATTTTCCCGCTGGGGTGCACCGAGCTCTATTTGACAGCCTAAATCACTGCAGTGTCTTAAAATATGCAGATGCTATGCTCAGTTCTGTGACAGCCCACCTCGTGTTTACTGTCAAGCTAGAAGCAATGCGTCTCTTTTGGGGGGAGGGGTTAAATTGAAAGGGGGATTCTTAAAAGACAAATG
>JABMCL010002280.1:137500-142500 GCA_018857735.1 Alviniconcha marisindica | reverse complement strand
CCTTCAAAGGAAACGATGATGGAATGTGGTTCGCTTTATTACTGAACTTCCTTCACCTCCTCTTCCCCGTCCCCACCTGCGGATTCCCCCCCCCCCCCCCACCCCCCACCCCCAGTTCTGGTCCACCGAATTCTCCTGCGTGTCACGTATTCTTGAATCTCCTGTGGTTACATTGCCGCCATGGTTTTTGAGCGTGTGACTTCAAAGAGCCAATCGCAAAGACGGAGCGAACAGTCTCTCGCTGTCTCTGTCTCTGTCTCTGTCTCTGTCTCTGTCTCTCTCTCTCTCTCTCTCTCTCTCTCTCTCTCTCTCTCTCTCTCTATATATATATATATATATATATATAAAAACGTATTTTTCTGTGTTGAAACAACGGTATATCTCTATCTCTGTCTATCTGTCTATCTATCTATATATCTATCTATGGCTGCCAGTGTTTGGGATTTTTTTAAACGTGCGCATAGACGGTGATGCATGCGATTGCACACACAGGGCGCTGTACGGACGCCGTAAGAGAGTCTGCACTGGAAGGTGGCTCTGGGAGGATAGTCGCTTGCCGCACCGGGGTCTCGAACCCGCGACAGTGCTGGCCTGCCTTACTTTCAGCTGGACGCGGCTGTGCCAACAGGGCCATCCGACGGGGCACCATCCAGGACTGAACAGATGCCCAGATGTCGTGCTGCGTCCTGCTTAGCGGGAAGTTGCTCGGGGGGGGACTTCCGGCTGACACCGGATATCCGCTGCTTCCTGCCCTGTCGCATTGTCCCAGTGGACGTCCCAGAGTTGCCCCCCCCAGGCCCTGCACAAAAACAACTAAAAACGAACAGAAATAACAACAAAAAGCACGCACACAAAACAGAGAGAGAGAGAGGTGAGGGAAGGAGGGAGGGAGGGAGAGGGGAGGGGAGAGAGAGAGGGAGAGAGAGGGAGGGAGGGAGAGGGAGGAGGGAGAGAGAGAGAGAGAGAGAGAGAGAGAGAGAGAGAGAGAGAGAGAGAGAGAGAGAGAGAGAGAGAGAGAGAGAGAGAGAGAGAGAATCAGTCCCATTAATGACCTTTTGGCAGCCTCACAAGCAACGAAACTAAGCATGCTGCAGCCAGATGGAATATGTGTGTGTGTGTGTGCGTGCGTGCGTGCGTGCGTGCGCGCGCGCGCGCGCGATCGCGCGATCGCATGTGTTTTGAATGTACAGATTCACCGTTGTCTTATTGCATTTCCTCATACGCAGCAAGCAATTCAATTTCACCTCGATATTACAGGACCATTAGCACAGCGAACAATCAGATTATCTACGTTTCTGGTTGGTTAGTCCTACAAGAAAATCACTACAAAATCGAATTAATTAATTAATTACGTCAAAAAGAAGTTATAAGAAAAGTCGGTCACGAAATTAGTCCAATAATTATGATTTATCATCACGATTTCCTGGCTGCTCAGTTGCCGCTGTAAGAAAAATCCCATTCCACACTATTATAAATTACTGGTTAAAACACGGTAGGAAGTAAGGAATTAAGTGAGCCGCGGACAATCTGATTATCTGCAGATGGTTAAATTACTTATTCTGTACTAAACTAGATTAACTAGTTCCATGCCAAAGCAGCTGTCCTGCTGGCGATTGCTCCTTCTAAAGACTGATTCTCTGGAAGAGAGGGTTAAGGGTCCAGACCTCCGAGGGCATGAACCACGGGTAGCCTGCAGAAATTAAGGCTAGTTCAGTTAGTTCATACAAAACTGCTTGCATATGTTACAACGCAATCACAGGTTATGCACCCCCCCCCCCCACCCCCACCCCCACCGCCCCCATCCCCCTACACCGCCCCCTTATCTTTTCAAGTTTAATCTTACTTTACGTCCACAGACACCGTAAGGACAATAAAGCCGGGGAGCCCAAGACGACCTCCTCGACTTTCACACAGATCCTGAGCTCTGAGGTACGAAGGTCAATGTTGCTTTACGTCCACAGAGACCGTACGGACTATACGGGACGGGCAGACAGACAGACATACCCCGTCCCTAATAAGCCGTACGGTTTCTGTGGACGTTAAACACCATGTTTACTTACTTACAGACAGACAGACAGAGAGAGAGAGAGAGGACGTTAAGCACCATGTTTACTTGAGAGAGAGAGAGAGAGAGAGAGAGAGAGAGAGAGAGAGAGAGAGAGAGAGAGAGAGAGAGAGAGAGAGAGAGAGAGAGAGAGAGAGAGGACGTTAAGCAATGTTTACTTGAGAGAGAGAGAGAGAGAGAGAGAGAGAGAGAGAGAGAGAGAGAGAGAGAGAGAGAGAAGAGAGAGAGAGAGAGAGAGAGAGAGAGGAGAGAGAGAGAGAGGACGTTAAACCATGTTACTTGAGAGAGAGAGAGAGGGAGAGGAGAGAGAGAGAGAGAGAGAGAGAGAAGAGAGAGAGAGAGAGGAGAGAGAGAGAGAGGAGAGAGAGGAGAGGAGGAGAGAGAGAGAAGGAAGTAGTGGCTCGCAAAGGGGGGCTGGGGGGGGCGGGGGGGGGGGGGGGTAACTTGTCTACTAAGCTGTTGCCTTGCGGACGGCACGATGATCTGATTCGGATTCACCACTCACTTGCAGCTGACGGGCCTATTTCTCGTCGTCAATAGCTGCGCTTCATTACCCGTTTGGAAGGCTTTGTTTGGAACCAAGCAGTCTTCCGCTGTGTTCTACGGTTTACTTTCTCTTTCTTTCTTTCTTTCTTTCTTTCTTTCTTTTATTTAATGAAAGTCTGTTTCATAGAAGCATTGATCTTAAGATGATCAAAACGACAATGTGTGGCTATAAAATACAGCATCAAAACGGCAACAAACCAAGCGAAACAAACAACAACAGCATCAGCAACAGCAACAGTAACAGCATCAACAACAACAACGAAGAAGAAGAAGAAGAAGAAGAAGAAGAAGAAGAAGAAGAAGAGAGAGAGAGAGAGAGAGAGAGAGAGAGAGAGAGAGAGAGAGAGGAGAGAGAGAGAGAGAGAGAGAGAGAGAGAGAGAGAGAGAGAGAGAGAGAAACTGATTTTTATTTGATTGATTAAACTTTATTTCTCAACGGTAAAAATATTAGCACAAAGGCCGACTCACATATCCGCCCTTTTGCAACAGTACTACTAATAACCAAGACATTCATAGTGAGATAGTATGATAGTAGGATATAGAAAAATACAGCATCAGTAATCAGAGAGAGAGGGAGAGAGAGAGAGAGAGAGAGAGAGAGAGAGAGAGAGAGAGAGAGAGAGAGAGAGAGAGAGAGAGAGAGAGAGAGAGAGAGAGAGAGAGAGAGAGAGAGAGAGAGGAAGGGAGCTATACTTCAGTTTATGAGGAAAACGTGGCGGTCACTCTTCGGGCTTTTCGCGCGGACTATTAACCGCGACATCGTGGGTCAGACGGAAGTGCAGGGATGAGTGGCAGCCTGGAACCCGTTGTCATGCCAGCGATGCCACACGATGCGCTAAGGACACACAAAGGGTTAACACGGCGGCTGCAGTCGCAGAACGCTGGGTTCAAGGCCGAGGTAGCAACAGTACAGACTACATTCGTGTTTTATTCTGTTTTTGCCTACAGCGCTGTATCCGGTGCATGTTGAGTCATGACTCTCTCCCTGGTTCCCTCCCTCCTACCTCCCCCACCTCCCCCACTCTGTGTGTGTGTGTGTGTGTGTGTGTGTGTGTGTGTGTGTGTGTGTGTGTGTGTGTGTGTGTGTGTGTGTGTGTGTGTGTGTGTGTGTGTGTGTGTGTGTGTGTGTGTGTGTGTGTGTGTGTGTGTGTGTGTGTGTGTGTGTGTGTGTGTGTGTGTGTGTGTGTGTGTGTGTGTGTCTGTTTCCCTGTATGTCTATCTGTCTGTCTCTTGGGGATATGTCATTGTCGCGGCCAGCCTGTTGTTGTTGTTGTTGTGCACCTGTCTGTATGCCTGTCTATTCATGCCGCCATCTCTGTCTGTCTGTATGCCTCTCACTCGCTCTCTCGCTCCTTCTCTTCTCTCGCTCTGTGTGTCTGTTTCCCTGTCTGTCTGTCTGTTGGGGTTATGTCACTGTCGCCGCCAGCCTGTTTTTTTTAAATTTGTCTGTTTGTCTGTCTGTTTGCCTGTTTGTCTTCCTGCCGTCATCTCTGTCTGTCCGTATGCCTGTCACTCGCTCTCTCTCTCGTTCTCTTTTCTCTCTCTCTCTCTCTGTCTCGCTGCCTGTCTGTCTCTTTCCCTGTTTGTCTGTCTGTTGGGGTTATGTCACTGTCGCGGCAAGCCTTTTTTCTCCATTTGTCTGTTTGTCTGTCTGTTTGCCTGTCTGTCTTCCTGCCCTCATCTCTATCTGTCCGAATGCCTCTCACTCTCTCTCGTCGTTCTCTGTGTGTGTCTGTCTCGCTGTCTGTCTGTCTGTTTCCCTGTTTGTCTGTCTGTTGGGGTTATGTCACTGTCGCGGCCAGCCTGTTTTTCTGCATTTGTCTGTTTGTCTGTCTGTTTGCCCGTCTGTCTTCCTGCCGCCATCTCTATCTGTCCGTATGCCTCTCGCTCGCTCGCTCGTTCGTGGCTATGTCTACTTCCTCTTTTCTTTCGTCATTAGTTTTATTTTTCTTTATTTTTCTTTTGTATCTGTGCTGATGCATGTCATGAATAAACTTCTATTTTCAGCCGCGATACTCCGTGTTTACATTTGCAGACAGTCTGGATCAACTGTGGCTTCCGAATAGGCAATATCTCTTTGTTTTGTTTACGTGTTACGCTCAGATACTCCTTTAGTGGAAGCAGGGGTTATTTCACTAGCTCAGAATTCTATAATTTGTCGCTTTGGTTTAATTCTTTGCGACAAAGTCGGGTCGCCTTATTTGAGGAAAGCCACAGCAGCAGTTCGAAGAGCAGCGGTATAAACTCAGTCCCTCAGTGTGTGTGATGTTTCGTTGCTTGCATTTTTTAACGTGTCTTCGAGATTTGAGTGACAGGCTGCGATTGGAACCAGTGAGCGCAGGTGAGATGCATCACAATTTCAGCCGCTAGTTTTCTCCATGGCGAGATG
>JABMCL010002280.1:120000-122500 GCA_018857735.1 Alviniconcha marisindica | reverse complement strand
GGTTTGGCCTAGCGGCAAGGCGTTAGGCTGCATGGTAAGCGGACTGTGTCGGTTTGATTCCCTCTTCGGATCTCCTTTTTCTTTAAAAGTTGTGGTTTATGGACACTGTTTTGTCACTTTGCCCCTCACAATAAATGAAACATTCAGACGGCTCTCATCGCTGCCCGTCTTAATGCAGAAATCGTTCTGGTTGTAACAGCGTGGCTTTAGGTACAGTTGCCCCCACCTCCTGGGATCTCGGGTCCACGAGCACTTCTTCCGGAAACAACTCAGCATTAAACTGGTTTAGCGAATGGACAAGTCTTTGCTAGTCTTCATAAAATATGGGTTGTCCAAACCGGTAGAAGAGAGCAAAATAAAAAGTTAAGATCAAATGTTCTGTTAATTTTTTTAATGCCCTCTTGAAAAGCTGTTTTAAATTTAGGAGTTGAGTTCCTTGAGTACTGGCTGCATCAAACAAGGTCGAACGTCCCAGCTCCCATGTCGCACACCGCTGTCTCTATGGAGTGCGACAAGAGAGGTCCGTGCTCACGTCGCCCTTTGGACTTCCTTTTGTACGTTTGAACGTGGTTCTGCCTCTAATAATGATCAGTCCTGTAAGTCTGTGGTCTTCAGGAGGTCTTCCATGCTGCCCCACAGCTCTTCTTGCAGCGTTGCACCATGAGGCCACTGCTGCCTTCTTGCTTCTCTGACTGAGAGGGGGCGGAAGTGTAGAACGTGCTCTGGGGACAGTGGTCCTGTCAGTCCGACATGGACAGTCTTCAGTATGGGCCAGCCCTAGTCATGTACCCAGACTGTGGTCTGTCTGGCATGGACAGTCTGCAATATGGGCCATCCCTTGTCATGTACCCAGACTGTGGTCCTGTCAGTCTGGCATGGACAGTCTTCAGTATGGGCCATCCCTTGTCATGTACCCAGACTGTAGTCCTGTCAGTCTGACACGGACAGTCTTCAGTATATGCCAGCCCTAGTCATGTACCCAAACTGTGGTCTGTCTGGCATGAGCAGTCTTCAGTATGTAAGTGGCAAGAGCGCTAGTCGCCACATGCATTGGATCAGGCGGCAGTGTCCAATCCCAAAGGCCATTCTTAACCCTTTCACCGCCACGCTTACCGCGCCGTCACGCAAAAACAACCATCAATGTACGAAATTTGAGATCCTTAAAATAGCCTATGTTTTTTCTCCTTCTTTGCTTTGGCATATGACAGGATTTGCTCCGAAAATCACAATAGTGAAAGGAGGCATGTTATATGACAGAAAAATACTCTGTTTGCAAGCATGTGTGTGGGCACTTTTTGGTCCGGAAATTTTACCGGCTGGGGCAGTAAAGTGGGATAATATACGTTTGTCGACTTGACTTCGTGGACTTCGCGAAGGATGTTTTTGGTCACTTCAGTTCTAAATGCAAAAAGAACGGGCTATCCATGCCCAAATCTTCGCCGGGCGATTTGTCGCGAAGCGCATCCCTTCAGCTGTGATCAGATGGGCCTCACAGCATCCGCTGATGCTCCAGATGGGCAATGCAATCGTCAGTCTCTTTATTCTTAGTGATGGCAAATCCTTCCATTGTCCGTAGGTCGAGACACCTCGCCAACAAAGGCCGATGACCCGGTCATGGCTGATAAACTGACCAGCCAACCAGCGGTCACGGCTGATAAACTGACCAGCCAATCAGCGGTCACGGCTGATAAACTGACCAGCCAATTAGCGGTCATGGCTGATAAACTGACCAGCCAATCAGCGTCAGCTTTGGCCAAAGCGTCAAACTGACCAGCTAATCAGCGTTCAGTTTCGGACACATCGCTAAGACCTCGCTCAGTTCGACTTCTTCTTCTTTCATGGTGCTTCACGTCCACAGAAATCATAAGGTTTATTAGAAACGGGGGAAGGGGGGGGGGGGGGAGGGGTCGGATAATTATGAGTAGCTTGTCCAAGCGCCCCGACCCGCAAACCGAAGAGACCGTCATCCACCGCAAGAACAAAACTGCAACGGTGGTGGGGCCCCCGCCAGCACGAAGCAACTTGTGTACTTCGCTAATTATTGCTGTTTCAACAGCTGAGTGGAACAAAGTCACAATTCAAAGACAGTGTCCGAGAAACAACTGCTGATGAACGACTCAGCAGCCAGACAATCTATCCAATAATGAGAGCCCTGCTCCACCTCTCTGCTCTTGATCTCTCCTGGGCTCTCTTAAATGCGACTTGCCAAGTACGTTGGAGACATCAACAACAACAACAACAAATCTCGACGATGTCTTGTCGATGTAGTCGAAGCTACTTCACGAAGAGGCTCCGACGTGTACTATTAGAAACGGCTTTAAGACGGAAGACGGTCTGTTGCTGGCGTTCAGGTCGGTGGGCGGGGTCGTTAACTCCGTTCTCAAACGGACGAGGAACGAGATTAAAGATATAACTTATACGCCAGCTGTGACACTTGACGGTGTTTTGTATATCACGTCTCGCTAATCGTTACCGACGCTAGTGGACTTTCTAAATTAAA
>JABMCL010002280.1:110000-117500 GCA_018857735.1 Alviniconcha marisindica | reverse complement strand
AATAACCAAAATTCAACCAAAAATTGAAGTAAAATTAAATTTTAAAAAATCAGAGGATCGCACACATACACAGGCATACACGCAAACATATACACACACGTGTGCGCGCACAAATGCCTACACACAAACATATACACGCAACAAGCACAAACACATATGCACGTGCACACGCACAAGTATACATACAAAATTTTATATACACTCTTCCGTCGTCAGTATTTTCTTCTTCCGTTGTCAGTATTTTCTGCTTTTTCCATCATCAGTATCTTTGCTTCTTTGTGAGCCGGTTTGGCCTAGCGGTAAGGCGTTAGGCTGGTAAGCAGAGGGACCTCGGTTCGAATCCGCTTCGGCTCTCCTTTCTCTTCAAAAGTTGTGGTCTGTGGACACTGTCTTGTGACTTTGTCCATCACAATTAATGAAACATTAAAATGGTTCTCATCGCTGCCCATCTTTATGCAGGAGTCAATGTGGTGGTGACAATGTGGGGATAGGTATATAATCTCCCTCTCCCGCCCACCTCCACACCACCTTCCCCTTTTTCTCCCCGTCCCTAATAGGCCTTATGGTTTCTGTTGACGTTAAGCACCATGTTTATTTACTTACTTCCGTCGTCAGTATTTTCTACTTCTTCGCAGAAGTTACTGACGTTTTTAAAGGAAATTTCTCCCATCTCTGTATAAGCATGAATGAGTAAGTGAACATTATTTTGTGATGAAACCTTATACATGGAGCACAATAACTTCCACACAAAAATCTATAGCATGTTCATAGCGCCAGATGCAGAGTGGGTGAGAGAGAGAGAGAGAGAGAGAGAGAGAGAGAGAGAGAGAGAGAGAGAGAGAGAGAGAGAGAGAGAGAGAGAGAGAGAGAGAGAGAGAGAGAGAGAGAGAGAGAGACAGAGACAGAGAGAGAGACAGAGACAGAGACAGAGACAGAAAACAACAACACACAAGCAAACAGAAATCCCAATGTAGCAAAAACACAGCAAAAGCCTTCTTACAGCAAAGTTCTGCAGAACTTCCACGAAGTGGTGAGCCAGCAATTGATTGGTAGGTGCTGGGAATTTCCCGTGGGACAAAGCGCTTAATGGGGCAATAAAACATACACATTTGTTTTTCCTGTAATGCGTGGCGTTTCTTTTTCTTTTCCTTTTTCTCTCTGCTCTCCGCATGCTTGGGACAGAGCGGACGCAGAAATTAAGGTCCCATCTCTTGAGAGTCAAGAGCTGACAAAAAGTAATGTTCTCCCTTTAAAAAGCAACACACAAGGGAGTTAATTAGCGCTCGAAATACGTAACACAAATACAACAACAAAGACCTGAGTCGCCTACAGTAACTCTCACCTGGCATGCGTGTAAATGCAAGTTACATAAACTCCACCTGTGTTTGTGTATATGAACTATGTATATATAGTTATATGTATTTATAAGGTGTATATACGAATATATATACTTTTTTTTTAACCAGAGCTTATGTATATGGACTATAATATGGCGCTATGAACATACTAAATATTTTAAAACGCTAGCAGCCATTCTGTTTCAGATTTTAATATATTTTTGAATGTGGAAGTTTCTTTTGTCCCTTTAAAGCCTGGAGTAGTCAGAATATAGTCCCACGCATGCTTCGCCCGCTGCAAGGAAAGTTCTTCCTTGTCCTGTTTTCAACCTTTCCGGTCCATTCACTTTCCTCATTTCAAAATGCTATCCCTACTTGTCCCGTGTGGGCCGCGTAAGAAAAAGGTCGCCCTGCTCATAGTCACAAGCGATTTAAGAAGGTTCTCGCGGTGAGTGCCCACAG
Organism: Alviniconcha marisindica; assembly: GCA_018857735.1. Classification (NCBI taxonomy): domain Eukaryota; kingdom Metazoa; phylum Mollusca; class Gastropoda; family Provannidae; genus Alviniconcha; species Alviniconcha marisindica. Next base: position 115,701 of record JABMCL010002280.1, on the reverse strand, counting down.
AATATAAATACATAGCAAAACATGGTATAGTGCATCGATAGATAGATAGATTGATGCCAGTGCGATTTTTCATGTTTTATCTATCAAGCGCAGGGAAAGCTTGATCACTGCATGAGATGACAGCGTGAGTGTGTGTGTAGACACATACGCACGTGTGTGTGTGTGTGTGTGTGTGTGTGTGTGTGTGTGTGTGTGTGTGTGTGTGTGTGTGTGGGTGTGTGTGTGTGTGTGTGTGTGTGTGTGGTGTGTGTGTGTGTGTGTGTGTGTGTGTGTGTGTGTGTGTGTGTGTGGTGTGTGTGTGTGTGTGTGTGTGTGTGTTGTGTGTGTGTGTGTGTGTGTGTGTGTGTGTGTGTGTGTGTGTGTGTGTGTGTGTGTGTGGTGTGTGTGTGTGTGTGTGTGTGTGGTGCGTGTGTGTGTGTGTGGTGTGTGTGTGTGTGTGTGTGTGTGTGTGTGTGTGGTGTGTGTGTGTGTGTGTGTGTGCGTGCGTGTGGTGGTGCGTGGGTGTGTGTTCAGTGTGTCAGTGTGTCAGTGGTGTGTGTGTGTGTGTGTGTGTGTGTGTGTGTGTGGTGTGTGTGTGTGTGTGTGTGTGTGTGTGTGTGTGTGTGTGTGTGTGTGTGTGTGTGTGTGTGGTGTGTGTGTGTTTATGCATGGATGTGTGTGCGGTTGAGAGTGAATATCTGTTTGTACTACTTTGTAACGGGCCAATGGCCTATACAAATAAACATTTTGATTGATTGATTGATTGATCTATGAATGACTTTTTACCAGGACGTTTATTTGCTGTTGTTCTAATTAAATGTTTTATGATTGGAGTGAATGTGTGATGAGTATACTTGGCACCACAAAACATTCCTCGTGCAATCAGTGTACTGACACTTGGCAATAAAGTTATATTGTATTGTACTTTATTGCTGGAATTTGACGTTGTAACAGTGAACTAGACAAATTTGTGACGTGACTCGTCACAAATCTGAAACAGAAGGACGATGTGCCTCTGGTAGACTTTATGCACCTTGTATTTACACGCATGCCAGGCAAGTTACCGTAGGCGACTCAGGTCTTTGTTGTTGTACTACTGTTACGTATTTCGAGAGCCAGTTAACTCCCTTTTGTGTTGAGAGACTTGTAAAAAATTGATTGTGTGATTCGTCTTGAGATGACCCTATGCGGTTGGCTGGACGTTAAAATGCAAGAACTGACATACTAACTTTCTTTTAAGCCTGGGGTAGGTTGTAACAGAGCTTTACGATCTTTATCCGGTGTCAGGCATTCATTTTTCCTGTTCATTCTACTTCATTTTCCCCACATACTCTTCAGAAATAAAACGGCGTGTGTCCTGAACGGTAAATCAGACTTCTCTTGTTAATTTATCAGTTTGACTTCCTCCTGATATCCCCATCGCGGTTGACTGGACTTTAAATATAAAGTACAGTGGAACCCCTATTTTATGACCAGCCTAAAAAAATCCAACTTAACTGGTCTTTAAAGAGGAGTGGTCCCTGCAGGTGAAGAATCTTTTTACATTCAAATTTGAATTGAGGGTTTCAGAGGTTTTCTGAACAAGGGGTGGAAAGCATGCATCAGGCTGGTCTAGCTCTCATCGGTGTGGTCTTTCATCAGGGGGTTGGACTGTAACGTACATACTCAGCCTGCGTACTCGACCCCCCCCCCCCCCCTCTCTCTCTCTCTCTCTAGCGCTCTCTTTCTCTTCCTTTCTGCCTGTCTGTCTGTCTCTGTCTCTGTCTGTCTTTGTCTGTCTGTCTGTCTCTGTCTGTCTGTCTGTCTGTCTGTCTGTCTGTCTGTCTCCCTAGCACTCTCTCCATCTCTTGCGCTCTCTCTCTCTTCCTCTCTGTCTGTCTGTCTGTCTCTGTCTCTGTCTCTCTCTCTCTCTGTCTCTCTGTCTGTGTCTCTCTCTCTAGCACTCTCTCCCCCTCTCTCTCCCCCTCTCTCTCTCTAGCACCTCTCTCTTCCTCTCTGTCTGTCTGTCTGTCTATCTGTCTGTCTCTGTCTCTATCTCTGTCTCTCTGTCTGTCTGTCTCTCTCTGTCCGTCTCTCTGTCTCTGTCACTCTCTGTCTCTGTCTCTCTGTCTGTCTGTCTGTCTCTCTCTCTCTATCTCTCTCTCTCTGTCTCTGTCTCTGTCTCTCTCTCTCTCTCTCTCTGTCTCTCTCTCTCTCTCTCTCTCTCTCTCTCTCTCTCTCTCTCTCTCTCTCTCTCTCTCTCTCTCTCTCTCTCTCTCTCTCTCGTTGTGCGTGCGTGCGTGCGTGAGTTCGTGCGCGTGTCTGCGTGCGTGCGTGTGTGTGCCTGCCTGCTTGCCTGCATGCCGGCCTCACCCGGTCAATGCAGAGCTGTACACTGTACAGACAGGGTTAGCTTACTACTAAGCACTTGCAACCCCAGATCGCTGAGTGCCTGTCCCTGAGGGCGGCTAGCCGAGTCTGCGAAGGAGCCTGCCATTCAGAGGACGTCGTTTTGATCAATGGCTGTCTCCGATGGGACGTCCCTGGATGGCCGATGCAGGCAGACCATTTTACCACGTAGATTCTCATCGAGATTCCAGCGTTAGGAACCGAATTTAGATTCGTTCTCACAAAGTTGGAATCGTTCTTTCCTTCTTACGGATTCAGATTCGTTCTTCCGTTCTTAGGAATTTAGATTCGTTCTTACGAATTTAGATGCGTTCTTACGTCCTTACGAATTTAGACCCGTTCTTTCGTTCTTGCGAATTCAAATTCGTTCTTTCGTCCTTACGGATTTAGATTCATCCTTTCGTTCTTGCGAATTCAGATTCGTTCTTACGAATTTAGATTCGTTCTTCTGTTCTTGCGAATGCAGATTCGTTCTTTCGTTCTTACGAATCCAGATTCATTCTTTCGTTCTTACGACTTCATATTCATTCTGTCATTCTTACGAATTCAGATTCGTTCTTTCGCTCTTACGAATTAGCGTCTTCACAGCGCCAGAGAGAGAGAGACAGACAGACAGACAGACAGGCAGACAGAGACAGAGACAGAGATTGATTGATTGATTGAACTTTATTACACAAGGGTAGAGGTTTAGGCACGATTCCAAGGAAATATCTGCGATCAGCTAACCTTCCCAAAGCCATGTCACAAATGGTGCCTTTTCCCGATGAAATAAAAATTAAACTAAAACATGAAACTTTTTAAACTACCGCTATATTTCTGATGTAATGTGTTTGGAGAAATAAAGGAAGTGCCACAAGGTAAATGCATCATTATTTCTTGCGCTGTGAGCCTTTTTTGGTACAAATCCGACATTTCATGGCCGCCATTTGTGACATGGTTTTGGAAGGTTAGCTGATCGCAGATATTTTCCTTGGAATCGTTCATGATTAAATAAAGACAGGTTTTATGAGAAAGAAGGAGGCCAGTTCTTACATACAAATGGTTTTATTGTGTGTTGCTTGCAAATTAAAAGCTCCAAACAAAGGAAGATAATCAGTTTTCTCGCACGTTACCGATGGTGTCTTCTGAGTGTGTATCAGAAAATTGTGACTTGTTCACAACGGAAACTAAAAAACTCTTTTTTTTCATCAGCTTAGTAGATAACCACATTACACCTTATTTGTAATGCTTGTTTGATGACAAAAGAGTAGATACGAATAAATTACAGTCATTTCTTCAGGGGTGGTTAACGTGGTGTCTTACAATGGTGTAACGTGCGAGCACACAAAATAATTATTTCTGCTTTACCATTGACTTTAGACCTACCCTAACGTACCAGGCCACATCAGTTGACTTGCGGCAGCAGCGTTTGACCTCTTTTTGCGTTGTGTGTGGTGTATTATTTTACTAAAAAAGGGAAAGCACTCTGGTGTCTTCTGGGGTGAAGGATGTAACGCTCATACACATTTTTTGTTCCCACTCGGCTGAGTGTTTGTTTGCAATCTTTTGTAACCAAACTTGGTATTGTGGTGCACCATGAGCCGGAATGTCACGCGAATGGGATTCTATCTCCAAGGTCAAGGTCACAGTGTGGGCTTATATAATCAAAATATGACAGTTTCTACTATATCTTTTATTAGTTCCAAACCAGTGAGTCTTTTGCAACCAAACTCAATTTGAGTGTAATCATTAAGCAAAGAAGTGTCCAGTGAAAATGTTGGTTGCTGTGTTCAAGGTCAATGTCACAGCCAAGGTTAAAGTTTCAGTTAATGTTAGTTTGGAGGGTATCTTATGCATCCCTGAACCATTTGTAACCAAACCCAGTATGGTGAGACAGAGTGTCATATGCGAAAAAAGGGTTTCTATCTTCAAGGTCAAGGTCACAGTAACTGAATTTGGGGTTTATACAATCAAATATTTACAATTTCTATTATATGTTCTGAACTGCTGATTTTTGGCGACCAACTTAGTTTGACAGTGGGATGTTCATAAGCTGGATGGTTGCTTTGCTGTATTCAAGGTCAAGGTCACAGGGGAAGGTTCTGAACTTCAGTGAATGTTTGCCCGGACAATATCTCTGATCGGTCAAAAACTTAGTATGGTGATGCATCATCAACCAGACTATCATTTAGAAATATCATTTTGCGATGTTCAAGGTCAAAGCCACAATCGTTTCTACTAGATCTTCAGAAATACTGAAACTTTTGCAATCCAAATTAGTTTGATGGTACATAATCACAAGACAGGGTAAGACACCGTGAAAAGATTTTCTTGCTTTTACACAGGGCGTGAGACAGAGAATATGGCCTGGGGAACTGTGGACTAGATTGCTGCCACTCTTGGCTATCCCGATATCTAAAGCAGTGGTCAATACCGGTTCCAATTAAGAAAACGTGAAAGAACATTGCTTTTGTAATAATACTTGTTTATTAAGTTTTTTGGTGAATGGTTTCAAGTGTGTTATTCTTAATATCCTTTTGTACTTGTGATGATGTCCACATAACATGTGAGACAGATTACTAATTAAGTGCGAATTGGTTATTAACTTTAGAAAGCAAGAAACAAATATCCCTCTAACATGTATATTTATATATACGGTTTAGACCAAGTTAGTGCAATACATCCCCCCCACCCATGGGCCTCCAAATTACTTTGGGGAAAACAAGAAAAAAGAAGAAAGAAAAAAAACTAAGGAAAAGAAATGTGTAATCTATTTCGTGCATGTCTGTACTTCGAAGAAGACATTTTAAACCAAAATCGTAAAGAGGCAGGATAAAAAATATAAAAAAATGACAGAAGTGACAGATATTCCTTTATTAATTAGGAAATATTGTATAATAAAAAAGGCAAGAGTCAAACTGGCCACTGAGTCGACTCTATTCATGCATTTCTGGTGCCCTCTGTAACACGCGAGACACTGGCCTATGACGTAACATAATGCACAATTAACCAAGTTCCGTCACCCTGTCAATTTATGTCTTATATTTATGTACACAAGAGATGTCAAACTTTCATTTCCAAATAATAGCATTAAAAAATTCACACTTTGAATTTTTACCCTCTATGTCACAATTTTGACCAGTTTTCAGGAGAATGACCATTATATATATAATATATGATCATAGTGGGAAAATCAATGCCAATCGATAATTATGAACAATACAAAAGAGTAATAAATCAAATCACTGGGAGACTATACATGCATGCATATATATTAGAAACCAAGAAATTGTTTGATTTTGTTGTTGTTGTTGTTGTGTGTGTGGCTATTTATAACAATCTGCTTCTTTTCCAT
>JABMCL010002280.1:102500-107500 GCA_018857735.1 Alviniconcha marisindica | reverse complement strand
TCTCTCTCCTCTCTCTCTCTCTCTCTCCCTCTTCTCTCTCTCTCTCTCTCTCTCTCTGATAGAACCGTGATGGTTGACTGGGCGTAAAACACCAAGTTACTTACTCTCTCTCTTCTCTCTCCCTCCCTCCCTCCCTCTCCTCCTCTCTCTCTCTCTCTCTCTCTCTCTCTCTCTCTCTCTCTCTCTCTCTCTCTCTCTCTCTCTCTCTCTCTCTCTCCTTCCTTCCCTCCCCCCTTCTCTCTCTCATCGCGCTGTCATGTTAGACAAGCCGTGGGGGCCAAGGAAGCGAAGGGAGGAAACTGCGCGCATGGAGGCACATGCGCTCCACCTCCTTGTGCTTCCCTGGAGGTTTCAGTTGGCTTCTCTTGAGTCCCTGGAACTGTTTTCACAAGATCTGATGGTGACGTCCGGCTAATGGAATAGCCAATACCGCTAAATGCACCAACCCGACAACCCTGGAACGCGATTCTGAGAGAAAACACAGACTCGTGGCTATAGTCCTATCCCTTCAGATTGTTTTAGCCCAGGTCAGTTCAATTCAGTTCAGTTCAGTTCAGTTCAGTTCAGTTCAGTTCAGTTCAGTTCCGGATGACGCCCGATTGAGACGTAGGTCACGTAGACCCATGTGCGCGTCACTGATCAATCTTTCAGAAGTTTCTCGCATGTTGCCTTGGAACAATTCTACCGTGTACCTGATGAAAATGGCGCGATCCCGTCATTTCGCGATCATTATTTATTGACCGCCAATTTTTTCCCCCTTCTCTTTCCGGTTTCTCTCTCCAGGTAATATTGATGAAGGGGAGTGGGGGGGGGGGGGGGGGGGGGGGGGGGGGGGGGGGGGGGGGGGGGGGGGGGGGGGGGGGGGGGGGGTCTGGTCCGGCTTGGATCCCTTGTTGATAAAGCATCTTGCTGCTTAACTGGCTGTGACTGTAAAAACACATTCACGGCACTGCGACTGACGTGCCTTCGTTGTTTGATATCACTTTCTGCTAGAATACTGTTGCAGAATGACGCGAGCTCAACACAACAAATCATCACCATCAGCATCAACATCTTCGTAATGTGTACACACATCGTCGTAATCGTCATCATTATCACCACCACTACCACCACCATCATCATCATCATCACCACCACCACCACCACCACCACCACCACCACCACCACCACCACCACCACCACCACCACCGTCGTCGTCGTCGTCGTCGTCGTCGTCACCATCATCATCATCATCATCATCATCATCATCATCATCATCATCATCATCATCATCATCATCATCGTCATCACCACCACCACCACCACCATCACCACCACCATCATCATCATCATCATCATCACCACTACCACCACCACCACCACCACCATCATCATCATCATCATCATCATCACCACCACCACCACCACCACCACCATCGTCATTATAACCACAGTGAATCGGTTACCAGGTAAACGGCTTGACTGCGAAACAAATCGATGACATGCACAGGGTGTGTTCATGATTCAGATCAACATGGCTATACTGAATATTAACGTCTATTAAAGTGGGGGGTGGGGGGGGGGGGGGGGGCTGATAAGGAAGTTGGTTTAAAAAAAATGTTCGCAGAATGAAGTTTGATTGACTGGGAACTCGACCTGATGACGGAATGTTTTACTGGCTGGGGACCAGGTTAAAGACGTGTTTACAGAATGTAATGGGATTTCGACAGAAATATTTACTGGCCGAGAACCCGGTAAAAGACGTGTTTACAGAATGTGTTGTTACTGGCTGGGAATTCAACGGAATGCTTTACCAGCTGGGAACCTATTAGAGACGTGTTGACAGAATGTAGTGTTACTGACTGGGAATTTGATTTGAAACCTGTTAAAAGAATGAAAATATAATGGCTGGGAAACCGATTAGAAACGTGTTGACAGAATGAAGTGCTACTGGCCGGGAATTTGATTTGAAACCTGTTAAAAGAATGAAAATATACTGGCTGGGGATCCAATTAGAGACGTGTTGACAGAATGAAGTGTTACTGGCCTATAACCCGATTTGAAACCTAGCTGTTAAAAGAACGTGTGTGTTTGTTTGTTTTTACTTGCTGGGAACTCGATTATAGAGATGTTGAGAAAACAACAACCACCACCAAAAAAATAAAAATAAAATAGAAGAAAAACAAAACAAAACAAAAACAGCGAAAAAACAAACAAACAAACAAAAAACAGCAGCAACGACAAACGTTTTTCTCGACTGGAACCCCATTCGACGTGTTTACAGGTGGAAGAGTCTTTTTCCGTCTCCATTTTGGTTCCAATGAATATTGCACACAGAGTAAGTAATACTCGCCATCGAGGCACTTTCCTTAGCAAGAAGAAATGTAAATATTAAAGAAGAAAGCTTTCGTTCTGGGTCACAATTGACGTTGGTTGAATAAAAAATAAATAAAATAAATAAAAATAAATAGAGGCGGTTTTATTCCTTAGCTAAACGCAACAGTTAAACCATGGGAGAAAATCTTGTCGCAAATCAAACGGTTGAGCCTCGCTTAAAAACACGGGATATGCCTGTATAATTTCTGCATTTCTCTACCTTTCTGTTGCATGTCTGCTAGGATACGGAAACTAATCCTGAACGGTTTTAAAGAAAGAGAGAAAGAACTAAAAAGAAATAGCAGAGCGGCAGAAATGCCAAAGGGGAATGAAGTATATATTTCCTTTGCTAAAGGCGATGGCACACTCAGCTCTCAGGCACTGTCGTAAGAGAGTGTCTGATCGGATCCGTTGCTATGGGAACAGGTAGAATTTGACGTCACAATCAGTCAGTCTGATTGGATCCTTCATGCCCTATGTTCATCCATCAAGCATCCGATAACCAGTGAAATGGCTTATGGTATGTTGTACGGTGATCCTTCCCAAAATTAATGGCCGATTTGTCTAGGGTAGAGCGGCCACTGCTGGCCTAGCTGTACTCACGCGGTTTTCTTGGGCAATCGTCAATCCGGGTCTGAACACCGAAATGTACCCAACAAATCACGGTCTGCTGTTTTTGCCTTCAGACCGCTTCGGCATCTTTGTGATAATAATGCTAGCGGCGTTATCTCACTCAGTCGCTGCTGGTATCGTACGTCTCTTGTTCTGTTTGTTAAAACGTGCAAGTGTGTGTGTGTGTGGGGGGGGGGGGGGGGGGGGGGGTGTGCGTGCGTGCGTGCGTGCGTGCGTGCGTGCGTGCGTGTGCGTGCGTGTGTGTGCGTGTGTTTGCGTGTGTGTGTGTGAGAGTGTGTGTGTGAGTGTGTGCGTGTGTGGGTACGCGCGCGCATGTGTGTGTGTGTGTGTGTGTGTGTGTGTGTGTGTGTGTGTGTGTGTGTGTGTGTGTGTGTGTGTGTGTGTGTGTGTGTGTTGTGTGTGTGTGTGTGTGTGTGTGTGTGTGTGTGTGTGTGTGTGTGTGTGTGTGTGTGTGTGTGTGTGTGTGTGTTTATCGGTATTTCCCGTTCGCCTACATCCGATTCAGCTCAGTTCAGTCGATGTATGTATGCTCTTTAGACCATTCCGGATACGTCGACTTTATCCGGTTCATTTTCCGGACTTCTCCATGTCATAAAATGCGGCTTGCATTTTGTTTCCTGATCTGGGACGATAACAAAATTGCCATTATTTTTGTTGGCTTAGCTCAGTGCCATAAATAACCGAGGACATTGAAAGCAGCTCTTTTTTAATTATTATTAATCCAAGCATAGGATGGACCATAGCCGTTCATGCTTTTTCATTCGTTGCCAAGAAACACAGGCTACACCGAACAATACGGTTTAAATAAAACATGCGACGAGAACAGCAAAGCCGTGCGTTTGCACCGAACAAAGCGATGGAAACAGCCCCGTTGTCTGCAGGACAGAACAATACAATTGAAAGACCCCAGCCTGGTGGTTAAATTGGGCCGAACAATGCCACTGGAATATTATGGCCTCCCTGCACAGTCTGGTTTCAGAGCGAAGAGGTTATGTGGTTGTTTTACGTGCCATAGCTCGCCGTTAACCTGCATGATTGCTGTTTTTCTCTCACAGCAATATCGATTTGACGGTACACATAGGTAAGCATTTAGGAAAACATGGTTACAGCACGTCGACAAACAAACAAGCAAAACAACCACACAGACACAGACACACACAGACACACAGACACACACACACACACACACACACACACGCACACGCACACACATACACACACACACACACAACACACACCACCACACCACCACACGCACGCACGCACCCCCAGCCACACCCCACAAAACACCACACACACATGCACACCCCACACACACACACACACACACACACACACACACACACACACAACCCCACACACACACACACACCACACACACACACACACACCACACCACACGCACGCACACGCACACTACACACACACACACACACACACACACACACACACACACACACACGCACACACACACACACACACACACACACACACACACGCACAAGGATAGTGGATTAAAGGCGGCTCACGCTGAAAGTAATAAATATAGCACAGGAGCTTTGACTGTGTAGCCAAGAACGCTGCGGATGTAGTCACAAGTGATTACGATGGCCTGCAGGAGCACAGGGAAACAACGACGTGTTCACAACGATACCAAAAACTATAACATATTGATACAAAGTTTTGTTCTGCAGTCAAAGCATTTCTGAACAGATAAATCCGTTCAAACGTCAGAGCAGTGTCCACATATGAAAATGTCCACACAAAACAGCGTGTTAACAGCGCCAGATGCACACTTGCATACATCACTCAGTTATACATTATGAACATAAAACGAGCGGCTTTGTTCTAGACGTCAATCCTTCATCCCAACACTCCTTCACTCAAGCCACAGCCACGGTCCTTCCCACACTCCGAGCATCGCTTTCCGGCACCTTCCTCCAAACTCTGCCAGATTTGGTTACACCCCCTTTGGGAAAACCCGGAGGCCTTCCCAACTCTTTATTCTCCAC
>JABMCL010002280.1:77500-80000 GCA_018857735.1 Alviniconcha marisindica | reverse complement strand
TACTGGTGACCGTCAGTGATGTGCTGTCCTGGTGATGGTCAGTGACTGCTTGTACTGGTGTCCGTCAGTGATGTGCTGTCCTGGTGATGGTCGGTGACTGCTTGTACTGGTGACCGTCAGTGATGTGCTGTCCTGGTGATGGTCAGTGACTGCTTGTACTGGCGAAGGTCAGTGATGTGCTGTCCTGGTGATGGTCAGTGACTGCTTGTATTGGTGATGGTGAGCGATGTCCTGTCCTGGTGATTGTCAGTGATATCCTGTACTCGCGCCTGGTACTTCTACACGCACTCGACCTGAAGTGCAAATTCAGCATGAAGGGCAAATTCAGCATGAAGTGCAAATTCAACCTGAAGTGAAAAATCTGCGACGTGACAACCGTCGACGGGGTCTTTCAACAGTTTCTGGTGGATTGTGGAGGTGAGTGTGCTCCATTGCTTGTCTGAGTGATTGAATAACTGGTTGATCGTAGGACTGATGACTGCTTGGTGGCTGCATGTCCTGGTGGAATATTTTTATCCTTCTGTCTCTGTTGATTACATAATAGTTTACTTACCCTGTATGCAGCTAATGTATGCGGCAGGGATTGGACTCTGGTTTTGGCCAGGGCCAATAATTATATGTGTAGAGCAGATGAAGTTTAAAGCGGATAGCCCCTAATCTCGAATAATTAAAGAGTCGGTAAGTCCGCTTCTGGTTCCAGGTAGAGAAATGAGGCTCTAACTTTAAACACGTTTAGGCCGGCCGGATAGACTTAATATTCTGCCCTCACACATGCCGATGTTAAAAAAAAAAAGTGCGTGTGCGTGCGTGGTGTGCGTGTGGTGTGTGTGTGTGTGTGTGTGTGTGTGTGTGTGTGTGTGTGTGTGTGTGTGTTTAAAATGTCGTCACCGTTTAGAAGATAAACGCGATTAAAGGGCTATTTGTTCATCATACACATCGGCCCTGAACTCTGCTAGTAAAAGCAATGGTCTGTCAGTCTCTCAAATCTGCGTAACTGTGTTAGTTGGCTGACCTTTAGATGTTTGATTTGGTTATCATGATTGCCTCCAATCAATATTTCCTTCTTTGTCCATGAATTTCTCTATTTACCCTGCATGCTACTAACCGTTTGGTCATGGACAGGGTGGAGGTGTGGACAAGAACTGCACTGACTAGTTTTGCCAGATGGCAAACCCACCACTCAGACAGGCAGGGTTGGGGATGGAATTGAGTACTCGGGAATATTCAAAACTTGTTTACGTGCCGTCTGTAGCCCATGTTACAGGTGAACCTTGCCTTGTAGCCAAAGTAATAAAGGAAGAGACCTTGCCTTGTAGCCAAAGTTATAAAGGAACAGACCTTGCCTTGTAGCCAAAGTTATAAAGGAACAGACCTTGCCTTGTAGCCAAAGTTATAAAGGAACAGACCATGCCTTGTAGCCAAAGTTATAAAGGAACAGACCTTGCCTTGTAGCCAAAGTTATAAAGGAACAGACCATGCCTTGTAGCCAAAGTTATAAAGGAACAGACCTTGCCTTGTAGCCAAAGTTATAAAGGAAGAGACCTTGCCTTGTAGCCAAAGTTATAAAGGAACAGTCCTTGCTTTGTAGCCAAAGTTATAAAGGAACAGTCCATGCCTTGTAGCCAAAGTTATAAAGGAACAAACCTTGCCTTGTAGCCAAAGTTATAAAGGAACAGACCTTGCCTTGTAGTCAAAGTTATAAAGGAACAGTCCTTGCTTTGTAGCCAAAGTTATAAAGGAACAGTCCTTGCCTTGTAGCCAAAGTTATAAAGGAAGAGACCTTGCCTTGTAGCCCAAGTTATAAAGGAACAGACCTGGCTTTGTAGCCTGTGCTTCAATGGAACATGTTTGCTTTAGGGATTCCATTAAAACGCTAATTGCCACTGAGTAGCCAAAGTTCCAACAGAATATACCTCTTTTCCTATGTCCAAAGTTCCAACAGAATACGTCTTTTCCTGTGGCCAAAGTTCCAACAGCATATACCTCTTTTCCTGTGGCCAATGTTCCAACAGAATACGTCTTGTGGTCAGATTTCCAGCAGAATGTCTTTTCCTGTGACCAAATTTCCAACGGAATATACGTCTTTTCCTGTGGCCAAACTCCAACAGAAAATGCGTCTTTTCCTGTGGCCAAAATGCCAACGGAATATACGTCTTTTCCTGTGGCCAAAATGCCAACGGAATATACGTCTTTTCCTGTGGCCAAACTCCAACAGAAAATGCATCTTTTCCTGTGGCCAAAATGCCAAAAGAATATACGTCTTTTCCTGTGGCCAAATTTCCAACGGAATATACGTCTTTTCCTGTGGCCAAACTTCAACAGAAAATGCATCTTTTCCTGTGGCCAAAATGCCAAAAGAATATACGTCTTTTCCTGTGGCCAAAATGCCAACGGAATATACGTCTTTTCCTGTGGCCAAAGTTCCAACAGAACACGTCTTTTCCTGTGGCCAAAGTTTTATAAAAAGAATATATACGTCTTTTCCTGTGGCTAGAGTTCC
>JABMCL010002280.1:57500-72500 GCA_018857735.1 Alviniconcha marisindica | reverse complement strand
AGAGAGAGAGAGAGAGAGAGAAGGAGAGAGAGCGTGCGTGCGTGTGTGCGTGTGTGTGTGTGTGTGTGTGTGTGTGTGATGTGATAGAGAGACAGAGACAGACTGACAGAGACATACAGAGACCGAGACAGAGAGACACAGACAGAGACAGACACTGAGACAGAGACAGAGAGAGACAGACAAAGATGGAGACAGAGACACAGAGAGACAGAGACAGAGACAGAGATAGTGACAGAGACAGACAACACACACACACACACACACACACACACACACACACACACACCCACACCACCCCCACCACCACCACCACCACCACCTCAACGAACCGGCAAAGGAGCTGGGCTTTCAAGCAATGATCGCCAGTAACGACCCGACATCCGCACGGCTTTGCAGACCTCTGGCAGTGGGCGCGCTACTGACTAGCAACTAAGACCTTCCGAGGTCTTGGGGCTCAGACCGGAAATGGCTGGCCGGCGAGGCAGCTAGTACCAGTGAATGGGACGAGGGAGCGAGCGAGGGTCGTGTGGACAAAGCACGCCTCTCTTATGGTCGGAGTGCGGGCAAAGAAAGAGGAATTGTCTTCTCTGCCTGGTGTGAGGCGCAGGAGGGAAAAAAAAACACAAAACAAAAACAAAAACATGGTGATTATGTAGACTGGGTGATGGGATGTCGTGGGTGCGTTGGTGGGTGGGTGTGGATTCTTGCCAGTGTTTTCTAGCGTTGCGGGCCGCGATGAGAGCGTGTCACTGTGAGCTCAGAGAGAGTAATTATCGTCTGCATGTGTGAGGGGCAGGAACAAAACTAAGCAAAACATGGTGATTGTGTTGACTGGGTGATCGTAGTGTGCCGTCAGGGATGGCCGCGGTCGGTCGGTTGGTCGGTCGGTCGGGATTCTTTCTACAGCTTTCTAGCGCAGGCCAGAGTGTGGGCAAAGAGAGAATAGAGGTGTGTGTGTGTGTGTGTGAGTGTGTGTGTGTGTGTGTGTGTGTGTGTGTGTGTGTGCTAGCTTACTATTAGTAATGGTAGCTTATATGTATCTATCAGATACTCTACTAGTAGCCTTAGTATCTGCTGGTTGTATGCTTACACATACATGTACAACTGAGTGATGTACGCACTGTCCGCATTTGTGCATCCGGCGCTGTGGACACGCACGTTTTGTGTGGAAGTTTTTATGCTTCATGCATAATAATTCACTCATTCATCCATGCTTCATATATGTTTATAAATGATGCTTTGAGTAGTTTTTGTTTTGTTGTTGTTTGTTTTGCCACGTTTTTTAATTCCTCAGCAGCATACCACGGACTGGTTGTTAGACTTGTCAAATGAAGTTTTCGAGTTCGAAAAGAAGAAGAAGAAGAGAGGGAGAGCGGAGTAACTTGGTGTTTTACTGACGCCAGAGAAGGATTGATTGATTGATTGAACTTTCTACAGAAGAGAGGGAGAGGGAGAGCGGAGTAACTTGGTGTTTTACTGACGCCAGAGAAAGATTGATTGATTGATTGAACTTTATTTCTCAACGGTGAAGATATTAGCACAAAGGCCGACTCACATATCTGCCGTTGCTACAGTACTACTAATAACCAAGACATTCACAGTTAAATATTATTACAGAAGGCTGTAGACAAATACAGCATCAGTAAAAATAAAAACAACAATTAAATAAAATAATAATAATAATAACAACAACCAACAAATATAAAACCAGACAGCGATTGCAACGGAAATGAAAAAAAATAGCAGTGAAAAACAACTGCAGCAAAAAAGTCTAAAACACAGTTAAACACACACACACACACACACACACACCACACAACTAAAAAAAAAGGGGGGGGGGGGAGGAAACAGGGTAATTTACAGAGAGAGCAGGGGAACGGGAGGGATAAAATTAAGCTTCAGAAAAACGACAATATCAACAAGGAAAAAGAAACGGATACTAAATTAGTACATAAAAATTAAACAAATAAACACACACACACACACACACACACACACACACACACACACACACACACACACACACACACACACACACACACACACACACACAGAGCAACTACAACAAAAATATAAACAAATTAATAAGTAAAAGATATAGAAGGATTATATACATGTACACTATTCATGTATATACACAGACATGTATGCACATATACACACACACAAAACACACAACCCCCACACACAAAACACCACACACCCCACAACACACACACGCGCGCGCGCGCGCGCGCGCGCCCACACCCCCCTCCTCCACATCCATACACGATGCATGGCAATGATGTGGCAATGAATATTCTAATAGCACTGCGATGATAACAATATACTACCGCTACTACCGCTAATACTATGAACAGAAATTTGGGAAAGAAATAAGGAATAAAACATTTAAATTAATATTTTGTATACTTAGCACAGAGCTGGTATACAATCAAGACAAGAAATGTACCTCACCCATCCAAGGAAAATATATCCATATATTTAAAACATAATTGCACGCACACGCCTGGGCGTGCGCACAAAACTTATACATAAACACATAAAATGCCAGGTGTACTCAAACATTAGGAAACTAAATACTGTACGGTTCAAGACTGAAAACTTATATGTTACATTCAGTACGAAAATGTTGAAGAGCTTTAGATTTGAATGTGCTCACTGAGCATGCTGTTTTAAGACTTCTAGGTAGCGCATTCCAACAAAAGGATCCAGAATAAGCAAAACTCATCTTATAAATGTCAATTCTTGTTTTGGGCAAAATAAGAATGCTGTTCCGTGAACTATGGTCGTTGCGCGCTCCAGTGCGGACAAGCTGTCTCAGATATTAGGGGGGATTTGTTATGGATAACTTTATGCACTAAGATACATTTATTACACTGAAGATGCTCTTTTAAAGGTAATGGACCATATGAAATGTGCCCTCGTCCAGTTAGCATTGGCGAAAGCAGCACAAAGAACTTTGACTGCACGTTTGTGTACAGCTTTAATTTTTTGATATGTACATCACTGCAGCCATCCCATACATTAGAGACATAATTAATTCTGGACATAATGTGAGCGTGAAAAAACGTATTACAAGCTTCACTGTTACAAAAGTGTCTGAGGCGAGAGAGCAGATACACATTTTTAGCAACAGCGTTAGTAATACTATTAATATGAGCTTGCCATTTAAGTTGGTCATCAAGAATAACGCCAAGGAGACGATGTTCTGAAACTTGCTCTATTACCTGTGAATTCAACATGAGACAAGAGGAGGTATACCACGCTTATGCTTTTGACGCGTGACTACTACCATACTTTTAGTTTTCTCTGGGTTGAGCAACATTGCATTCGCAGAACACCATTCAGTTACTTCTTGGATACTTGGCAGCAGCTTAGCATTTATAGCAGCTATGTTATTTCCAGAAGCAGAAAGAGACGAATCATCAGCAAGCATGTCACAATCAACTTCAGTAGATGAAATACTCAACGGGAGATCATTTATATAAATACTGAAGAGAAGAGGTCCAAGAACAGACCCCTGTGGAACTCCAACTTTGACAGAGCCCTCGGGTGAATAATGTCCAGCAACAAATACTTTGTTTTCTTTGGCTAATATATGATTAAAAAAACTGAATGGCATTGTCGCTTAACTGATACGTTTTCATCTTTTTCAATAAAATCTGATGGTCTATAAGGTCAAAGGCTTTTTTGAGATCTAAAAAGACAACACCATTCAACTTTGAGTCATTTATGGAGGATAGTAGTCTGTCAACAAGACAGGTAAGTGCTGACTGACATGAGTGTTGTGGTCGAAATCCTGACTGATGTGTATGGATTAGGTTGAATCTGTCAAGATATTTGAGCAGGTGCTTGTGCACGTGCTTCTCCAAGGGTTTAGAGATTGAAGACAAAACAGAAATGGGACGATAACTGTTGATGTCAGTTAAATCTTTCGCTTTTGGGAGGGGAACTACTTTTGCCGTTTTCAAGTCTGAAGAGAGAGAGAGAGAGAGAGAGAGAGAGAGAGAGAGAGAGAGAGAGAGAGAGAGAGAGAGAGAGAGAGAGAGAGAGAGAGAGAGAGAGGAAAAAAGCCCTGAGCAGGTCGAATTAGCTTCGCATGTTTTGCACGCTTCGCTGGCCACTGCCGCGATTTTTGACTGTTTGTTTTTATTTTTATTTCTTGGCTCTTTCAGCTTTGCTTTTGTTCCGATCGTCTTCCCACAAAAACTCTTCTTTGCGTTCACTTGCCAGTCAGACTTTTCCTTGTGGGCCGAAACAAAGTTGACTGCCAGCCTTCTGAAACAAGGCCAGACCACGCAAGGGTTGGAAGCAACGGTTGCTTTAATCAGACAATACAAAACATGCGCACATTTTCAGTGAAAACATTTTTTTTAAATCAAGCACCAAACACATAATACACTAACAATGTTCAATGATCGGAAGAGTGCACATTTTTGTGTTGTGAAATTAAAGTAACCGTTGTTTCGTTTGTGTATGTGCCTATCTTGTTTGTATTGTTGTTCCAAAGCGACTTACAAGTAGTTTACGATAGTAATCATGCTGTGGCATTGGTATTAATTTTCATTGGGATTGTTACCCTTCAGAGAAGGGCATGAAAAATTGGTCTATAGACTCATTAGAATGTTCCTCTCCACGGAAATCTTTAGTAAAAGGCGAAAGATTTTCTCGTATTTGAAAAGAAACCAGAGTGTTTAAAAAGGGCAAGAACTGTCCACCCAACCAAACTGCATAACTGACATTTACATGGTATGCTATTTTGCATTTTAGTTTTAAAGGTCTTTCAAAAACAATAATGTAATTATCTGTATTACATTTAATTTGCTAATTTCTAATATATGTTTGTATGATTTTGTTTAATAAAAAATATATAATTGTTAGTACTTTGGTCATTAAATCCTTTCCGTGAGTTGCTAATTAAATTAACTAAGGGCAGTAACTCTGTAATGTTTCTTTCGACGCCTGTGATCAGTGACTTATTAAAAAAAACAAAAAACTTTCTGCTGTTGTTTGTTTATCTCTGGAAGTTTAGATTTGTTGTTATTGTTGTCTTTAATCTAATGGTAATTTTAAAGAAAAATAACGCAAAATAAAACTTTGACGAAAATACATTAAACATTAAAAAATTATACTCGATACGCGGAGCTGATTTGGTCACGTGACTTCTGCAGGGGTTCATGCTCTTTCCATGGGTTCATGACTCTTGCTGCTAAAGACCCGTTGAAACCACAAGGGTCAGAAAAACAGGCAACTTGGAAGTTTCTCAGTTCGGCTCTGGACTAAGTCAGTCTGTGTATTCATAGTCCAAACAGACGGTTATCGGTAGTCTGTTGTGAATGCCGGGCCATCCCGGAACCGGGTCTCGCCTATTTATATATATATATATATATATATATATATATATATATATATATATATATATATATATCCGGTACTGCCGCTACGGCGCACATGTGAGCCGGTTTGGCCTAGCGGGTAAGGCTTTAGGCGGCTGGTAAGCGGCACTGAGAAGGACAACCTCGGTTCGATTCCGCGGCCTCGACTCTTCTTTCTCTTTCAGGTTGTGGTTCATGTTGTGGACACTGTATCGTTGTGACTTTGTCCCTCACAATTAATGAAGCATTAGTGACTTGACTGAAATGGCTCGGCATCGCTGCATCAGTCTCAACCGGGTTAATGCACTGAGGAGTCATTCTGGTGGTGACAGTGTAAACATGGTGCTTAACGTCCACAGAAACCGTAAGGTTTATTAGGGACGGGAGATGGTGATAGTGTAGCGACAGGTATAATTATAATCTCCCTCTTCGGCCTCCACTTCCATACCCCCTTCACTGAGTCTGCCCCCCCCCCCCCCCCCCCCCCCACCCCCCCCAACCCCCATCCTATCCACCCACTGACTGATAAGCCTTATGGTTTCAGTCAGTGTGGACGTTAAGCACCATGTTTACCAGTGACCCGGCGCACACTCAGTGGTCACGGCGGTTCAGCCATGGCTCGGACCTACTCAGTGATCATTTATGTCCACGGCTTCAACCGCGGACTGGACTTGGTCCGCTCTACGGTCCCGCAATTCCGCCGGACAGGCCCGCTGCAGACCTGTCTTGACAGTGTGACTGACTACGATTAAAAAGGACGAGGAAAATATGTACGCTGCTCGATCACCAATACTCGACGGCCGGCAAAACTGACCGGCGACGAACATCGGGAAAGACGAGACGGCGATTCCGAACTGAACGAGACAGTGACACGAATGACCGCACGCATGGACCTACCGTGCACGGCATAATTATACTGTATATTGGTCAATCAGTGTAGGTCCATGACTGGGACACGGCGTGAGCCGGTTTGGCCTAGCGGTAAGGCGGTAGGCTGGTAAGCAGAGGGACATCGGTTCGAATCAGTGCTTCGGCTCTCGGCCTTTCACTTCCAAAATTGTAGTCTGTGGACACTGTCTCAGTTGTGACTTTGTCCCTCACAATTAATGAAACATTAAAATGGCTCTCATCACTGCCCATCTTAATGCAGGAGTCATTCTGGTGGTGACAGTGTAGCGATAGGTATAATACTGAGTCTCCCTCTCCACCCACCTCCATGCCCCCCCCCCCCCCCCCCCCCCTTCTCCCCGTCCCTAATAAGCCTCACGGTTTCTGTGGACGTTAAGCACCATGTTTACTGGGACACGGGACTGAGGCTGAGTCAAGGTACGAACTGACTAGCAGCAAAGATCAGTCACGGACCTAAGATGGCAAAGATCGTCATAGCCCGGCAAAGCAAATGTGTATCAGTAGCGGCTACACGATCTTTGGCTAGCAGCAACACATCATCGGGTTAGCGCTTTCTCTCGGCCTCCCCCCCCCCCCCCCCCCCCCCCCCCCCCCCCCCCCCCCCCCCCCCCCCCCCCCCCCCCCCGCACACACACACACACTTTTTTGTTGTTGTATGTTTTGTTTTTGTTGTTGTTGTTTTTGGTGCTATTTCTTCAGTCTCACCCAGTCAGTCACTGTGACCCAAAGTGTATTCGTCAGTATTTTCACCGAGTCTCGGCGGTTTGCCGACAGCTGTGGCACTGAAAAACAGAGAAAGGAATATCAGAGAGAGAGAGAGAGAGAGAGAGAGAATTATTATATACTCTCATGCACAGAGTCGTGCACTTTTGGCAAACTGTGATACTGTGATTAGCACGGCAAGAATGATCACTAGCTGTAGCAGCAGGCTGCGGCAGCGTCACGTGGCGCCATTGTCACGAGCCGCCTAGGATCGATAGTGCGGCGCAACTAAAAAAGGAAGCAGCTGGTTTGGGTCTGTTTTAACGAGACGCGAAGTCAGTGTCGTCTTCGTGATGCAAGCTAACCGATCTCTCTCCACACCGAGACAACCAACGGACAGAACAATACATTTCTTGACGCCTGCGGTGTGGCGGGTTTCACGTGGCAAATCCTGTTCAGTGTAGTTTTGTTTTCTTGATTGATTTTACGTCGTAGGCTCAGTCCGTGACGCGGCACGGCCGCTTCGACAAATACTTGATGTAATCCAATCAAGTATTGGCTCTCTCAGTGACAGACTGATTGCTTGTTGTGCCACAGCGGGCAGTAGGCCTACTGATATTAGTAAGTAAGTAAGTAAGTAAGTAAGAGAGTGAGTGAGCATGGTGCTTAACGTCCACAGAAACCACAAGGCTTATTAGGGACGGGGAGAAGTGGGTAAGTGGGTATGGAGATGGGGGAAGATGAAGATTATATACCTATCGCTACACTGTCACCACCAGAGTGACTCATGCATTAAGATGGGCAGCGATGAGAGCCATTTTAGTGTTTCATTAACTGTGAGGGACGAAGTCGCAAGACAGAGTCCACAGACCACAACTTTTGAAGAGTAAGGAGAACCGAAGTGGATTCGAACCGAGGTCCCTCTGCTTACCAGCCTAACGCCTTACTGCTAGGCCAAACCGGCTCACAGATATTAGTAAACTTGTAGTGGTAATAAGTAAACATGTACTGATAATTACACACATGTGGACATATTTACACTTATTTACACATATTTACAATAATGTGACAGAATTGTTTACAATAATGTGGAGATATTTACAATAATGTGGATATGTTTACAGTTGTGTGGACATATTATTTACAATGATGTGACATAAATTACCTGGAAATATTTATAATTATGTCGACCTATTTACAGCTATGTGGACATATCTACAATAACATGGATATATCAGTTTAGAATAATGCGGACATATTATTTTATAATAATGTGACATAAATTACGTGGACATATTTAGTAACTTGATTATGTGGACATAATTATTTAGAATTATGTCCACATAGTTACAACTATGTGGACATATTTACGATTATGTGTACATATTTACAATTATATGGACATATTTACAACGATGTGCTTTTGACGGTAGTAATCCGACACAGGGCAGACCGCCACGGCCCACTCCATCAGGTCGTCTCGAGCAGAACGATAACCCCGTACTATCCCTGTACATTATCTCCCCTGGTGAGGGCGTCACGAACTGCGTGACTCGGTAGGTGAAGAGGAGCAGAAGACCGGCCTAACGGCTGTCGTAATGTGAGACGTGGCTGGGGACACTTTGCCGAGTCAGTCAGTCAGCGAAGGACAAACTCTCACGCTATGAACACCTTCTGTGTGTGTGGGGGGGGGGGGGGGTGTACGTTGTGTGTGGGAGAGAGAGAGGAAAAAGAGAGAGAGAGAGAGAGAGAGAGAGGGCAGAGGACAGAGACAGAGAGCAGACAGAGAGAAGAGAGACAGAGGACAGAGAGACAGAGAGACAGAGACAGAGAGAGACAGAGAGAGACAGAGAGAGACAAGAGGAGACAGAGACACAGAGAGAGAGACAGAGAGAGACAGAGAGAGACAGAGAGACAGAGACAGGGACACAGAGAGACAGAGACAGAGAGACAGAGAGAGACAGAGAGAGACAGAGACTGAGACAGAGACAGAGACTTAGAGAGAGAGAGAGAGAGAGAGACAGAGAGACAGACAGACAGGAGACAGACAGACAGACAGACAGACAGACAGACAGACAGACAGACAGAGACACAGACAGAGAGACAGACAGACAGACAGACAGACAGACAGACAGAGACAGAGAGAGTGTATGTATGCCTAACACGTTTTTCCGTTTTAAAAATAACACGTTTTCGGTATTGTTAAGTATTATTTTCCAAGCTACCCTCACGCCACACAGACATTATTTTGGTCAAACATCTTTTGCAAACCATCACTCCCGACCCCGACCAGCTTTGATCCTTGTACCGACAATAAAACCACGAATATATTACATTGTGTCAGCCTCGCTGCTTGCATTGCACACCGGCGTCAACACCAAAGTAGAAAGCCAGTTCCTAATTGAATTGGTCTAATTCCAAGTGGAAACACAGAACGTTCGCTGTCCTCTTTGTTTCAAATGTTTGCTGTTTAACTCAGAAGGGGACGCGGCCTTTTGATTGAGAGAGAGAGAGAGAGTATCTGTGCATGTGAGAGCGAGAGAGGGGCAGAGAGAGAGAGAGTAAGAAAGGGAGATACGTGTGTGTGTGTGTGTGTGTGTGTGTGTGTGTGTGTGTGTGTGTGTGTGTGTGTGTGTGTGTGTGTGCGTGTGTGTGTGTACACTTTTTAACGTTGTAATAAGAATAATTACGTAGTACACTGCTTTATAATTATGTACCTGTTTTAAATTATTGTAAAGTGTTTATTATTTTATTCGCCGTTTTACAAGTACTTGCTTTATAATAGTGTAACCTATTTAGTAAGTATGGTGCGACTGCTTGTATATGATATGTCAGTAAATGTAAATTGTATATATTATGTATGTATGTATGTGAACACGCGCGTCGAGCTAGCTCAGCAGGGAATAGCGCTATAGTAATTGTATGTATTATTTATTATTATTATTGTAACGCAACATCATTGATATAGTCACGGAGCAAAGAAGATCAAGGCTGCATCGTCTGTTTATCGTTCAACGGATTTATCAAGTTTTCAAAACAAGTGAGAGCATTCTTCCGAGAAAGGTTTTGATTTACTGCTTCTGAAGTTCAGGCGACTTGCGCTGACACCACTGGTGCTGAACATTTTAATCGCTGTACATTATTTTGTTGTTCTGTATTGTTTTCATACTATTCATTACTATTAGTCTGTCTGTCTGTGTCTGTCTGTCTGTCTGTCTGTCTGTATGTCTCTCTCTCTCTCTCTCTCTCTCTCTCTCTCTCTCTCTCTCTCTCTCCTCTCTCTCTCTCTCTCTCTCGTCTCTCTCTCAACACACACACACACACACACACACACACACACACACACACACACACACACACACACATACACACACTATATATATATATATATAGTAGAGAGGAGTAGGATATAGTAGAGAGGAAGAGAGAGAGAGAGAAGAGAGGAGAGAGAGAGAGAGAGAGAAGAGAGAGAGAGAGAGAAAGATAGAGAGAGAGAGAGAGAGGGGGGGAGGTAGGGAGGGAGAGAGACAGAGAGAGAGAGAGAGACTAGATAAATAATGTACTGATTTCCAAGTTAAAAAGGTACAATGGCTGCAACAATTTGTCACCCTCTCGTTCGGGTGACAAAGCGTGCCGTGGTGACAAAACGTGCCGCAACATACCTTCCTCTCCGACAGAAACCTTCTCTGGACTTCTTCAAATTTAACCTCAAGACATTTCTCCTTCCAAAACAATAGACCTGTCACGTTTTCCGCTCCGTGCTTTATATATCCTCCTCCTCCTCAAGTCCCCGTGTATCAAGGATCGTACAGCTGAAGCATAATAATAATTATTAAGAGACTTCAGACTTCAGACTTCAGATGGTTTATTGTATTTTGGCCATAGACCCATATACAAACCGCAAATACAAAACTAAATTATACACACAGACAGACAAATAAGACATACAAACAAACAAAACACACAGCAAACAGAACATATAACAAACAAACAAACAAAAAAACAAAAACAATAAACAAAAGAAAAGGGACCAAACAGTCGCACCGGGAAAATGAGGCATATGGTGGTAGATGCCGACAAAGTACTGTGTGTAGGTCAATGAGGGGAGTCATTTCTAGTCAATATCATCCCAGGTGCTTACACATCTACATATAGTTTTCTTTTGTTAATAGCATGGAAATGAACTTTGAAAGCAGTCGACACCTTTTGTGTTTTCCTTCTCAATATGTTCTGTAAACGACTGAATACCTTTTTGTTCAAGGAATCGTTTTTTAGATCCGTGTACTGAGGACAAACCAAAAGGAAGTGATCTTCATTTCAACCTGGTTTTTGGCAAAATACACAGTTTTTGTTTGTAGGACAGTCACTGTATCTGTACATATTGCTATTTATTGGAAGTACACCAAGTCGGAATTGCGTCAGTGTACTCTGAAACAATATATATCTATAATGAAAAAAGAGAGAGAGAAAGAGAGAGAGAGAGAAAAAAACAACTCGAACTCGAAAACTTTATTTTCCAGAGAGAGAGAGAGAGAGAGAGAAACGCACATTGAAACAAAAATAAAATCACACACATAGACCCAAAACATCTTTGAAGAAAGAGCGATAGTAATAAATCATTTTTAAATCGATCAAATAAGCTCCAGCGTCAACTTACTTTATTTTTGTTTACTTTTCGCGTGTTGCGATTATCTCCCCTGACTGATTCGTTCACACGCCTTCCGCTTGGGGCGCTCTACGCCCTTCTTCTTTTTATGGGGCTAAAAATAATATCCTCATACGTCGTGCTGACAGCTTAGGCACGTTCGTCAGTTCAGTGTTGCTCATAGTTCAGGAGCTGTGTGAGAGTCGAGGTGGCCGTCCTGAGCTGTCCGTCCTAACGAGCCTTCTGGTTTCCGTGGACGTAAAGAATTATTGAACCGTGCTTCGGCATTGGTCACAGCTTGCCCCTAATATGTCGACTGACATCTGAGGACATTAAGCATCACTTCATCATCATCAGTGTTGCTTTACGTCCACAGGGACCGTGCACTGAGACTATTTATTTAAGGACGGGGAGCCCACGACGTCCACCTCCTCTTTCACACATCTCCGGCCTGAGCTCTGACAAAGAGAGACTTTGTTGCTTAACGTCCACGGAGGCGAGATGGCCTATATGGGACGGGGACAGGGGGGGGGGGGGGGGGAAAAGAGTGAAGACTCGAGACAGGCGCCAACCCGGAAGACCAAGGACGCCGTGGACCGCCGCCAGAACAACAAAATGTTAAGGCGGTGTCCGCTCGGCATTGCGCAGCAACTAGTGTACCACGCAGTTGCTGTTCCAACTGCTGTGCGGGGCAGAGTCACAAAGACAATGTTCGTAGCTCCGCCGCTGGGAAACGGCTGAAGCAAAAGAAGTCCAACCCTCAAGCCCAGCTCCACCTCCCTGCTCTTGATCTCTTCTGGGCTAACTTGAGGGTCCAGCTCCACCTCCCTGCTCTTGATCTCTTCTGGGCTAACTTGAAGGTCCAGCACCGCCTCCCTCCTCTTGATCTCGCCTGGACCCTGAAATTAGGGAGACGCGATCCTCACTTTTTTAGAGCGACAACCGAGCGTAATGACCCATCTTTGTGCAGCTACACGATCTTTGATTACTGACTGGAGAGACAGACCTGGCTAACAGGCGGGGTGGGAGAGGAGGTGGGGTGAACGGGGCGGGGGGTGGGGTGGGGGGGGGGGGGGGGGGGGGGCCGGTGGAGGTTCGGGGCGGGGGGGTGGGGGTAGGGGTGGGGGGGTTGGACAACTTCCCAACTGGATCCGTCAGTTGCCGATCCTGGCGATTTGTATGTTGGTGCCCCAAACTCCCGCTGCCGACGCTCCCATCTTCTCTGTGTGTGTGTGTGTGTGTGTGTGTGTGTGTGTGTGTGTGTGTGTGTGTGTGTGTGTGTGTGGTGTGTGTGTGTGAGGAGTATAATATCATGACACTAGAATTATTATTTTAGTGCTTTTAACGTATACATTTTTTGCTGATCTGGTAAAACGCTACTGCTATTATTATTGTAAGTGGTCGACTGAATATACAGGCTGCCCATCCAAACCACGAGACACTCCGGGCATTAATTTTTTCAGTCAGACTATTCACAGTTTCTTTGATCCATGACATTCAATCTTTCCCACCTCCATACCCTCTTCCTCCTCTTCTTCCCGTCCCCAATAAGCCTTGTCAATGGTTTCTGTGGACGTTACTCAGTGAAGCACCGTGTTTACTAGCCACTTACTTACACTAAACTGATAAAGGACTGTCCTGAACTGCCGTATGGGCCAGTCTTCCGCTTTGATGGCTGATACATCGGTGGAAACAGTCGAACGAAAAACCGTGACACAACTCAACACAGAAGTCCGCTAATGATTCCTCAGACCAAGGCCGCAGGCACTAGACGGCATCTCCCCTGCATCGCTCCTGGCGCGTGAAAAAGCCGGTTTGGGAATAGAAAACAAAGTAGGCCAACGGCGCTGAGCTGAATCAAGCCCCCCCTCCTCCCCCCGACCCTCCCCCCACCCCTTACCCTCCTCCGACCCTCCCCCCCCCCCTCCCCCCACCCCCTTCATCTCTCCGCCCCGCCCGCCTCCCTTCACCCCCATCATCACCCCCCTCCTCCCCCGACCCTCCCCCACCACTTACCCTCCTCACCCCCCCCCCTCCCCCCCCCCCCCTCCTTCATCTCTCCGCCCCGCCCGCCTCCTTCACCCCTCATCACCCCTCCCTCCCCCCGAGCCATGCTGTGCGAAACATTAACCGTTCAAACGATCAGGTCACAAGAACCTCATCGACTTCGCTTTCTGCGCATTAAGCCATTATTCATCCCGCGCCGTGAGATAAAAATGTTCAATAAAACACAAAGCTGCACGGATATGGCTAGATTCCCCAGTGACCTATATTTCTAAGTGGCGTACAAAAAGTGCGTAGGAATATGTGTTAGTAACGCGGTCCACACAAACACAAAGCTGCACGGATATATGGCTATATTCCCCAGTGACCTATCTTTCTAACTGACATACAAAAGTGCGCAGGAATATGTGTTAGTGATGCGGTTCTAGTCGTTCACGTGCATTGACGAACAGTAGGCTACTGTCCGGAATAATACCAGTCCTGGAATAATTAAACATAAATACAATTGATTTAAATTTAATTCAGTACAAATCTCAGTCGGGCACTGTGAGTGACATAGGTTGGCTACTTGCATTCACCTCTACGCGGACAGACAGACAGACAGACAGGTACAGACAGGCCCCACGCACGCACGCCCCACCACGCCCCACGGCCCCAACCCCACAAAAACCCCCACACCCAAACACACCCCAAAACACACACACACCCCCACAACACACACACACCACAAAACACACACACACACACACACACCACACACACACACACCACACCCCACACACACACCCCACACCCCCAAACCCCACCACACCCACACCCCCACACAACACACACACACACACACCACAACACACCCCCACCACGCCCCCAAACCGCACCACGCACCACCACCACCACCACAACACCACACACCACACACACCCCCCCAACACACAACTGATCCCCAACTCTCAAAAGTGATGTTAAGGAACAAATACTCACCGTTTACCTTTCGGTTTGTCGTCCGATAGACCAGGCCTCTTCTTGACAGGGACGGGTCAACCTTTTTTTCTTTTCTTTTTCTCCGACTCTTAACTCTCAGGCTTGGTTTTCGTCCGGTAACCAGGTTTTTTGGGACCGGAAGGAAGTTTTTTTTCTTTTTTTTTCCCACTCTTCCTCGGCATTGGGGAATAACCACCCCTTGACAACGGGAAAAACCTTTTTTTTTTTCTTTGCGGGTCTTCCGGTGAAAAATAAGTTCAGGACATGGACAAATGGACTTCAACAAAGAGTGTTGGGGGGCGGGGGGGGGGTGGGGTGGGAGGGGGTGGGGGGGGGGGGCAGGCATAAACAAAAAAAAACGCCACAGACCCAACCGACACG
>JABMCL010002280.1:47500-52500 GCA_018857735.1 Alviniconcha marisindica | reverse complement strand
AAGGGTTTTGTCATGCTGAACAAAGGACTTGTAAAAAAATATTGCCCTTTGTGGCCAAATCGTTTTTTTGTTTAAAGAGGTTTTGTTCTCAGGCTGTTTTAAGCGGGGCATGGACACATATGGCAACCTTCGTCGAGGGAATCAAAAGGGCAACCCCCTTTTTAAAGCAGAGAAAACGTGTCGGTGACAAAAAAAAAAAAAAGGGGGGGAAAAAAAAGGAAAAAAACGGCAAAGGCGCAAAAAAACCCAAAACAAAAAAACCGAAGGGGGCCGAAAAAGGGATAAAGACAAAAGCGCAAAAACGACAGACAAAAGGAACAGAGAGGGGAAAAGAGACAGAAAAAAAGAGACGGTGACAGACAGAGACAGAAAAACAAACAGACAGACAAACAGAGAAACGTAGTCGCTGACGAGAGAGAGAGAGAGAGGAGAGAAGAAGAGAGAAGAAGAAGAAAGACGAGACGAGACAGAGACAGAGAGAGACAGACAGACAGAAGAAAGCAGAAACGACAGGGAGGAGATGGGGGGGGGGGGGGGGGGGGGGGGGGGGGGGGGGGGGAAAGAGAGAGCGAGAGGGGGGAAGGAGATAGAGACGGGGGGTGGGGGTGGAACCGTTCCCTGCCTGTGGGGTTGAAGCGTCGGTTTTGGCTCAGGTTTCTTCACCGCTTGCTGACTGTTCACTGATCGCCGTCATACGATTCACGCCTTACGTGTTAATAGCTACAGCCTGCTTGTGCACGCATCCGCTGCAGGACCAGGACACGTGCACTGATGTAGCGCACCATCTGGTGGTGTCGAGTGTCACAGGCTATCGGCTTGCCTCCGATCCACGCCGCCGGCGAGCATGCATGCTGTATGGAACAAAGGAACAGTCGTCAGCTTTAACAGCATCGTCATCATCACCATCATCATTACCATCGTCATCATCATCATAGATTTCCTGCAGAGTTGGTTTGTTTAGACGTCGTAATGACTTCAGTATCGCCGTTATTAAAAACATTAAAAAAAGAAAAGAAGAGAAGAAAAATCCCCCCCACCACCACCACCACCACCACCAACAACAACAAAACCCCAAAAACAAAACCAACAACAAAAAGCATAAGGCTAGGTCATGCTGGGATCGTTGACATTCCCTCTGATTGATGATACCAGGTTGGACTTTCAAAAAATTTTTAATAAAAAACAAGTTTAAAAAAAAAAAAGAATTAGTGCATACTCAGCGACAAACAGCGTGCCATAAAAATCCAACAAGTTCAGCTACCACCACCACTCAGCACCCCCTGGCGGCTGTAAAGAGCCATACAAAAAAGTCTATTCTTAACAAAAACACATTAGAAATTCTAAGAGGGAAAAAAAAAAAAAAAAACAGAATAGAGGATTAGCAGAAAAAAAGACAGATAGAAGAGCAATAGGAATAGTAAAAAAAGAGAGCAGATGGGAAAGGGGGAAACCCAATGGCCCAGTTACCGGTTTCCTCCCCCCTGCCTCCCTTCGGGGGACACACCACCCAGCATGCACGCACGACGCACGCAACCGCAATCAGCATGCACGCACGCGCGCAGCCACACACCCTAAAAAAAACACACGCGCGCGCGCCCACACACACAAACACACCACACACACACACACAAACACATGCACACACACCCCCAAAACACACAGCACGCATGGGACCCCACCACCAAACACAAAAACCACACCCCCCCCCCCCCACACACCACACACACACACACACCGGGGCCCCGGGCCCCCACAACACACACACACACACACCACACACAACACAACACACCCCCACACACACACACACACAACACACACACAAACACCACACCACACAACCCCCCACACACACATGCACCACACCACCCCACCCACACCAAAACAAACACACCGCCCACACCCACACACACAAAAAACCCACCCAAAAAACCACACACACACACACACACAACACACACACACAACACACACACACCACACCACACACCACCCCACACACACACACACAACACCAAAACACACACACACACACACACACACACACACACACACACACACAAACCCCACACACAACAACACACACACACCACACACACACACCCACAGCGCTGTAACATTTCCCTGAAAAGCCACAATAAAACTGTTTATTTTATAAGCTACGCTCTATGATAACACTCAGACCCATCATCAGTTCCATAGCTCACCCTTTGGGGGGTCACTGTCTGCACATATCACTCTCTTTTTTTAAAATCAAAACTGAAAAACCCATCTCTTCTCCTCTGCATACTGATCTGTACCAAACCATCACCAGTAATGCATGTATGTTTAGGTGTTTTGTGTGTTGTTGGGGGTGTTGTGTTTGTGTGTTGTGTGTGTGGTGTTGTGTTTTGACCACACCAACAAACCACCCCCCCCCCCCAAAAAACCCCCCCCCCCCCCCCCCAAAAAAAAAAAAACCCACCCAAAACCCCAACACACACACCCCCCAAAACCACCCACACACACACAAAAAAAAAAAAAAAAAACCCCCCCCCCCCCCCCCCCCCCCCCCCCCCAAAAAAAAAAAAAAAACCCCCCCCCCCCACACACACACACACACACACACACACACACACACACACACAAAACACACACACACACACACACACAAAACCCCAACCCCCAAAAAAAAAAACCCCTTTTATAAAAAAAAAACCCCCCCCCCAAAAACCCAACCCCCCCCCCAAAAACCCCCCCCCCCCCCTTTTTTTTAAACCAAAAAAAAAAAAACCCCCCCCAAAAAAAAACCCCCCCCCCAAAAAAAAAAAAAAAAAAAAAAAAACCCCCCCCCCGGGGGGGGTTTTTTTGGGGGGGGGTTTTTTTTTTTTTTGGGGGGGGTTTTTTTTTGGGGGGGGTTTTTTTTTTTTGGGTTTTTTTTGGGGGTTTTCCCTTTGGGGGGTTTTTTTTTTTTTTTTTTTTTTGGGGGGGGCCCCCCCGGGGGTTTTTTTTTTTTTTTTTTGGGGGGGGGGGGGGTTTTTGGGGGGGGGGTTTTTTTTTTTTTTTTTTGGGGGTGTGTGTGTGGGGGTTTTGGTTTGGGGGTTTTTTTTTTTTTTTTTTTTTTTTTAAATTTTTTGTTTTTTTTTGGGGGTTTGGGGGGTTTTTTTTTGGGGGGGGCGTGGGGTTTTTTGTGTGGGGGTGTGTTTTTTTTTGGGTGTTTGTTTTTTGTTTGGGGGGGGGGGGTTTTTTGGGGTGTGTGAAATTTTTTTTTTTAAAAAGGTTTTTTTTTAAAAAGGCCTTTTTAAAATAAAAAAAAAAATTAATTTTTTTTTAAAAAAAAACCCCCCCGGACTCCCCCGGGGGGGGGGGGGGGGGGGGGTTGGGGGGGGGGGGGAGGGGGAAAAAAACCCCCAAAAAAAGGGGGGGAAAAACCTCAGTTTTTTCCCCTTGTTTTAAAGTTTTAATGTTTTTTAACGCCCCCTTTTATACAATTATCTTTTTCTTTGCGTGTTTTCACTGTTATGCACTTTTCCATAATTTGCAGTGTTTCGTTACGGGGTTTTTATACAGTTACTGCAGTGTTTCGTTATCGCTGTTATACAGTTACTGCAGTGTTTCGTTATGGGGTTTTTATACAGTTACTGCAGTGTTTCGTTATCGCTTTTTATACATTACTGCAGTGTTTCGTTATCGCTGTTATACACTTACTGCAGTGTTTCGTTATCGCTGTGTTAACAGTTACTGCAGTGTTTCGTTATCGCTGTGTTATACAATTACTGCAGTGTTTCGTTATCGCGGGGTTATACAGTTACTGCAGTGTTTCGTTATCGCTGTTTATACAGTTACCGCAATGTTTCGTTATCGCTGTGTTACACAGTTACTGCAGTGTTTCGTTATCGCTGTGTTATACAATTACTGCAGTGTTTCGTTATGGGTGTGTTATACAGTTACTGCAGTGTTTCGTTATGGGGTTTTTATACAGTTACTGCAGTGTTTCGTTATCGCTGTTAAAACATTACTGCAGTGTTTCGTTATCGCTGTTTACACTTACTGCAGTGTTTCGTTATCGCTGTGTTAAAACAGTTACTGCAGTGTTTCGTTATCGCTTTTTATACAATTACTGCAGTGTTTCGTTATCGCGGGGTTAAAACAGTTACTGCAGTGTTTCGTTATCGCTGTTTATACAGTTACCGCAATGTTTCGTTATCGCTGTGTTAACAGTTACTGCAGTGTTTCGTTATGGGTGTGTTATACAGTTACTGCAGTGTTTCGTTATCGCTGTTTTTACAGTTACCGCAATGTTTCGTTATCGCTGTGTTAACAGTTACTGCAGTGTTTCGTTATGGGTGTGTTATACAGTTACTGAGTGTTTCGTTATCGCTTTTTATACAGTTACTGCAGTGTTTCGTTATCGCTGTGTTAACAGTTACTGCAGTGTTTCCTTATTGGGGTTTTAACAGTTACTGCAATGTTTCGTTATCGCTTTTTATACAGTTACTGCAGTGTTTCGTTATCGCTGTTAACAATTACTGCAGTGTTTCGTTATCGCTGTGTTAACAGTTACTGCAGTGTTTCGTTATCGCGGGGTTATACAGTTACTGCAGTGTTTCGTTATGGGGTTTTTATACAGTTACTGCAGTGTTTCGTTATCGCTGTTTATACAGTTACCGCAATGTTTCGTTATCGCTTTTTAACAGTTACTGCAGTGTTTCGTTATCGCTGTCTTATACAGTTACCGAATGTTTCGTTATCGCTGTGTTAACAGTTACTGCAGTGTTTCGTTATCGCTGTGTTAACAGTTACTGCAGTGTTTCCTTATTGCCTTTTAACAGTTACTGCAATGTTTCGTTATGGGTGTGTTATACAGTTACTGCAGTGTTTCGTTATCGCTGTTATACATTACTGCAGTGTTTCGTTATCGCTGTGTTACACAGTTACTGCAGTGTTTCGTTATTGCTTTTTATACAGTTACTGCAGTGTTTCGTTATCGCTGTTATACAGTTACTGCAGTGTTTCGTTAT
>JABMCL010002280.1:32500-37500 GCA_018857735.1 Alviniconcha marisindica | reverse complement strand
TCAGTGTCATGACCACCTTAGTGTTGCCTGTTGTCAGTGTCATGACCACCTTAGTGTTGCCTGTTGTCAGGACTACTCGGTGGAGCTGTTCCTGACGCAGGAGTGGATCGACGAGCGCCTGCACTTCGCCAACCTGACCGACTCCAAGTGGCTGGAGGTGGACAGCAAGATGATGTCCGACGTCTGGGTACCCGACGTCTACTTCCGCAACGAGAAGAGCGGGTCCTTTCACGACGTCACTGTGCCCAACAAGTTCATGCACCTGTACCCAGGAGGCAAGGTCGTCTACAGCGTCAGGTAGGGGCATGCACCTGTACCCAGGAGGCAAGGTCGTCTACAGCGTCAGGTAGGGGCATGCACCTGTACCCAGGAGGCAAGGTCGTCTACAGCGTCAGGTAGGGGCACGCACCTGTACCCAGGAGGCAAGGTCGTCTACAGCGTCAGGTAGGGGCATGCACCTGTACCCAGGAGGCAAGGTCGTCTACAGCGTCAGGTAGGGGCATGCACCTGTACCCAGGAGGCAAGGTCGTCTACAGCGTCAGGTAGGGGCATGCACCTGTACCCAGGAGGCAAGGTCGTCTACAGCGTCAGGTAGGGGCATGCACCTGTACCCAGGAGGCAAGGTCGTCTACAGCGTCAGGTAGGGGCACGCTCGCATGAAAGGCTGCCCGGGAAATAGGAAGAGTGATGCGGTACATTGTCAGGTGGTGGTGCAGATCCATGAATGGCTACATTGTTGTCAGGTAGGGGTACAAATCCACGAATGGCAGAATTTCAGTTAGGGGGCAGGGGAACAAATTCATGAACGGCTACATTGTAAGGTGGGGGGATTCATGAACGGCTACATTGTAAGGTGTGTG
Source organism: Alviniconcha marisindica (assembly GCA_018857735.1). NCBI lineage: Eukaryota > Metazoa > Mollusca > Gastropoda > Provannidae > Alviniconcha > Alviniconcha marisindica. The sequence goes on along the minus strand of JABMCL010002280.1, from coordinate 36,640 downwards.
TGTGTGGGGGGTGGGTGGGGGGGGGGATTAATGAACGGCTACATTGTCAGGTAGGGGGCAAGTTCTTGAATGGTACATTATCAGGTAGGGGGGGGCAAATTCATGAACGTTTACATTGTAAGGTAGGGGTGCAAATTCACGAATGGCAGCATTTCAGGTAGGGATCAGGGGGACAAATCCATGAATGGCTACATTGTAAGGTTGGGGGGGGGGGGGATTCATAAATGGCTACATTGTCAGGTAGGGGGGCAAGTTCATGAATGGTACAATATCAGGTAGGGGGCAAATTCATGAACGGCTACATTGTAAGGTAGGGGTGCAAATTCTCGAATGGCAGCATTTCAGTTAGGGGGCAGGGGAACAAATTCATGAATGGCTACATTGTAAGGTTGGGGGCGGGGGGGTGGGGCGGGGGCAAATTCATGAACGGCTACATTGTAAGGTGGGGGGAGGGGGGGGGGCATACTCATAAATGGCTACATTGTCAGGTGGGGTGGGGGGCAAGTTCATGAATGGTACACTATCAGGTAGGGGGGGAAATTCATGAATAGCTACATTTCAGGTAGGGGTCAGGGGGACAAATCCATGAATGACTGCATTGTAAGGTGGGGTGGGTGGGTGGGTGGGGGGGGGGGCAAATTCATGAACGGCTACATTGTGTGGAACAAACAGTAGGGGAACAAATCCACGAATGGCAGCATTTCAGTTAGGGGTCAGGGGGACAAATCCATGAATGGCTACATTGTCAGGTATGGGGGGTGGGGGTAGGGGGGTCATAGATGGTACACTATCAGGTAGGGGGCAAGTTCATGAACGGCTACATTGTAAGATAGGGGTCAGGGGGGACAAATCCATGAATGGCTACATTGTCAGATGGGGGTGGAGGGGAAGGGGGGGGGGTGCATAGTCACGAATGACTACATTGTAAGATGGGGGTCAGGGGGGACAAATCCATGAATGGCTACATTGTCAGATGGGGGTGGAGGGGAAGGGGGGGGGGCGCATAGTCACGAATGACTACATTGTAAGACAAGTCGCTGGAGGGAGGTGGGGGCGGGAGGGGGGGGGTGGTTGGGGGGGGGGGGGGGCAAATTCACGAATGATTACGCGGGAGAGGTGGTATGCTACATCGTCAGGCAGATTCTTCTACAGTGACAGGCATGGTCAGTTAAATGTTTCATCGTTTTGTGTGTGTGTGTGTGTGTGTGTGTGTGTGTGTGTGTGTGTGTGTGTGTGTGTGTGTGTGTGTGTGTGTGTGTGTGTGTGTGTGGTGTGTGTGGTGTGTGTGTGTGTGTGTGTGTGTGTGTGTGTGTGTGTTGTGTGTGTGTGTGTAAAACAATCATTAATCTGTTCACCGTTCTGACTTTAAGGGCCATATTTTGTCCTCTTTTTTCATAAAAGCTTAGTTTTTCAGTCGAACCGTTCGCGTGTTTAAATTACGACGTCGACGATGCTAATGATGATGGTGTGACAGTTATGGTGATGATAACTGTGGTGACGATGTTTCAGATTATCGCTGACGTTGAACTGCCGGATGAACCTGGTGAAGTATCCTCTCGACTCTCAAGTCTGTCCCATGTGGATACAGAGCTGTGAGTATATACCTCCTCAGCCTTGATGTCTTTGGTTTAAGCCTGGTTCTGTTCAAGAATAAAACTTATTGACAAGCGGTTAGCACGTGGATTTTATCATCATGTCATTCTCAGAGAGGAAGAAGAAGAAGAAGAAGAAGAAGAAGAAGAAGAAAAGAAGTAGTAGTAGTAGTAGTAGTAGTAGTAGTAGTAGTAGTAGTAGTAGTAATCAAGCAAGCAAGTAAGTAAGTTGGTGTTTTACGCCCAATCAACCAGTACGGTTATACCAGGGCGAAGAAGAAGAAGAAGAAGAGCAAAACAACAACAGCAGCAGCAGCAACAACCACAACAACGAGAAGGAAAAATAAAACAAAAAGAAGAGAAATAAGAAGAGTTATGACAACATCAACAACAACAACAACAACAACAACAACAACAACAACAGCAACAACAAAGAGACCGTAATTACATTGCAACTGAAGCTGCTGCTACTAATAATGATGATCATGATGCTGGTGTTTATCGGCGGTGGTTACGACGATGTTGGTTACGACTTTGAAGCCAGTGTCTACAACAACCTAAAGGTTGAATAATGATGGCCTTTCAGATACGTACACGACAGAGAACGTGATGTTTTACTGGGACTCCAAAAAGCCTGTGATTTTCGACTCGGAGATGGAGATCCACACAGAACTGCCCCAGTTTTCCATAACGGAAAACAGTACTTCGTCCTGCCAAACACCGAAAGACAGCAACGATGAGCGTAAGTGGTCTGCAAAGTGAACATGGGGTGGGTGGTGGGGGGGGGGGGGGGGGGGCTGGGAGGAGGGCGGGGGAGGGGGAGGGGGGCAGACAAAAACAAACAAACAAACAAACAAAAAACGAAAACACTCGTACGCGCTCATACATTCTTGTATACACACATGCAGGCACACGCGTGAGCACACATGCACACAGACACACAGAGAACAAGACTCCCCCCCCCCTCCCCCAACACACACACAGACACACAGAAACGCACACACACACGCACGTACATATACATGCACGTGCAGAGGGACGCACGCGCCCGCGTGCGCACACTCACACACTCACGTACGCACGCATGCACACACACGCACGCACGCAGACACACACACACACACACACGCACGCACGCACGCACGCACGCACGCACGCACGCACGCACGCACACACACACACACACACACACACACACACCAACAATAACACGTCGACCTTTTGATCTGTTGACCGTGTTAGAGAAAATACCTTAGAGAATGCTGGTTATGGTTTTTTAACGGGAGAAACCTGTTTTCGAGTGTCCGGAGAGAGGCAGGACGGGGGAGAGAATGTGCGTGCGTTTGTGCATATATGTGTGTGTGTGTGTGTGTGTGTGTGTGTGTGTGTGTGTGTGTGTGTGTGTGTGTGTGTGTGTGTGTGTGTGTGTGTGTGTGTGTGCATGCGTATGCGTGCATGTGTGTGCGTTCATGTGTGTGCGTGCATGTGTGTGCGTTCATGTGTGTGCGTGCATGTGTATGGGGTATGTGCATGTGTGAGCGTGCATGTGTGTGTGTGCATGTGTGTGCGTGCATGTTTTTTTTTTTGTGTGTGTGTGTGTGTGTGTGTGTGTGTGTGTGTGTGTGTGTGTGTGTGTGTGTGTGTGTGTGTGTGTGTGTGTGTGTGTGTGTGTGTGGTTTCCAGCTATAGTAGGATATAACTGCATCGAAACGTGCTTGATCATATGTTATTTATTATTATCTTTAAAAAAGAAAAAAAGAAAAAGAAAAAAAAGAAGCTTTTCCTTAAAAACAATTAGCATATTTCTGCTGTACCAGTAACACCGTTTTCTCCTTCTGCTTTATTCCCACAGCGGCCTTTGCGTGCATCATAGCCAGGTTCACGCTGCAGCGTGACATACGGTACTACATCATCCAGGTGTACGTACCCAGTATACTGATTGTGGCCTTGTCGTGGGTCTCATTCTGGCTTGACCTGGAGGCTATACCGGCACGGGTGTCGCTGGGGGTCCTCACTGTACTCACTCTCAACACACACGGCTCCACCGTGCAAGCATCGTTACCCAAGGTCTCGTCCACGTTGTGTGTGTGTGTGTGTGTGTGTGTGTGTGTGTGTGTGTGTGTGTGTGTGTGTGTGTGTGTGTGTTGTGTGTGTGTGTGTGTGTGTGTGTGTGTGTGTGTGTGGTGGTGTGTGTGTGTGTTTGTTGTGTTTGTTGTGTGCGCGTGTGTGTGTGTGCGTGTGTGAAAGAGAAAGACAGGGTTGTGTGTGTGAAAGGAGAGAGAGAGAGAGAGTCACACACACACACGCACCCCCCCCCCCCCACACCCACACACACTCACACACCAACACCACAACAAACCAACACACACAGACACACACACACACACACACACACACACACACACACACACACACACACACACAACACACCACACACAACACACACACACACACACACACACACACACACACACACACACATACACACATACCTGTTAAGAAACAAAATGTGACATGTTAAAGCATCTGGCAGATTACCTCCTTCAAG
>JABMCL010002280.1:20000-22500 GCA_018857735.1 Alviniconcha marisindica | reverse complement strand
TGACATAGAGTGCAGCCTGGATGAGTGTGTTAGTTGCTTGAAGGAAATCGTTACAACGTGTGCGATACAGAGTACAGTACAGTCATCCTCTCATAGCTCTTCAACCGTCTATCCGCCAATCAGTTATTCAACCCATTTCAATCCGCCGACAGCCCTCGACACAGCACTGAGACAACCCTGCTGAGTGTTATGAATGACCTTCTACACGCTCTTGACCAGGGGAACGTATCTGTTCTAACTCTGTTTGACCTATCAGCTGCTTTTGATACAATAGACCATACCTTTCTCCTCCAACGTCTTGCACATGTTTTTGGCATACACAGTACTGCTCTCCACTAGCTATCTTTTCACCTCTCAAACAGAACCCAGACTATAACTGTCCCAAACTAGCTCTGCCCTAATGCACGTCTACTATGGAGTCCCACTGGGATCTGTTCTGGGACCTGCCCTCTTTTGTTTGTATACCGCACCCCTCTCTGATATTATCGACAACCACTCCGTCTTTCACCATTCTTTTGCTGACGATTTTCAGTTGCAAAAATCTGCCCCGTCACAACAGCTTGATGAACTCATCCAGTCCACACAAGAATGCACCCAGAACGTGAAGCTGTGGATGATGCACAAAAACTGAAATAAAACAATGACAAGACAGATGCACTGATCATATCTGCACCCAGAATTTCGAACCCCACATCTTTTCCCGACTCTGTTGTTGTAGGAGACTTGACATTTCGTTTTTCTCAGTCAGCTAAAAATCTTGGCGTAACGTTTAACATGCACCTGACTGTTGCTGCACATGTAGCTAACCTGATCCGAACTAATAACTTTGAACTACGTAGTACCAGCTCTGTACGCCATTACTCTATGTTCAAGCCACCAACACTCGTGTTTCCGATTTCGTTCTTTCTCGACTGGACTGTTGTAATTCCCTCCTCTCTGGAGGCCAGTTCATTCTAAACAGACTACACCTCATCTTCGCAATCTGCACTGGCTTCCAATCGATGTTAGAATCAAATACAACATTTCTTCTTCGGTACAATAACTTCTGCTGGCCTTGTCTACCTTTCTAATGTACCGAGGATCTACACGCCTTCCTCCAGGCAACCTCAACCTTCTGTAGACAGCCGTGTACTGTGCATTCCGTCTGTCAACACTGAGTCATACGGCCAACGTTCTTTCTTTTACATTGCTCCAACACTCTGGAACGCACTTCCAGAAAGAAATTCGATTATCTCAGTCAGCCTCTTCCTTTAAATCAGCATTTAAAACTCACCTTTTCCCAACATGACACTGATTGTGTGTGTGTGTGTGTGTGTGTGTGTGTGTGTGTGTGTGTTGTGTGTGTGTGTGTGTGTGTGTGTGTGTGTGTGTGTGTGTGTGTGTGTTGAGCAGGTTATATCTGCTAGACTCAATGCGTCTGTGGCGCTTGTGTATTTTGTCATTGTAAGTGTTCTTAATAATTGTAAAGCGCTATGAGCCCGTGTGAATGTAAGATATCACCATTATTATCATTACAGTCTGGATGGAGTTGGTTGCAGTATGTGCGATATAGAGCACAGTTTGGATGACAACGTGGCTTGAAGGAGTTCGTTAAAGTGTGTGCAATATAGAGTACAGTCTGGACGACAGCGTCAACTACCCGAGGGACGTCGTGGCAGTCTCTGATGTAGACATCACAACCCTTCGCTGGACAGGAGTATACTGATGACTAAAGCTCTACGTTTACACCGGCTGTCCTGTCCCTGCTCTCTGACCAACGGCATAGTTTCACTGGACGGTCACAACACCGACGTAAGAAGCTGCTCCTTCACACCGGCTTACCCTTGTGGAACCCGAATGCGCCACTATTCAGGGGGAGAAAATGATGTTGTGGTCGGTTGGTAAAGGCGCCGGAAGCGGATGGAAAGGTTGCGCGTTCGACTTCCGGTTATAACAGTAACCTTCTCTGGATTTAGCGCGCTTGTTTAATTCTGGACTCAGCGAGTGCGCTGAATCTTTGATTTAGCGCACGTGGTGAATCTTGGGTTTATCGCGTGCAATGAATCTTAGATTTAGCACGTGTCGATTCTTGGACTTAGCGCGTGTGTTGAATCCTAGATTCACAGAACTGACTATACACCGACTCTTTGAATGATGGTGGAGGTTTAAAGGGTTGTCTCCCTACCAAATTCCCACCCTTTCCTTCCTCGGGTTTGCAGTGTTCTCTTTTCTCTCCGTTGTGAGTGTTATGTCAGATCGATGAGCGGCTGGTCCGCTGTGACATCATTAATTTGACGAGACAGTTGATAACAGATAACAGATGACAATTACTACAGCTTGTTTCGAAGCAAGTACGTTCTCCTAGCGACGTTGAACTGTGAGGTTTTCTGTTGGACTTCATCGGCAGTTTGCATTCATTACTATGTGATGCTAGTTTGAATTCAACCATATTGACTTGATTTTCGTGTCTGTGGATATCATATCCACAGACACGAAAATCAAGTCAGTATGGTTGAATGTG
>JABMCL010002280.1:12500-15000 GCA_018857735.1 Alviniconcha marisindica | reverse complement strand
TTCAATTTGTCGTTTGTTGTCCTTCTTTCCATGATTATCTGCGGTGGTGTTTGTGAATACACAAGTGTTTGGTAGAGGTAGGTTCATTGCTGTGGGCTCGTCGATACGTCATCTCCCAGGTTCCGGTACAGAAGTACGGGCTGACTTTAACGCTCACATTCCGAGCGGTCAGCGACTACCGGGTTGTTCTCGCCACCCCCCCACCCCCCACCCCCGCACCCCCTCCCCCCCTTCTCCGCCCCTCTCTCGCCTCCTCCCCCCCCCCCCCCCCTCCCTCCGTCCCCCCCTCCCGCCTCCCCGTCTCCTGCCCTTCGACCTCTTCCCCGCCTCCCCCTCCCCTCCCCCGCCCCTCCCCCCCTCCCCCTCCCCCCCCCCCCTCCGCCCCTTCCCCTTCCCCCCATTCCCTCCCCTCCCCTCTCCCTCCCCTCTCCCTCCGCCCCCTTCCCTCCCCTCCCCCTCTCCCCTCCCTCCCCTTCCTCGCCGCCTCCCCTCCCTCCCCACCTCCAGAGAGGTGTGGACAGGAGTTTTGAGAAGCAGCATGAGAGCTTGCACGCTCCAAGCCAGCTGATTCCAGGGAAGGATGGGAAGGTGTGGAAGGTGAGGAAGGCTGTGGAAGGATGGGAAGGCTGGGAAGGATGTGGAAGGATGAGGAAGGATGTGGAAGGATGAGGAAGGATGTGGAAGGATGTGGAAGGATGAGGAAGGATGTGGAAGGATGAGGAAGGATGTGGAAGGGTGTGGAAGGATGAGGAAGGATGTGGTAAAGCAGTGCCCGGAGTCTGCGTGCTCGTAGCCTGCGTGATGCCCTTTCTTGCGACTCCTCCTGATCAGAGCTCAGCAGCTGTGTGAAAGTCGAGGTGGACGTCCTGGGCTCCCTGTCCCTAATAAGCCTCCTGTTTGTGTGGATTTAAAGCAACACTTCAACAACAACCCCTGATCACCTTCACATCCATTTGTGATTTCAATTTCGATCTTCTCGTGATTTTTCTTAGGTAGGTTTCCTTGAAACACGTACTTTTCGCGTCTGAGCGGTGGCTGCTATTTTGAGCCTCTTTTTTTAGTTTTTGTTTTGGTAGCAAACTCTTTTGATTGGTCAACACTGGATTTGTTACCGGATCTAGCATATATTTTCGCGTAAACAATTTCTTTTCTTCTTTGCACTTTCTCCCGCATTCTGGAACAGTTTGATGATATAATTTACGCTTAAAGATGTAGATACTTATATGATTAAGGAATTTGCCAAGCATCTAATTTTTGTACATTAATTTTGTTCCAATCCTGCTGTTTTGTGTCACAAACGGTGTTACTCGTGAAGTTGTTATTTTCCGGGAGAGTGTTCGTTAGTTCGCGAGAGGCAGTACACAAGTTAACAAGGAACACTCCCCTCCCCTTTGTTCATTGGTGGACGTGTAGAAGGTGGACTATGCTAATGACAATGGAACTATCAATGTTAAAAACAAAAGAAAAGAAAACAAACAAAAATTTAAATACAATTTTTTAAATATAAAAAAGAAGGAGGAGGAAAGAGAGAAGGAGAAATTGATTTCAGATTTCAGATGAAGAGAGTTCTATGTTGTCCACCCCCCCTCCCTCCCCCCCTTCCTCCATATACCTCCCAAGTGACCGGTGCCAAGAAGACCCTGCTGGTGACCAGAAATGATGTCTGCCGGTGCTGTTGACCTCTTTTGGTTGTGCAGTAGGGAAATGAAGCGTTGTCTGCCCTTGACTGCGGTTTTATTATCTATGCAAAGCGGTATGTATTCAGAGGAACCTAGCCGAGAACAGTTTCGCTTTCTTTTATTTGTTCTTAGCCTAGTATAGCCGAACTAGCCGTTGGAAAGGTTCAGGTAGATGCCAGTGCTGCTTGGTATTATGCAGAGTTTAATCTCTCTCTCTCTCTCTCTCTCTCTCTCTCTCTCTCTCTCTCTCTCTCTCTCTCTCTCTCTCTCTCTCTCTCTCTCTCTCTCTCTCTCTCTCTCTCTCTCTCATATTTTATATTTTGACGTTTATATTCTGCATCAATTGCACTGTTTGTGTGTGGTTTTTTCACACCTTTTTCTCCTGATGTGGTGATTTTTTAAGCAAAGTGATTCTGCTTCTGAAATAAACTCTTTGACTTCACTTTGACTTACGTCCTGACCACGCCTCCCCCCCCCCCCCCCCCCCCCCCCCACACCCCCCACAACACCACCACCACCCACCACAACCCGTTCCCCACCCTGGAGGGCCTGTGGAAAATTCTTGTAAAATACCCCAGACTAGATACTTCGGGGACCAGAGTGCTTGCCCACCAACTATTTTTTCTTTATCTCTGTGGACCATTCTTAATGAGCTAGGTCACGGCGGGTCAGGAAATCGCAAACCGAGGCTGGGCTTTGATAAAATGTCGAAAACGTGAAGAGAATTTGTCGTCAGTGTGCTCTGTGTCTTCGGTGCGTATGGTCTAGTCTGGGGTTGTCTGTCGCTGTCTGTCGGGTGTCGTGCTGTGCTGTCTATCTTT
>JABMCL010002280.1:2500-5000 GCA_018857735.1 Alviniconcha marisindica | reverse complement strand
TGTTGTTGTTGTTGTTGTTTTGTTTAGTCTTGGTTTCTTTGATTCTTTGATTCTTTGATTAATTATTATTATTATATATGTTTTGGTCTGTATTCGTTGTTTTTTTGTGTTTTTAATATTAATTCCAATCATCACACACACACACACACACACACACACACACACCACACACACACACACACACACACACACACACACACACACACACACACACACACCCCCACCCAAAGCACACCACCCCACACGCACACACACACCACCACACACGCACCACCACGCACGCACCACACACCACCAAAACCCCACCACACACGCACCACACACACACACACACAACACACACACACACACACCACCACCCCACCCCACGCACACCACCACACACACACACACCACACAACAGACAAACGATTTCTCCACCAAAGAATAACCCAACTATATAATGACAACCTTTTTTTTTCTTTTTTTCTTTTTCTGGCGGATGTGCATGCAGGTACAGACCTTGACGACTACTGCGGAAGGACAGTGTGGGCGTCGACCTCCACCCACACCCGCTACAAAATCCGCGACGGCAGCCGCTTCAACAGCTTGTGCCGCGTGGACTTCCGGTCCATCTCCCGCCGAGTGCACGTGACCATCGCCGGTGCCAGCCTGGACACGTCACGATGCCGCATCAACGTCTTCGGCAGCAGCGACCTTCGTAGTCTGACCGGCGGAGACGTCCAGTCGTACGGGAACTTCATCCGCATGGTGACGTCCGACGACTCGGGAATTCTCTACCTGCACGTGGAGGGTTCCGGCTGCGGCAGCTTCGGCCTGACCTTCACCCTTTCCACCTCGTGCATGGACACGGACTTCACGTGCGACAGCGGCCAGTGCGTCTGGAGCGGTGATGTCTGCGACGGGTTCGACGACTGCGACGACGGCAGCGACGAAGACGGGTGCTTCTGGGACTTGGGGACTTATCTGGGAGTCGGGGTCGGAGTGTTCGTGTTCCTGACCTTCGTTATCGGCCGTCGCCGTCTTCCTGCGCTATCGTCGCGTGCGGCTGATGACGTCAGGCGTGCTGATTCCGCGGGGGCGGACGTGATCACGACGGCCGGCCAGAGCACGTATCACGGGCAGGTCAACGTCAACGTCGTCGGGCCGACTCCAGTCGCTGGACAAGCCGCAGTCAGTGGTCAGAGCTTCGTGACCCAGACCAAGTGGTAGAGTGAGGCGCTGCGCGTGCGTCCACGGAGTCTCCAGGGCCGAAATTCTCCGAAACGAAACGAAATTCACCGATTTCTTTCTTCTTCCTTCTTTTTCGTCTTCTTTTCATTCTTTTCTTTCTTTCTTTCTTTCTTTCTTTCTTCTTCTTCTTCTTCTTCTTCTTCTTCTTCTTTTTCTTCTTATTCTTCTTCTGCCTCAAGATTCTTAAACTTGGCAGTTTGAGTTTCTTCGCTTGCTCTAGTTCCAACCTCACCACCAAAATACTCACCTGACCACCCCACAGATAGAATCAACGGTACTCAGGTACAGATTAGTTTTCGCGTTTTTTGTTTTGTTTTTGTTGTTGTGTTGTTGTTGTTGTTAACGTGCAAAGATTCGGGCCTGTTGAACCAAGAGACAGACAGACAGACAGATACACACACCACACAGACAGACACACACAGACAGACAGACAGACAGGAGAAAAAACGTTTCGAGGTACCCAGATTCAGTAATTGCCAGGGGATAATAAATTAGTCAAGTAGAATATACGATTAAACAAGAAATGGCATTTGTATTCGTAACTGTTAAACCCGGCGCAGTTGTTGGTTTACCTTGTTTGTTTACGACCACTTTACTGATTTCTTTCTACCGCCTCATGCTTCTTCCGCCTCGTGGTTCGAAGAAGATAACTCTAACATAATTTTCAATATCATTTTTAGAGTACAGGATTATCCCCTGATGAGCGGGGGGGGGGGGGGGGGGCGGGGGGGGGGGGAGGGGTGAATAGGGTAAGTAGGTAACTTGGAGTTTACTGCAATGTTACATATTACTTCATATATTACTGAAGAAGTCGTGAGCCGGTTTGGCCTAGCGGTAAGGCAGTTAGGCTGGTAAGCGAAGGACCTCGGTTCGAATCCGCTTCACGGCTCTCCTTCCTCGTTCAAAAGTTGTGGTATGGGACACTGTATCGTGTGACCTTTGTCCCTCACAATTATGAAACATTAAACTGGCTCTCACCGCTGCCATCTTAATGCAGAAGTCATTTTGGTTGGTGACAGTTTTGTAGCGGTAGGTAATAATCTCCCGTCTTCCCACCACCTCCATACCCCGCCCCCCCCCCCCCTTCTCCCCGTCCCTAATAAGCCTCATGGTTTCTGTGGAGGTTAAGCAGCATGTTTACCTGGGGAAGGGAGGGGGATATCGGTATAAAGTCGCGAAATTTCACATGGTGAGACAGTCTTCAATTTGTCTTTTCCGTTTTTCACGAGGTAAAAAAGAAATCTTCACTAATTCGATGATGGTGATG
>JABMCL010003280.1:0-10082 GCA_018857735.1 Alviniconcha marisindica | reverse complement strand
TGGTCACTTTTTTATTTGGCACTTTTATTTTTGTATTTGGTCACTATGTTTATATTTGGTCACTCTGTTTGGTCACTCTATTTGTATTTGGTCACTCTGTATTTGGTCACTGTCACCCTATTTGTATTTGGTCACTCTGTTTGTATTTGGTCACTCTATTTGGTCACTCTTTTGTATTTGTTCACTCTATTTGGTCACTCTGTTTGTATTTGGTCACTCTGTTTGCTCACGAAGGCGAGATTACTTGCAGCTCAGGTCACGATACCCGCTCGTGTCCAGATTTCAAGCCGGGAACTAGAATGGCCGCTTCTGTGGAAATCTGTGGTCGACACGAATTTTTGAGAAATGTACAAGAAAGCAGGAGCGTGCTGGTGAACAAGGCAAAATGACGGGGCATGTGACGGGGGTTTTCAGACCCTTTCCACAAAGTTCAGGAGCGGTGTGAGAGTCGAGGGGGCCGTCCCTGGGCTGTCCTCCAAAGGGTTTTTTTTTTGGTTTCCGCGGACGTAAAGCTGATTGAACCATGCTTCGGCATTGGTCTCAGTTTGTCCCAAATACGTCAACCGAATGGGGACATTAAGCAACACTACCTCCCACCACCAAAGCAATGTACGTAACATAATTCAACATCATCGCGATGTCCCTAAGAAGAAAAAGCCGCGTCATAAATGTCCTTTATTAGCGGTAGTGATGCAACGCCACGCAGATCAAAGTTTCAGAAAAAAACCGCTACGCCACCGAGAAACAGTGCAGTGTAGTACAGCTCTTAGTAGTGCATGTAATGCAGTTCTGAGTAATGCATTGTACCTTTAAGTCCGTCCCGAGGCACCATTGACACCATGCAATATGGTGCACACACCTCACCTTGGCATATAATGTTTTCCCAAACCTACCCTTTTATCATAGTTTAGGAGCTGTGTGAGAGTCGAGGTGGCCGTCCTGATCTGTCCGCCTAACGAGCCTTTTGGTTTCCGTGGACTAAAGAAGTATTTAACCGTGCTTCGGGGTTTGGTTTACAACTTGCCTAAAATGTCAATGACATCTGAAGGGGCATTAAGGGATCCCCCTTCATAAACATCTAGTCTTCTACGAATAATCATGTGGGGGTTAGGGAAAACCCACACACCCCAAGAAGCGGTTCCAACGCTACCGCCATGCCCAAGTTGTTCAGAATGAAATGAAAGACGGCGATATATTACTTCAGTCAAAAAGTTAGCTCTGCGTGAAGAGAGCGGAAAAGCTAAGACAAAAGGGAAATACGTCACTGGCGTTAGTTTTCGATTACGGTAAGCCGAACATGCCATAACACTGCTAACAGTAAAGACACAAAAGAATACAAACAATTTGAGTAAAAATCGTTATTTAAAATAAACAAGGAACAGAAGAGAGAGAGAAGAGAGAGAAGGAGAAAGAGAGAAGGAGAGAGGGAGAGAGAGAAGAAGAGAGAGCGGAAACCCAGAAAGGGAAAAAGTAAAAAAGGGGGAAAGGCGAATAAGGGGCAAAAATTTAAACAAACCCAAAAACAAAAAACCCAAAACACACACCCCACACCACACACACACACACCCCACCCCACACACACACACACACACACTACACACACAGGGAAAGGAAAGGGCCCCGGGGGACAGTATTTTACACACACAGCGCCCGCCTACCTGTCCGGAGCTGGGTAGATCGGACTGCTTGAGGAAGGCAGTCAGCAAGCCAGAGGTCAAGGTCTCGGTCTCGGTTGGCTGGCCATCCACATACCACGTCACCTGGAACCGTGCGTTGGGCTCGGTGGCGGAAGTCTTCACCGTGCATGTCATCATGAAGTCGTCATCTGGCCCGCTGAGGACCGGTGCCCCGAGGTGAGGGAAAACTGCCTGCAAAGGTGGGGGAGACAAGGCGGGGGGGCTAGTGCATTTCATGTTTTGGTTTTGGGTTCGAATCCCCGTCCGGGTGGCCCGTCCATGCTCTCCCCGGTGCCTTTTTTTCGTGTGTATGTGTGTGTTTTTGTTTTTGGGGTGTGGTGACCCGTTTAAAAAAAAACCCCCTGTGCTATATTAACAGAGATTCATCTGGTCCTGCCCACTTGTCTGGTCTTCTCTCTATCAACCTTCCCATCCTGTGCGCTCTGCAGACCCTGGTCTCATGACTGTTCCACGCATCAAACTCAACAAGCATGGAAAGCGTGCTTTCTCGGACACAGGATCTGTGATCTGGAATTCCCTCCACCTCCACGCGATGCGCCAAGTCTTTCAAATGCAATCTGAAAACGTTCCTGTCCAAAAGCATCTGTACTGAGGACATTCACAGTCAGACCCACCAGAGTGTTCGGCAAAACTGATAGTTTATCGTGTATCTAGTGTGAGTGTAGCGCGTATACACGAGTGATTGCTTGTTAACTTGCTGTTTCATTTTCACTGTCTATATTAGGCGTTTGGAATACCTGGTGCCTTGGACGTCTTGCTGGCAGACGTTATTTGTTAGTGTCGTGGCGTTATAGTTTCAGGCGATGTTCTTAACACTGTTCAGTGAGTCAGACTATTGCCATGCCATTATGCTTGAGTGACATATCAGTCGAAAACCCGAATGTCCTACGCGTACGTGGGAATACCTTTCTAGTCTGTTTTAATTTAGTCAAAATTACACCAATTACGTACGTTATTCCATGTATGTTGTTTGATAGATTGTCTCGGTCCGTATTTGTTTATTGTCTTGTAAAATGCAGCCGCATTTTGATTTAAACATTTTTTTGTCTCATACAGTTGTATTATTTACCTAGACCCTGTTTATTTATGCATATATTTCTTAGCCATGTAATAATTACGAGACTGACGTGATGCTGTACTGTGCTTTGAACTCCTTATTAGAACTGGGACAGGCGTGCTGGCACAAAGCAGGAATGTGAAAGGGGGGGGGGGGGGCGGGGGGGTGTTTGAATACGTGCAGAAATTAAGAGAACCGGAGTGTACTATTGTGTGCACACACGCTTTCACGCACCCGGTACACACCCCCACAAGTACGCACGCACCCGACACACAAACACTCGGTGAAGATTGCGAACACACACACACACACACACACACACACACACACACACACACACTCTCTCTCTCTCTCTCTCTCTCTCTCTCTCTCTCTCTCTCTCTCTCTCTCTCTCTCTCTCTCTCTCTCTCTCTCCTGTCATACACACACGCACACACACACACACACACACACACACACCACACACACACACACACACACACACACACACACACACACACACACACACACACACACGCTACTAATTCCAAATATTTTTCAGACCAAGACGAATGTGGCCTTGGCACTGCTTGATGTCAGAGCGGGCAGTCGTATCGGGGTGGCGGTGGACACACACAGACATCTGCACGTGTTGCTGGACGGTGAAGACCTGGGGGTAGCTGCACCTGACACACCTCTCACACACCCCTGCTACGCCTTCTTTGACCTCGGCTTCTGGTTGAAAAAGGTATGCATATATTCGTATAACATGTGGAACAGAACGACATATGTCGCAGAAACGGATGCATATATATGGCATGTACAACAGGTCTACGTACGGCTGAAAAAGGTAAGCACATGTACAACAGTCAAGACAACTAGTGACGCTCTTAACGAAGGAATTTCCAATTTTGTCTTTCTGATAGCATCTCTGCACCATTGTCTTGGTGCGTGTGGTGGGTGTGTGTGTGTGTGGGTGGGGTGTATTACCTTAATTAGTTCCCGATATAATCTCATGAATAATGTTCTGAAAGTGACGTTTGGAATAATAATGATGAAGACGTTTGACTGGGATGCAATTGTATCATTATGGATGTCATATATCGTAGGCTTAACTAGTGTGCGATACTTATAAGCCACGAACAGGAAATTGTTGGGGGTCAGCTTTAGTTGCTTCCTTTTTCTCTAAACTACGACCTACTATACTGGACAGACACTAGTTGATGGTGTCTCTGGTGCTGGTGCTGGTGGTATGTTGCTGTTGTAATAGTGATGATGATGCATATTACATATCTTTGTATTAAAAATGTTTCTATACTAATGGCCAGGCACTAACTGGTAGCAGTATTGTTGTAACGATTGTGATGCTGCTGATGATGATATTGATGCTGCTGCTGCTGATGATGATGATGATATACTCTCTGTGTTAAAAGTGTCTCTATACTGATGGCTGCCGGTGTGTGTTCAACAGGTGAGGGCGCTGCCTGTGAGAAAGGTGAATTGGTAAACACCTGTGAGAAAGATGAACTCGTAAACACCTGTGAGAAAAGTGAACTGGTAAACACCTGTGAGGAAAAAGAATTGGTAAATACCTGTGAGAAAGGTGAATTGGCAAACACCTGACTGCGACAGCAACAAAAGAAACGTGGGACTCACTCCATAGTCCGTCGTAGCCATGGTTCCACGTGACGGTACGAACATCTCGATGATCCGACGTGTCTAGAGACAGACGTGTCATTGGACCGACATCTGATGAGTTAACCAACGGTGCCCGTTTTGTGTATTGCATCTGCCAATACTGTGTCAAGCCCGCAGTTTCTCTCCAAACTGCTCGAGAAGGTTGTGCTGCTTCAACTTCGCAACCATTTGCTAACCAACAGTCTCTGTGATAACTTCCAGTCTGCTTACCATGCGCATCACGGTAACGAGACAGCTCTCCTAGACGTCACGAACTGCCCTCTTGGTGGTGCTGATGAAGGTCAGGTGTCTCGTTTTGGCCGTACTTGATTTGTGAGCTGTGTTCGATACGTTGGATCATAGCATTCTCCTCCCACATGTTAGGCATAGCTGGCAAGGCTCTTGAATGGTTTTCGTCCTACTTGTCTGACAGAGTCCAGGTTGTAAGTGTCAATGGTCAAAAGAAGCTTCACTACGGAGTTCCTCTAGGTTCAACCTTGGGTCCAGCACTCTTTACTCTGTAAAAAGTGTAAAGTCATTTATCGAAGAAGGAGCGGTCGTCACAAATTTGCTGATCATACCTAAATTCACCGGTCTTCGACTCCATCTGACTTTAATTCAATGATTGTCGACAATGAGCAGTGCGTCGATTGACTAAAGCTTAGCAACGACAAAAACGGAAGCTGTTTTAGTTGGATCTCGTAAAAGGGCCAGCGTGTCACAAGAAAACCACTTGAGAGTTGGCAACCTTGACATTTCCTTCAAAGGCCATGTCGAAAATATCGGAGTCTCCATTGACGCCTATGGTGAACCATATTGACCACATCAGTCGTGCAGCATATCTCGAGATCAGAAGAATTAGTTCTATCCGCCATCTCCTGACGACGAAAGCCACTGTTCAGCTTATATGTTCTTTTGTTCTTAGGTGGTTGGACTATTTCAGTTCTTTGCTCATTGACATCAACTGTGATCAGATGTACAGGCTGCAACATCTTCCAAACTATGCAGCGAAGGTTGTTTTTCGCCAAAAAACAGACATGAGCCTGTTAGACCATTGCTCAAGGCACTTCACTGGCTCCTGTCAAATACAGGATTATTTTTAAGATAGACACTTTTTTATGGTACCCTAGTACCATTACCTGCCATCGTGTCTCTCTGGAATTCACTCCCTCTTGCACACTCCGTTGCTGTTATATTAATATTATTACAATCAGAGGCACTTGCTATCATACAAATCTTCTTGTAATCTTAAAGTTAACTGCTGTCATGTTAATATAATTGTAATCATACTTACTGTCATGTTAAGCTTATTGTAATTATAGGCAGATTCTGTCATGTTAATCTTATTGCAGTCATGGACACTTTCTGTCATGTTAATCTAATTGTAATCATAGGCACTTGCTGTCATGTCAATCTAATTGTAAACATAGGCACTTGCTGTCATGTTAATCTAATTGTAACCATAGCCATTTGCCGTCATGTTAATCTCCTTGTAACCATAGGCACTTGCTGTCGTGTTAATCTAATTGTAACCATAGGTATGTGCTGTCATGCTAATCTAATTGTAATCATAGGCACTTGCTGTCATATTAATCTAATTGTAATCATAGCCACTTGCTGTCATGTTAATCTAATTGTAACCATAGGCACTTGCTGTCATGTTAATCTAATTGTAACCATAGGCACTTGTTGTCATGTTAATCTAATTGTAACCATAGGCACGTTGTGTCCTTGTTTCGGTGTGCAGCTGATATGTGACACAGGTCTTGGACCGTATTTATTCTTGCTACTCTGCATACTGACTTAATTACTGTATTTTTCATTGGCTTATTTTGCTCAGTTACTGTGCTTCTCTAAATCGTTAACATTGACCTACCTTGTTTAATTGCTCTATTTCGTTACATCATAAAGCATCGGTTAACTACTGCACTTCTTTACATCATGAAACGTGTACTATTGTGTGTACGAAATTACTCATCTTTTTACTTTCTGAGACTGTGTTGCTGTGTATAATAACGAAATTGTTGCATTTTGTTACATCATAAAACATTGTGAACGTAAATTCCTGATTTTGTGACCTCGTAAGCTTTCCTCTTCCGTGCCAGTTTACTGACTTTTGATCGTCCAGAGATGACCCTGTGCGATTGACAGGACGTTAAAGTCCAGTTGCTAACTAACTACTGAACTGTGCCATAAATTGTCCTTCTGTGTAAAGTCATGAATGTGTCGACTTTATTTTACTTTATTTGAACACCTGTTGAGTATCATTGGCGGGAGCTGCCACAAGTATCATTTTGGTTGCGAAAAAATGTTTTTTTCGCCACCAACACGTGTTTGTGGCGGCAAAACTCGTGTTTGTCACGACAAAACACGTCTTTTGACTCGGCGAAAGTATGCCTGTCGCAACAAAACATTTGTCGCGATAAAATATATTTGTGGCAGCTCCAGCCAACGATAGTCGAGCGCCTCATTTTGATGTGAGTCGTAAGCGCTTCACAATCACAACTATAGCGCCATTATCTGCTTCCGAGCAGTTCCATTGCGCTTTAGTCCAACTTTACTTTGTTTGCTGTGTTTGCTTTGTTTGCTGTGTATAATACTGAACTTGCTACATCATCAACATTGTCCTGCTGTGTATGATTACTAGATTTTACTGCGTCATAAACATCGCCCTGCTGTGCGTATCTTTGCTGGATTTCACTACTTTTTTAACGATTGCATCTACACACAGTGTACAGTTGACTTATTTAACTACTCCAGTGCATTCCTATGGCACAAAACGTCTCCTAGTTAGTACAGTCTGTCAGTACATTGCACTCATGTCAACACAGTGTGCTACTAGAAGAAATCAGGAGTGCAGAACCTTTCCTACTTTCATCAAATAAAGTCAGATAATCATTGACAGTGTTGCCGATCACGTCTGTGGACATGTTGACATTTTCTGGCTGTTTGTCTGTCTACTTGGCAAAGAGCCTGCTGACTGCAAGCTGACACTTGAAAACGTCAGCAATTCTATGCTGACCCGAGCCAAGGCTTTGCCACCCGGTGACGTCAGTTTAATGGCTCTTCAGCCTCAGTTGTTTCACTGGTGCGTCATACTGGTAAAACTGGTCATTGTTGCACACCCTGGGCACGTTTCTCACGTGTCCTCCATGCAGTGAAGCCTACCTGTCCAGGTGTTTGAATGATGAATGGAGGAAGACCAGCCAGTAAAAAAAACAGATTTTCGTCCACTGAAGCGCTAGCTTAGAACGATTCAACAGCGTGCAGCGCCGGGAACAAAATAGGCGGCTATGTCGTCTGCCTGAACAAAGGAAGGAATGGATCAGTGCCAGGTGTGTCTGCATGATCAGCCAGACACGTTCCGTGTTCATACCGGACGGCGTCCTTCACAAGGACGGGTCTTTTACCTTCAAACTGTTAAAGACCTTTTGCATGGAGGTGACTCTCAGTACAAACATTCAAACGATCAGTCCCTGTGTGTGTGTGTGTGTGTGTGTGTGTGTGTGTGTGTGTGTGTGTGTGTGTGGTGTGAGTGTGTGTGAGAGAGAGGGAGAGAGAGAGAGAGAGAGAGAGAGAGAGAGAGAGAGAGAGGAGAGAAGAGAGAGAGAGAGAGAGAGAGAGAGAGAGAGAGGAGAGAGAGAGAGAGAGAGAGAGAGAGAGGAGAGAGAGAGAGAGAGAGGAGAGAGAGAGAGAGAGAGAGAGAGAGAGAGAGAGAGGAGAGAGAGAGAGAGAGAGGAGAGAGAGAGAGAGAGGAGAGGGGGGGGGTATTCACGAGCGCGCGCGTGAGTATGAGTGTGAAATTCACGCGCACGGGTACACATACAATGATATTCGTTGTGATTCGTAGTGGTCCAGTCACACACACACACACACACACACACACACACACACACACACACACACACACACACACACATACTACACGTCACGTGACCCAAACAGCGACGGCACCCGGACATTCATTTGTCGTGTGAAAGTCGTGTCCACAAAAACCTCGTTTCCTCCTTTCCTCTCCTGTCGTCAGCTCTCACATCGCTGTCTGCCTTCACCTCCACACGTAAGTTCTCTTCTATCCTGGTCCTTGATGACGATTTGTAGCTGATGTTACAGTTTTTCTCTAGTTTCGGTTTTGCCCCCAACCGGTCGCCATTTGTGGAGTGTTGTTGTGTCAGTGTCTGTCAGAAGAAAATACACGACAGGCTTGTGGAGAGCGGTTGTGTGCGCAGTGTGTGTGTTGGAACGATTCAGTGCTGATGTCGTTTACTCAGAGGCAGATGAGGGCTGTGGCGGTGTTGGTGGGAGAATGTCGGTCGTGTTTTTGTTGTATCAGCGTCAACCGATTTCGTCGAGAACTTCCGTGTTGAAACAAGGGGGACGACTGGTTAGGGCAAAGATCAGATTGAAATAAACGCAGTTGCTTCCCTTAGGGATTGGCACACTTCGTCAGCGCTACTATCTACCGCCCGGTGGCCTCAGCCACAGCTGGTTACATCCCAGCCTGGAACTCTGACAGAGCGATTCCTTCTCCGTTGGTGCAGGAAAGGAGGGGAGCTGGGAGTGGCTAGCATGTCGCCCACCACGGGGTTGACCTCAACCGTCTGGGGGGGGGGGGGTGACGTGGGGTTGACGGGGATAGGGGGGGTCTTATGACTGGGGGGTAGGGGGGGGGGGGGGACTGGGGGGGGGGGGATGCGCGGGGGGGTCGGGGGGGGGGGGGGGGTGACGGGGGGGGGGGGGGGTGACGTGGGGAGGGGGGGGGTGGGGGGGTGGGGGGGGGGGATGGGGGGGGGGGGGACGCGCGTGGGCCTACGCGAAAATGCAATAAATGCTATGCAAACCCGTCTTTTTGTTTGCTGATAGCGAGCCCGTTAATTATGTAACAAATGTGAAACTTTTCTTTATTATTTCACTCGCTAGTATGAAATATGTTCATGTAACTATTATGCGCGATTGGATTGCACGATCAAAAAATTTTTTGTAGAGATGGGGCCCAGAACTGTTTTATCAGTGTGTGTGTGTGTGTTGTGGCGTGCGTGCGTGCTGCGTGCTTTCGTGCGTGCGTGTTCGTGCGGGGTGCGTGCGTGCGTGCGTGCGTTTTTGGGTGTGTGTGTGTGTGTGTGTTGTGTGTGTGCGTGCGTGCGTGCTGCGTGCGTGCGTGTTTGTGTGTGTTTTTGTGTGTGTGTGTGTGTGTGTGTGGGTGTGTGTGTTTTTTGTGTGTGTGTGTGTGTGTGTGTGTGTGTGGGGGTGGTGTGGCGTGCGTGGTGGGGTGGTTGTGTGTGTGTGGGGGTGTGTGTGTGTGTGTTTTGTTTTGTGTGTGTGTGTGTGTGTGTGTGTGTGGTGGTGGGTGGGGTTTTGTGGGTTGGGTTTTTGTGTGTGTGTGTGTGTGTTTGGGTTTTTGTGTGTTTTGTGTGTGTGTGTGTGTGTGTTTTGGGTTTTTTGTGTGTGTGTGTGTGTTTGTGTGTGTGTGTGTGTGTGTGTGTGTGTGTGTGGGTGTGTGTGTGCGTGCGTGCGTGGGGCGTGAAGTGTGTGGTGTGTGTGTGTGTGTGTGTGTGTGTGTTTGTGGGGTGTGTGGTGTGTTTTGCCTGCGTGTGTTTTTGGTGTGTGTGTGTGTGTGTGTGTGGTGCTGCGTGCGTGCGTGCGTGCGTGCTGCGTGCGTGGGGGTTTAGTTT
>JABMCL010003389.1:717500-723786 GCA_018857735.1 Alviniconcha marisindica | reverse complement strand
GCTTTTGTGATTCTACAGGGTGACTAGCTTTTTTTAGCGGGGTTTTTGAATATCCACCGGTGGTTACTTACACCCGCTGGCATGGCTGGTCCCACATAAAACTACTGCCATCTCTGCGCGTTCTGTGTACACCATACAACCATACAACCATGCTCCATGTCACTTCATGTAAAGCCACATACGTAACGTGCATGCGTATTTAGCTGTAACCTGCCACCTGCACTTTTGGCAAAATGACCGGGATCTTTTACGCGCTGCTGCGGTAACACGGAAAAAAAAACAAAGAAAACAACAACAACTAAAGAGTGTGCATGCGTGAATGGATGTGGGCGATGAGAGTGCAGTCACTCACCAAACAATTTAGCTGCGGTGCAGAGTAATGTAAGCCGCGAAACTGCGGAGTGGGGCCGTAAGAGCAGGTCGGGGACATTACCAGGCGTGTAATAACGTGATTACGTGCATATCACCGTGGGGCGAAAGACGATGCTGGCTCCATCGGCTCCATGGGCTCAAAGGGCAGGCAAGCAATTGCAGTCTTCCACCATGAACCGTGCACCAGTGAGTAACGAAGTGAGATTTATCCTTTCACTTCGATAAGCGGCTGATGGTAAACACGGGCCGGCCTACGTGGTTCGACCTTTAGGTCTTTGAACCTACCCCCCCCTCCCCCCCCCCCCCCCCCCCCCTTTAAACCTTTCCGCCCCCCCCCTCCCCCTTCCAAAAGGTCCGGAAAAATTTCGGAAGGGGTTTTTTCCTGGTGCCCGTTGTGTTTTGTGTTGTGGTGTGTGTGGTTTGTGTGTGGTTTTTGTGGGTTTTTTGTGTGTGTGTGTGTGTGTGTGTGTGTTGGGGTGGGGTTTGTTGTTGTGTGTACGTGCTTTCGTGCCCTGCGTGCGGGTGCGTGGGTGTGTGGGGTGTGTTTTGTGTGTGTTTGTGTTTTGTGTGTGGGGTGGTTTTGTTGTGTCTTGGGGGGGCGTGGGGGGGGGGGGGGGTGGAGGGGAGGGGGGTTGAAAACGGGGGGCTCGACTGACTCGGGAAGGCGTACACACACACACAAACAACACACCACACACCCACACACACCCCAACACACACCACACACACACACACGCCCCGCGCGCAAAGCACCCGCACGAAAAGCACGCATGTACGCAGCACGCACATTCCTTTGTGTTTTTGGTGTGTGTGTGTTTGTGTGTGTGGGGTTGTGTGTGTGTGTGTGTGTGTGTGTTGTTTGTGTGTTTGCCCCTAGTCGGGATGCCGTGGTCTAAAAATGCCCGCTAGGGTTTATTTTTTAACCCGTGTATGTACATTGAACAGTAGAGAGTAAAAAAAAAATACTCTGTGTTCCCCCCCCCCCCCCCCCCCCAACCACCCCCCACCCCCCCACCCCTTCCTCACGCCATACCGACCCACCCACGCGTTCTTCCTCGGTTTGCATCACGTCCCCGACGCCTTTTTGATAACAGCTCCGTACTGCACATCTGTCTGCGGCATTTTATGAAGTGCGCCAACACGAGAAACAGCGCTAAACTGGGGCCTGGTCAGTTTCAGCGGCGCTGCGCCGCGGCTGCCATCTGGACGTCTCACACTCCTGTGCTTATCTTTGCCATCAACTCAATTACCGCTGACCGACGCCATCATTTGGCCACCACGTGCGCTTGTCAGCTTCTGCGCCTGCGCGGATTCGTCACGCGGCACGCGAAGTGATGACGTCACGCTGGCAGCTGTATAATTTTATTCGTCCAGCCAACTTCCACCGTTTGCAGGAGTTTTGGAGTTCACACTGACGCACGGGTTGCGGGGTTTCCGGTGTCGTTTAGTTGACTGATGCCGTGGTGCAGTTATAGTTTTGCACCCGATGATTTGGTGCCAGGAACTGGGATCTTCCTCCCCCCCCCCCCCCCCCCCCCCCTTCTTTTTTCATCTCTTTCTCTCCCCCCCCCCCCCCCGTCTCTCTCGTGTGGAAATTCTCATGTATAACGTTTCACTCACTCATTCATGCCTATATGTATATAAATGATGCCTGTAATTTTATATTTACTCATCAGTAGCTTAGCAAGGTTTCTGACTAAACCTAAACTACAATCCTTGTAAAATAAAATTTTCGAGTTCAAGTTCTCTCTGTCTGTCTGTCTGTCTGTCTCTCAACTGGAATGCAACAATGGTTTATTTAAGTACTGAGTCCTTAAACAATAAAGCCCCAGAGCATATATATCTATCCTGCACACACACCCTCCCTCACGCTATCCCAACTCTAGGAATTATCACCTAGGTTGGTTATGCAGAGGATAGACATATAATTATATGTGGAAAAAAGAGAGTACAGCTTTCTCTTGTGCCCTTCTGTATGGACATATTATTACCTTTTCTAGAAAAAGGCAACCTACCTCTGACAGACAGATCTTGTCACACACTTAGCTATTTCAAGCGAAAACTTCGTGTACGCAATTACATAGGATGGATTGCGACAGAAAACTGCTACGGAAAGAGAGAGAGAGAGGGGAGGGGGGGGGGGGGGGGGGGGGGGGGGGGGGGGTGCCGACTAATTACACATTAGCTAATTCTGTGCAGTTTCTGCATCCTGTCCCCTGCTGGCTGAAGCAGCGTGCGGTGAAGTGGTCCCTCCTGCCCGCGCGAGAGAAAGCACTTGAGTGGTCAAGTGGTGCTTCCCCGTGCTCTCGGCTGACCTGTCACTCTGACCAATCGCTGTGAGCGTCTCCCGCACTGGGGTGCCCGCGTCCTCACCGTAAACTCGTGAGCCCACAAAAATGTCCTCACCGTAAACTCGCGAGCCCACAAAAATGTCCTCACCGTAAACTTGCGAGCCCACAAAAAATTTCCTCACCGTAAACTCGTGAGCCCACAAAATTTGTGGGCACGAGTTTACTGTGAGGACACGGGCTTGCTTGCTTTCCTTTCATTCTCTCCCTTTTTTGTTTGCTTTGTTTGTGTGTTTTTTTGTTGCGAGGTACGGGGATGGGGCGTCCCTTGTGCGGAGCGGTTGGGTTGAGGGTGGTTCCTTGGGAGGAGGGTCCCTTGGGGGGTCCCTTTCCCTTGGAAGGGGGGGTCCCTTGAGGGGAAGTGGGGGGTCCAAATGTGGACCGATCTTTTACCTAAAGACTGAATAGTAAGGGGCAGCGGGGAGGGGTGGCTGGGTGGGTATGGTTGAGATATCATTTGGTTTCACACGGTCTTGTATTTAAATTCCGGATGTGTGTATTGATGATAGAAAACATAGACTGAGGAGAGCAGCATGTGCTGTAGCCTATGCTCCCCCCCCCCCCCCCCCCCCCCCCCCTCTCTCTCTCAGCGGTGGTTTAAAAACCCAAAATTTTTTTTTTTTTTTTAAAAGGTCTAAACGAACTTAAAATAAAGTTTTTGACTGAGTTTCTCTTCTCTCTCTCTTCTTCCCCTTTTTCTTCTTTCCCCTCTCTCTCTCTAAAAAAAAACACACACACACACATATAGACAGACAGACAGAAGCAGGCAGACAAAGGGGAAAAGGGGAGAAGGGAGAGCCACAGGCGGGGCAGCTCTAGGCACTGTGACAGTAGAAGACTGCTGACATTTCCTGGGGGACTGGAATCATTTACCTCGTGCGGTACCCAGCCCAACACGTGCACACTTCACAGGCGTGCCCCTCCACCTGGACCTGGCATGCGGTTCCTGCACACCCGGGGTGTCTGTGTCTACCCGCGTTTCTCTGTCGGGTGCCTGGTGCCATGGTCATGGTGCTGGAGGTGAGAGGGGCGGAGGGGGGCAGAGGGGGGAGGGCAGGGGGGGGGGACTAATAGAAGCAAGAACGGTCAGTAAATAATACAAGCGGATGCATAATATTTTCACACCGTGTTCTCTCCTCTCTTCGAACGTTGTGGTTTATGGACACCGTGTTTGTGACTTTGCCCCTCACACTTAATGGAACAGTTAAACGGCTCGCGCCGCTGCCCATCTTGATGCAGGAGTCATTCTGGTGGTGACAGTGCAGTGTTAGATAGGGTAACCCTCTTCCCCCACCTCCTGCGGTCTATCGGTCCTCTGTAATACTTCTTTGGAGACAGCTCAGCTCAAGCGGTTTCTCTGCCGGGTGCCTGGTGCCATGGCTGTGATGCGGGTGCATGCGGAGGAAAGAAGATCAGGTTAATTTTTGTGAGAGACTTGTCTTCATCTTGCTTTAATTCGGATTGTGATGATTGATAGGTCGCCGTGTGAGCGCCCGTAAAGTCGTCTAAAATAGCAGAGACACGTGTGACGTAAGGAATTTTATTCAGCTCTCGCAGATGCAGATTTTATCAACGGTTTAAACGAACACATAACAGCCAACTAGTCCAAAAACAATAAAATGGCCACACACAAAACAGTAAATACTTTCACTACCGCCCTACCTAGCGCGCGCGCGAGCACACACACACACATACACACACACACACACACACACACACACACACACACACATGCACACATACACTCTCTCTCTCTCTCTCTCTCTCTCTCTCTCTCTCTCTCTCTCTCTCTCTCTCTCTCTCTCTCTCTCTCTCTCTCTGTTTGTCTGTCTGTCTGTCTCTCACTTTCTTCCTCCTCCCCCCTCCGCCACCTTTAAAAAAAAAAAAAAAAAGATGTACCAGGACGTGGCACTTGAAAACGTTAAAGCTTTTGACGAACATGCACATTTGTGGATCAAGTGACAAGTGATACTCATTTTTGCTTTGGCATTCGCTCGGTACTATAATTACACGCGGCATGCCCATTGCTCATTAAATCGCTTTGTAAAGGGCAAGCTTTATTTCGCTCATAAGCCAAGGCCGGGTTGATATGCTTCCATTGTTCAACACATGCGTAGATCTGCTGTATTCGTTACTGACGTTGAACTTGCTATGCGTGCCGTAGCTGTGTTGCGGAACACGATCGTAGACAATCAGCCATGTCGGTGCTTACTGTCGGCCTGTTAAGGGATGCTGTAACAGGCACTCGGGAGAAATAGCCTGTCAGCTAGCCCTCTCCCCTGTGCAGGGAGGGCCTGTCAGCGAGTTCTCTTGCGCTGTGATTGGCTGAAACGGTCACCGGTGTTTTGACTGGTCCAAATGCAGCGGTTCCAAGTTTGTAAGGTTGGTGGATCTGCTGCAGTTTTTCCTCCCTTGCAATGCTATTGTTGTTGTTTGTTTGTTTGTTTCTCGTTTTGTTCTTGCTGATATTCTGTTGATATTATGTTGTTATTTTAGTATGTGTGTGTGTGTGTGTGTGTGTGTGTGTGTGTGTGTGTGTGTGTGTGTGTGCGTGCATGCGTGCTTGCGTGCGTGTTCTTTCTTTCTGGTTTGTGTTGTTGTTTCACTAAATGACTGTCGGTGGAAGAGGAGCAAGCAGAGAATGCATTAATGACCGAACCCTGTAGCTTAGTTACCACAAGCAGAACAAACATGACTGCAAACCACAAAAGGTTTCCAAGGCGACCAACGGCGATGGCAGAGCAGCATA
Organism: Alviniconcha marisindica; assembly: GCA_018857735.1. Classification (NCBI taxonomy): domain Eukaryota; kingdom Metazoa; phylum Mollusca; class Gastropoda; family Provannidae; genus Alviniconcha; species Alviniconcha marisindica. The sequence goes on along the minus strand of JABMCL010003389.1, from coordinate 718,317 downwards.
TCCGTTGCTCCTGGCAGTGATTTTCGCTGCCTGTAGCCAAACAGTAACTACTCTCAACACCTTTCACAGCGTTGATCGTTTGTAGACTGTCTGTCGACTCCTTTGGTGATCAGAAGGCCGTGCTGTCGCAGGCAGCAGCAGCAGAATCCAGGCAGAGACAGTGGTCTTGGATCGGTCCACAGTCCGAGCATCGCTTTCCGGCACCTTCCTCCAGTGCTTGGAGTTTGGGATCGCTCAGTGGTCTTGACCTCAGCTCAAAATCGCCAGACCCAATCTCAGAGGAATTGTTCCCCCAGGGCACGCGGAAGAAGAAAAAATAAACCATCTAATTCTCTCCCCTGTGGCTGGAGCGTTCTCTCCCTTTTCTACCAAAATGGCTAGGCGCCGGTTTGATCTTCAAGGGTGCTAGCCTCAGGTTTTGGACGATTGAGTTATTCGGCGGTGGAGGCATGAAGAAAAAGAAAAGGAAAAAAGATCTTCTGAGTCAGACGTATTGCTTGTAACTTTACTCCAACTCAGCCATGGTCCCGAGACTGTTATCGCTATTCTGTCAAGGAAAATGATGGAGAGGGAGATAGATAGGATCAGTGCCCCAGGGAGGTAAGAGTCGAACTAAACATCGGACAAATTCTGCTTCTGACTATCTTGAAAAAGAAACCAGAAGGGCTTTAAAAAAAATGGTGTAATAGAGAAGAAGAAGGAGGAGGAGGAGGAGAAGAAGAAGATTTTTTTTAAATTATTTATGTCGCGCCATCTCGTAACAGCCCAGAGCGCTTACACAGACATATGGAAACGCTAATTTCATCACACACAATGC
>JABMCL010003389.1:712500-715000 GCA_018857735.1 Alviniconcha marisindica | reverse complement strand
TCTCTCTCTCTCTCTCTCTCTCTCTCCTCTCCCCTTGTGAAATAAAGTAGTATCCTCTCTCAGTGTCTCTCCGTCTCTCTATCTCTGTCTGTCTGTCTGTCTGTCTGTCTGTCTGTCTGTCTCTCTCTCTCTCTCTCTCTCTCTCTCTCTTCTCTCTCTCTCTCTCATTCACTGCTGCCAGACTGGTAGCTGCACCAGTTCCGGTTAGCAGCGGCACGTGCAGCCTGTGCAAGCGGCGTTCGCGCGACGGTCGTGTGTATATATATATATATATATATAGAGTTATCTACCCCTGCCACTGTCTTGTCCACATGGGAGTGATGCAACGCTGCAGGAATGTGGAGACCGGGGTCTGCCCTCCGTCTCCTGTCGACTAGTTTGTGAATGGTTTAACTCGACTCACATCGGCTGGGAGACTGATCCACTCCCGGCTCTCCCCCTTCTTGTCGTTCTGGTTCCCCCTACTACTGCAACTACTACTGCCCCGCCCCTTTCAACAGCTACTGCTCCCGCCCCTTGCGACTACTACTGTCCCTTGCAATTACTACTGCTTCCTCCCCCGCCCCTATCAACAACTACTGCCCCCGCCCCTTTCAAACAACTACTGCCCCCGCCCCTTTCAACAACTACTGCCCCCGCCCCTTTCAACAACTACTGCCCCTGCCCCTTGCAGTTACTACTTCCTCCGTCCCTGGCAAATACTACTTCTGTCCCTTGCAACTACTGCTGCTTCCTCCCCTGCCCCTTGCAACTACTACTGCCCCTGTCCCTCGCAACTGCTACTGCCGTTGATGTGACGTTACGTCACTGGGGCGAAGTGCTTCTGGCAAGGTCCGGGTGAAAAAGCGGAACAATTTGAAAACGGCAAAAGGGAGTGAACTCTTGAGCAGCTAACCTTTTCCCCGCACAATGGGTGACGCAATACTGTAGAGACGCGGTTCTAATGGATACCGTGCCTACAAGCAGTTCCAGGCGGAAAGTGAACGGCTCTCGACGACAATCACAGTCTGATGCGCCTACCTCGGCTCTATCTGGATTGTCTATTACAGGCCCAAACATTAGTCACGACGCATGGGTGGTGGATGGGGGGAGGGGGGGAGGGTGGACTTGAAAGAAATGGGAAGCTAGCAGGGAGTGGTGCGAGGGATGGATGGAGGTGGGGTACCTCCTTTCAGAAATGTGGAACAGAACATACCAACATACTCTACGAAAAACGTCTAATCTAGAACAGAATTAAACGGTTTGATACCAACCGAAGCACAACCTAAAAAAAAAAGAAAAAAAAGACTCCTCTGTCCTCGGAACAAGTCATCCAACACGGGATTTTATCCACGCACCTTGTAGATGAGGTCGACGCTCTGTGGGTAGCTTCTGTGGACGGTGATTGCCGAGACGGAAAGAAGGGCGACTACAGCTGGTCTCCATCCGGTCCACGGGGAAAGGGTGGCGATCGACAGGGAGGGGTCTTGGATAAGCACAGCAGGGGGAGAAAGTACGCCTGTATGCACACGGGTGGAATAAGGTCATTCAGCAACACCGGCACCAACCGGAGAGAGGGGGGGGGGTGGAGGGGGTGCGGGAGAGAGAGAGAGAGAGAGAGAGGAGAGAGAGAGAGAGAGAGCAGGCAGGGAGGGGGAGGAGAGAGAGAGGGGAGATAAAGAGAGAGGGAGAGAGAGAGAGGGGGAGATAAAGAGGGAGGGAGGGAGGAGAGAGAGAGAGAGAGGGGGGGGGTGAAGTGAGAGAGAGGGAGGGAGGGAAGGAGGGAGCGAGAGAGAGAGGGGGGGAGACAGAAAGAGAGAGGGAGGGAGGGAGAGAGAGAGAGAGAGAGAGGGAGGGAGGGGGGGGGGAACGAGCGAGAGAGAGAGAGAGAGAGAGAGAGAGAGAGAGAGAGAGAGAGAGAGAGAGAGAGAGACACACACACACACACACACACACACACACACACACACACACACACACACACACACACACACACACACACACACACACACACACACACACACGTACGCACGCACGCACGCACGCACACAAGCACCACAATAACGAAAGTAACTACGAACTAAGACGTTCGCACACAGTCCCACACGGCCATGCTGAGATATCCGTGTGCTGCTGTCGGCGTTTTGTTGTACCTGCAGTGTCATGTTCTGGAAAGGTAATACTCGTTATTGCCCCGGCAATAAAGGTTGGCATTTCAATATTCACGGGGACACGGGCAGAATTGTTTCCCTGTCGCTGCGAGAAACAAACGCCATGGTCTGTTGTTGCCGCCCCCGCCGTACAACTGATGGCCTGCTAGTTTATTGTTTCAAATGCCACGGGTCGCATGTGCCCGTTTTTAAAGCTTCATCGTGTAATTGAGCACAAGTGCTCATGTGCGTGTGTGTGTGTGTGTGTGTGTGTGTGTGCGTGCGTGCGTGCGTGCGTGTGTGTGTGTGTGTGTGTGCGATGGGGGAGAGGCGGGTACGTGTAGCTTCTGGTTGTGAGTGGCCTACATTAG
>JABMCL010003389.1:700000-707500 GCA_018857735.1 Alviniconcha marisindica | reverse complement strand
GTGTGTGTGTGTGTGCTCTCTCTCTCTCTCTCTCTCTCTCTCTCTCTCTCTCTCTCTCTCTCTCTCTCTCTCTCTCTCTCTCTCTCTCTCTCTCTCTCTCTCTCTCTCTCTCTCTCTCTGTATATCATTATTATATTCGTAATGTATTCGTTCTTAACAAAACCCGAGGCGTGCACATACATGTAAAATACGGAGAGGGGTGTGGTGGAAGAGAGGGTGCCTTATTGTAAGTCTGGTGTATGTGTAAGACCTTTTGGCATTTTGCTCGTTCTTGGCAGCTCTGTTGCTAGGCACAGAAAGGGGAGGGGGGGGGGGGGGGGGGGGGGGGGGGGGGGGGGGGGGGGGGGGGGGGGGGCCTAAATTTTAAAAGCTCAGCAGCGAACAATATAGGTTAGTGTATGTATGTTTCTGTGTCTTCTGTATCCCTCTCGGTTTCTCTCCCCCCCCCCCCCTCCTTCCACCCCCCCCCCCCCCCCCCCCCCCCCCCCCCGCCTCTCTCTCGTCTTCTTCTGCTTCTTCTTCTTCTCTGTCTGTCTGTCTGTCTGTCTCTGCCTGTCTGTCTCTGTCTGCCTCTGCCTCTCTGTCTCTGCCTGTCTGTCTGTCTGTGTCTCTGTCTGTCTGTCTGTCTGTCTGTCTGTCTGTCTGTGCTCTCTCTCTCTCTCTCTCTCTCTCTCTCTCTCTCTCTCTCTCTCTCTCTTCTCTCTCTCTCTCTCTCTCTCTCTCTCCTCCCACAACACACACACACACACACACACACACACACACGCACACACACACGCACACACACACATACACACACACACACACACACGCACGCACGCGCGCGCGCGCACGCACGCACGCGCACACACACACACACACACACAGAGCCGAAGTATCAGCACGTGATACCGATACATAATGACCCGGTGAATTGATCACGTAAAACAAACCATCGCACAGGATAAGCCGCACTGATCAGACATTTGATAATTAATGCACGTCTTGGGAACAAGCAGCCAAGGTGACTTGCCGTCAAGCCCTGCGCCTTCTGTTCACCAACCCCCACGTTTCATGCCAGCTACAGCAGCTGTCGGTAGAGCTGATGATCACAGGGTGAACAGCACCCAACTCCAGTGCGTATGAGCTATGAGGGGCAAAAAGAACCACCAACACTACAGCAGCAGCAGCAGCAGCAGCAACAACCACAACAATAACAGCAGCAACAACACAAAAGAGTATTGACTGTGGAACGATATAGACGCTCAGTGCCTTTGTCAAGAAGAAGAACAAGAAAAAGAAGAAGAAACAGAAGAAGAAAAAAATTGACTTCTTCCCTCGCCCCAAGAGAGCAGCAAGGAGAAGGAACATGGAGTAAGAAGAAGAACGATAAAGAGCAAGAAGAATTTTTTTTCCAACATTAAACCTTTCCCAGCCCTCATGACGTCATATGACGTCTATGGCGATGTATTTACCATCTTCCACAAGGACGTCAAAGGACGACCTGTACGAATGATGACTGTTCATGTTTGAGTTTAGAAACAAAACGTTTCTGGTTGGTTTAACCTGTCCGCGAAATTCCTTTAGGAAGGGATACATGGCATCAGCAGCAAAACGTCTTTGGGTTAGGTGACTGATTGCTACCTTGGGGTGAGGCCTAATCGCTTTTGAGTGGGCTGCTTTAAATCCCGATAGGTACACGACCGGTTCCAATCGGTATGAGGCTACGAGAGCTGACGAGGGCGTGGGTTGGGTACCCGTGGATGAGACGGCAGTGTGTCGCTGGATAAGGTCCTCAGCAGAGCCACCGCTGGCCGGGTACTGTACATTCACAGCTGAGTCAACAGGAACAACAGAGACGAGAAGCGACTGTCCCACCAGAAAGAAGAAAGAAAATAATATTTACAAAAATATCCGAAACAGAAGAAGTTGGCGACTGGATTTTAACTTCCTGTTAACCACGCAGGGTCACCCGATGACGATAATAATAATAATAATGACAATAGTAATAATAATAATAATAATAATAATGGACATTTCTATGGCGCATGAGCCCTAGCAAGATCTAGGGCATAATGCGCCGTACAAAAAGCTGCAGAAAAATGTATAAAGACATACAATGGACAAAATAAAAAGGTTTCAGGCGCAAGAAAACGTTGGTTGGTTAGTGACTGGATTTTAACTTTCTGTCAGCTGCACAAGGTCACCCGAGGACGAGAAGAAGACGTTGGCTAGTGAGTGACTGGGTTTCAGTTTCCGGTCAACCACACGGTTTATCAAAGTAGGAGGAGAAGACGACGCCGAACACTGGAACTGATAATATAGCGTACGCCTCGATCTAGGCTCCACCCGGGTCGATCTGGAGTTTGGCAGAGTCGCGTGCTCTTCACCCATGCGTTCCTGTTTTTCGCCTAACGTCTGAAATTTTGCGAGCAAGGTGTTTCTGAAAGAGCGTCTGGGACCACCTGTTGCAGCCGTCTTCTTTACCTGCCGTTTTTCTTTCCCTGCTACGCCATCCTGTTGATGATGATGATTGAATATTCATGGACAGATGGTGCTCGCTTTGGCGTCAGCAGAAATGGAGAGGTCTGCTGGTTGTGTGTGTTCGTGATGCGTGGAAGTCTGCGCGTTCTTTCTTTCAGTTAATTAAAAACAACCCGTAGGATAAAAAACATTCTAAGCATGGGAAGTGAGTGATGTTTTTTTTTTTGTGTTTATATATTTCGTAAACTGTGTATATTTGTACTTCGTTGACAGGACGCGAAAGGGTCATCTTCAGTCAAAACAACGTTGGAACTGTTTCAAAAGCAACGCTCCGAAAACAGCTGAGAGTTAGTTACATTTTGCATTTTAGCACCCGGTCATCCACACAAGGTCTCTACTTCAGAGCGATGGGGTTGGACGCGTACGGGCTTTCTCGAGCGCCCAGATAACGTCTTGATCTGATCTGAAGTGAACGATGCTTTGCTCCTTTTCTATTTATCTTTTTTTCCCCATCAGTTAAATCATTTCTCTTTTCCATCCTTGTGAAGATTTTTGCTGATCTTCTTTTGTAAATTTGCAAATATTACCTTTGCAAATTTGGAACGCATTTGGAACACCTTTTTGAAAATGCATAAACGAAGGAGACAACAGTACTTATTCTGAAAGGGCGGCAGAACGGATCGCAACACAGAGAGAGAGAGAGAGAGAGAGAGAGAGAGAGAGAGAGAGAGAGAGAGAGAGAGAGAGAGAGTAACTGTTCACAAAGCAGGACTGGCGGATTCATGTGAAGGTCGCTAATTATTTACAGACATTCAAAGTATATTTTGACAACTGTACCGTGGCCGCATTTCTGTGTATTGCACAATCTCTCTCTCTCTCTCTCTCTCTCTCTCTCTCTCTCTTCTCTCTCTCTCTCTCTCTCTCTCTCTCTCCCTCTCTTTCCCGCCCCCTGCTGTTGGCAAAAACAAAGACCTAGAAGTGATCATAAAGATTAGGACGAGGCTGTTCTTACAGAAAGAGTAGTGGAGAGAAGTAAATAGTATCGTTTCTATGGCGACCATTTCCTGATGGAGGAAGGAGGCGGGTAGGTTGGAGATTTGACAGAGCACAATGTTTGCACCTGTTCAGAAAACACAGCACGTCAAAACCAAAGTGCACTAACTGAGGCGGAAACGATTTCTCTCTCTCTCTCTCTCTCTCTCTCTCTCTCTCTCTCTCTCTCTCTCTCTCTCTCTCTCTCTCTCTCTCGCTCTCTCTCTCTCTCTCTCTCTCCTCTGTCTGTCTGTCTGCCACAGGGGGGCATGGTGGAGAGAGAGAGAGAGAGAGAGAGGAGAGAGAGAGAGAGAGAGAGAGAGAGAGAGAGAGAGAGACCCCCCCCCTTCCCCGCCTCTCCCTCAATTTGTTGTGTGGAGTCGGTTTTGCCTCTGCTGAGCTGATTATACTTTAATTTCGGCGAAATGTTCATTTTTATCAGTGTCTGGATTACACAGCCATCATTCGCGTCAATTTGTTGTTAAATGACTTGACCCGACTTTGATTAATTGCCAGGAATGCGTGTAGCCTAAGAAGTGAACATGCAAACAAACACAAACAAACAAGCAGACAAACCGGACCGTGAGACTGGTAGCTAGGCTATTTAAAGACTCTCAGGTGCCAGATGTCTGCATTCAAATAAGCTAAATCCACGGCATTGACACGATAATTGTGCAACGCCTGTCATAGACGCTAGTCCTGTTCCTGAATTATCGTGAGCACTGCCATGGAGGCTGCGCCGCGTGCTGGCGTACTGGTATCACGTGCAGAGCAAGGGCTGGTGTAGTCTGCCCAACTTGCCCCTCGGGGAGCTGTCTGTCTTATCACACGGGGCACCAGCGGGAAGCAGCCTGGTTTGCTTTGCACAGACAATTACCGCAAGAAATGAGAGAGCTGGTAGAGCTTCTGTCCCAAATAACTACCCCCCTCTCCCCCCCCCCCCCCCCCAAAAAAAAAAGAAGAGAGGACAACAGCAACAAAAGTAAACAAACAAGAACAAACATACAAACAAAAATGAAGAACACACACACACACACACACACACACACACACACACACACACACACACACACACACACACACACACACACAACAAAACAACAACAAACAAACAAACATACAACAACGAAAAACGAAAGAAAAGAAAAAAAGAAACGAAAAACAACAACTACCTGCTATTCCCCCCCCCCCCCCCCCCCCCCGCCCCCCACCACACACACACATCTTCTGGACTTTTTCTCAAACTGCTGTTCTTACCACAGTACTGCGAAAAATAAGAAGAGGGGGAAGAACATGAAGTCTGCAGTAGACGGCTAAGCCAACGTTCAACCAACCGCAGTCGTGGCACTCTCTGTCTGCGGATGCAATTTTTTTTTTTTTTTTTTTAAGTGGGCCATTTATTACAGAGGCCAGGTCGACAGGCTTGAAGCTCGGGTCACTTTTTCCAAAGTTAGCTTCGAGGGAGATAAGTGGGCCAAGTTCCCCCACCGCACTTAGCTGCCTTGCCTGACTGAGGATATATTATATATATATATATATATATATATATATATATATATATATATATATATAATATAGTATATATATATATATATATACGCAAGGGTGTTTGCACGAAGAAGGAATGCAGGCTTGTAGAGAAAAAGATGAGAGCGCGCAGGTGTTTATGGGGTGTTTTCGCTTAGAGAGTCAGAAGCTCTGAAGTGGGACCCGGGCGTTGGCGAATTTCTCTCGCATTTCGGTGCTCTTTTCTTTCTTTGCTTTGATTTACCTCCCCTGTGATGGTCGCTTGAACTCAAGCAAGGGAGAAGACTCACGTCAAATTGGGGTGAGCTGTCGACTGATCGAGTTGAAGTGATTTGCTTTCGTTATGGAAGCGAGTTTGATTGCTCTCCGATGATTTCATTACCGCCTTCCCGGCATAGACTGGTGTTTGTCTGTTCGCAAAATAATATTAATTGCATGTACAAGACGGGGAGGTGTGTGTGTGTGGGGGGGGGGGGGGGGGGTATATGCTCAACTTAAAGGATTTTATTTTCCGTGAAACTGTTGTGCTTGAACGTACAATGCTGTGTTCACAGACATAATCTTAGGTTCACTTCGGTTGAAACTAAAATTGTACACGATGTATGACCAGCCCTTACTTAAGATTTGAGAGAGAGAGAGAGAGAGAGAGAGAGAGAGAGAGAGAGAGAGAGAGAGAGAGAGAAGACAGACAGACAGACAGACAGACAGACAGACAGACAGACAGACAGACAGACAGACAGCTCAGGAGCTGTGAAAAAATCGAGGTGGCCATCCTGGGATCCCCACTCCTAATAGTCCGGTAGGTCTCTGTGGACGGAAAGCAGAGAGAGAGAGTTTTACGTATCTATTTTCGCACGTGAACTTTGTCAGTCGACATTGTGCAAGGGGACGTAAAGCTGGTGACAAATTGAAATCTGCGTTTAAAGATCAAAGTAAGATTTTTGTGCAAGCATTGCAGTGTGCAGTTTGGCAGTTTTTTTTTTTTTTTTAGATCAAATATTTACTTATGTACTTTTTGGGGGGGTGGGGTATCAGAGGAAGTGAGCTTCTACACGTGTTGGAAAAGAGGGTTGTATTTTTACCGGCGGTTTCGCTGGCCTTTGTCGCGCCTTGCGGGAGGTGTGGGCCACACGGAAAGTACCTAGATTGGATTAGCGTGTTCTGGCGTCAGCCAGTCTAGGAACTGTCGTCCCCTGCGGTTTCGTAAAGGAGTTTTTAAGCAACACCCCAACAGACGCTTTTCTTTAATTAGATCCACAGAGATTCTGTTGTGTTGTCCAACCTTTTCGCCTTACCATTTATAGAATGTCCCCAGCGATCTGAAGATTTCGATCAGGACCGAAGCGCTTCCGCCTGACTGTTGGGCCTGATCCCCCCAAAACGTAATTCAGATTGCAGTAGCCTGTAGCGGGAATCTGTTGTCTCTGGTGAATTCACCATGTACAGCCTTGTTGTCCATGCGCTAGGCTGCTTGTAACATCGTGAGCCGGTTTGGCCTAGCGGCAAGGCGTTAGGCTGGTAAGCAGAAGGACCTCGGTTCGATTCTGCTTCGGCTCTCGTCTCTCTTCAAGACGCTTACACTCACGTGACTTCGTGCGACTAGAATTAGATGAAAAATAATCAAACATTAAAATGGCTCTCACCGCGGCAGAAGTCGTTGTGGTGGTAACAGTGTATAGCGTTGTGTATAGTCTCCCTCTTGCTCCACCTCCTGGTGGTGACAGCGTTACGTTGTGTATAGTAGTGTATAGTCTCCCTCTTGCCCCACCTCCTGGTGGTGACAGTGTTACGTTGTGCATAGTTGTGTATAGTCTCCTTTTTACCCCACTTCCTGGTGGTGACAGCGTTACGTTTTGTATAGTCTCCCTTTTACCCCACCTCCTGGTGGTGACAGCGTTACGTTGTGCATAGTTGTGTATAGTCTCCCTCTTGCCCCACCTCCTGGTGGTGACAGCATTACGTTGTGCATAGTTGTGTATAGTCTCCCTCTTGCCCCACTTCCTGGTGGTGACAGCGTTACGTGACGCATAGTCTCCCTCTTGCCCCACCTCCTGGTGGTGACAGCGTTACGTTGTGTATAGTCTCCCTTTTAACCCACCTCCTGGTGGTGACAGCGTTACGTTGTGTATAGTTGTGTATAGTCTCCCTCTTGCCCCACATCCTGGTGGTGACAGCGTTACGTTACGCATAGTCTTCCTCTTGCCCGACCTCCTGGTGGTGACAGCGTTACGTTACACATAGTCTCCCTCTTGCCCCACTTCCTGGTGGTGACAGCGTTACGTTGTGTATAGTCTCCCTCTTACACCTCCTGGTAGTGACAGCGTTACGCTGTGTATAGTTACCCTCTTGCCCGACCTCCTGCTGGTGACAGCGTTACGCTGTGTATAGTCTCCTTTTTACCCCACATCCTGGTGGTGACAGCGTTACGCTGTGTATAGTCTCCCTCTTTCCCCACCTCCTGGTGGTGACAGCGTTACG
>JABMCL010003389.1:682500-692500 GCA_018857735.1 Alviniconcha marisindica | reverse complement strand
GCAATACTAAACTTTAGAAAAAAACATTCAGAATCATAAGAATCTATTCAGTCAGCAAGTATGCATATCCCAACACTCAGTACTCATAAGTACGATGTCTGTCTGATCAAACAGGGAGCCTCTCAATAAGTAAGATGTCTGTCTAATCAAACAGGGATTCTCAATAAGTAAGATGTCTGTCTAATCAAACAGGGAGCCTTTCAATAAGTACATCTGTCTGATCAAACAGGAATTCTCTCAGTAAGTAAGATGTCTGTGTGATCAAACAGGAATTCTCTCAGTAAGTACGATGTCTGTCTGATCAAACAGGAATTCTCTCAGTTAGTAAGATGTCTGTGTGATCAAACAGGAATTCTCTCAATAAGTACGGTGTCTGTCTAATCAAACAGGAATTCTCTCAATAAGTACGGTGTCTGTCTAATCAAACAGGAATTCTCTCAATAAGTACGTGTCTGTCTATCAAACAGGAATTCTCTCAATAAGTACGGTGTCTGTCTAATCAAACAGGAATTCTCTCAGTAAGTACGATGTCTGTCTGATCAAACAGGAATTCTCTCAATAAGTACGGTGTCTGTCTAATCAAACAGGGAGCCTCTCAATAAGTACGTCTGTCTGATCAAACAGGAATTCTCTCTGTCTGATCAAACAGGAATTCATCTCTGTCTGATCAAACAGGAATTCTCTCTGTCTGATCAAACAGGAATTCTCTCAATAAGTACGATGTCTGTCTAATCAAACAGGGAGCAGGCAAATGAGAGGGAGGAGGGAGGGGGAGAGTGGTGAGATAGTCTCAAAATACACTACAGTCTAGAGAATGCCCCAACTCGCCATCTGCCGTTCCGCTTTTCTCCAGCGGAGGGGTCTATTCGCAGGTTTTGCTCATCCTCGGCACGGCGGTCTTTTGTGGATGTATCAAAGAAGTCTTCCACTCTTGTTAGTCCAGAACTCTGCCCTTCACGCTTGGTTTGGCAGCCGTCCAACATCGGCCGCCGGAATTGTTCTGCATCGTCGCACACGAAGATACAGCAATCTAGACGAGGACGGTAGAGTAAGAGGGAGGCAGAAAAGGAAAAAGAAAGAACAGCGTAATAGAAAACAGAAGACGGGAGAAAACAAGCATGTATCAGTAAGAGGTAGACAGAGAGGATGAGAGAAAGGGGGTGTGGGGGAAGGGGGGAGGCGGGGGGTAGAAAATTAATGAGAGAGAGAGAGAGAGAGAGACAGAGACAGAGACAGAGACAGAGAGACAGACAGACAGGCAGGCAGGCAGACAGACAGACACACACACACAGAGGGAGAGACAGAGGGAGAGGCACAGACAGACAGAGACAGAGAGAGAGAGAGAGTTTCTGGATCTTAACTTCGCCTTAATCGCATATGATTGGTTACCTCAGGACAAAGTGGGGTGGGGTGGGGGTGGGGGGGGGGGGGGGATCTCATGGATATGACTATTACAAATGCAACACAAGAACACCGACTTCAACAATAACCGTCACAAAGCACATCGGCATCACCATCTACAACAAGATCAACACGACACATACTAAACGTGTCGGTGGAGAGAGGAAGCCGAAAAGGGAAGTAGAAGAAGAAGGAGCGGAAAGCTATAATACGACTAAACGGATCGCTGCTTAGACCAAGCAAGCCAAATCAATTGGCACACGAAGTCAGAAAGCAACGCACAGAGCTGGAAGATGGAATACGCCCCCCCCCCCCCCCCCCCGCTCTCCCCCCCCCCCCCCCCCCACCCCCCCCCGTAAAGGGGGTCTGTATCAATGACAGCAGATCGATCCGCTGGCCTGCAGGGGGCAGGGGGGATGGGGGGGGGGGGGGGGTCTTCATGCAGGTTGGTTCTGGGGGAGGGAATTAGACCCCCCCCCACCCCCACCCCACCCCCGCCACCCAACGTCCCGCGGTAGATGTCAGACATATCTCCAGCAGTGCCCCTGTGTGTGTATGCAGACATAATCTGTTGGTGTAGGTTTGCACTGCGGTGTGAACAAAACACAAGTATTGGCAGGAAACAATTGAAACAGTTTTGTTCCAGTTTATAACAAGCCATTGTCTGTCTGCCTGCCTGCCTGCCTATCTCTGTCTCCCTGTCTCTGTCTGTCTCTGCCTATCTCTGTCTCCCTGTCTCTGTCTCCCTTTCTCTCTGACTCTCTCCGTCTCTGTGTGTGTCTCTGTCTGTCTGTCTTTGTCTCTGTCATTATCTCTGTCACTGTCTCTGTCTCTGTCTGCTGTCTGCCTGTCTGTCTGTCTCTGTCTGTCACTGTCTCTGTCTGCTGTCTGTCTGTCTGTCTCTGTCTGTCTGTCTTTCTCTCTCTCTCGCTCTCTCTGGCTGTCTGTCTCTGTCCCTGTCTCTGTCTGTCTGTCTGTCTCTTTGTCTCTTTGTCTATTTGTCTGTCTCTTTGTCTGTCTCTTTGTCTGTCTGTCTGTCTGTCTGTCTGTCTGTCTGTCTCTCTCTCTCTCTCTCTGAAAAGGATCGGGGAACATGATGCCGATTGGCGTGGCAAGGGTGGTCGTGGTACATGAATCAACGTATTTTGTTGAAATAACTAGCTTATGTTTCAGCTCTTGACACATCTGTTAAGACTTCTAAGAACAAAAATGCAAACGTGTCCAACTTCAGATTGTTCATTGTAGATAGACTTTGGTTGTTTTTCTCGGTTTACTGGGGAAAAGGGAAGACAGAAGCAACGCAGCGCGATGTCTGCAGAATAAAGTATTTATAGTTTTAATCGAACATTCGCAATCTCGGCCAACTAATAGATGAGCTGGTGTAAAGTGCATACTGGAGTTAAAACGTAATGGTATTAAACACACACACACACATACACACACACACACACACACACACACACACACACACACACACACACACACACACACACACACAGTCTCTCTCTCATCACACACACACACACACACACACACACACACACACACACACACACACACACACACACACACACACACACACACGCAAACACACACACACACACACACACACACACACACACACACACACACACACACACACACAACACACACACTCACACACACACACAGAGTCACACAACACACACACACACACACACACACACACACACACACACACACACACACACACACACACACACACACACACACACACACACACACACACACACACACACACACACACACACACACACACACACACACACACACACACACACACACACACACACACACACACATCCCAGCATTGTGAAAGGTCGTGCTTTGTCCGTGAAAGACACGGATACAGTACAGTGCTTGCTGCGTGCGAGATCGATGTATTTTGCAGAACCTGTTGAGTCTTCGTTGCTACTGCTCAATGGCACTGGATGATTTATGGCCCTCACTGTAATTAGCTGATGTAGTCCGTGAGAAATGAATATTACTAAGCTAAACTGACCGAGATGTTCATTCGGAGCGGACAGATCTGGCACAACTAGCTGCGTCTTCTTCTTCTTTATTAACAAACAGGCAGCAAACAAAAACACTGCATCATCCTGGTTCATGCCCGGCAAAATCGAGTGCAGTAAACAAGCATTGAAAAGGCATTGGTTCATTCTGCAGCTGTCACGAAGAGGACGTTTTGTGTAATCGTCCTTATCGTCTGGTCAGGCTCTCTCACATTCTTTCTCATGCTGCCATTTATTACTCTCTCTCTCTCTCTCTCTCTCTCTGTTTCTGTCTGTTTCTGTCTCTGTCTCCCCCTCTCTGTTTGTCTCTGTGTGCTTCTGTGCTTCTCTCTCTCTCTCTCTCTCTCTGGCATGTAGATTAGCAGGGACAGATTGTAAGAATAGGCAACTGCCTAAAATCTTAATCCTTGAGTAATAAAGTTCTGAGTTCTGAGCTCTCTCTCTCTCTCTCTCTCTCTCTCTCTCTCTCTCTCTCTCTCTCTCTCTCTAGGCTACCCCCCCCCCCCCCCCCCCCCCTTTCTATCACCCCCTTCTCTTCTCCGATAAACGTCCGCAGTTCCAGCTGCCGTAGACTCAGGTAGGTAGGAATGCCCCTACAGCGGAGTTCTCGGGAACGGTGAATGCGGGTAAAAACAATCAACGCTCACCCATACCCTGCTTATCACCCGGCCACCACTACAGCCCTTCCCTTCTCCACATCTCCCGCCTAACGCCCATGCTCTGCTGCTGCAGTGGCAGGTACGTTGGCGAGAAGACGAGGGGATGGCGATGTGTGTGCGCGTGGTTGGTGTGTTAGCAAAGAGGGCGGAAAGACAGCGGTTCGTTATTTAAAGTGCCGAGTTAGGTCGGAGCCAAACTTGGGCATGTGGTTCTGTTTTGTCTCGTTTTGACTGGATGCAAAATCAGGTGTAGGGAAGAGGAGTTGGACACGCTTATCTAAATCCGCAGGTGAGTCTTGTTTGGAACGTGTGTGTAATAATGTGCTCTTGCGTCAAAGACTGAACGACAGGTGCAGAATAACCAAACAAACCTAAAAGCGTCTGTCTGTTCTTAAAATAAATGGGTAAATAAAGCTCGCACATACCCCTTTAGGGTGGATCAAACACTCTTGCATGCTTGTAAACTAAGACGTGGCCTACGCTACGAATTTATCAGCCTGAAGAAAACAGCTGAGACAGTTTAGTTGTGTCAGCACGATCGAGAAATCCGAAACTTTAATGTAAATGTCTTGGATGGAAACGGTTAGACCTTGTCCTTGCACAAACAGCGGAACTTTCACTATACTGCAGTGTGATCGATTCTTCTCTACATAATGCTTGCAAAACGTACTCAGTCGCATTCCGATCATTACCATGGCCTCAAGCATGCGGTAACCCAGCCCAGCCACAATTAATGTGCAACTGCCTCTCTGGGCAACAAGACAACAACAAGACAACAAACTATCTTGCACTTGGGGAATTGCAATGTCTTAGACGAGGCGAAAAAGTGCATTAGACCCTGGAATATGTACTGAATGAGGATGCGCCTTTGCTAGTTTATAGAGAACGTATAACAACAGTCCAAGCATGTCCTGGTTTTTAAACTTTTATTCCATATTTTTGCCCATCGGAGGGCTTTGTCAAGGCAGGCCCTGTCGGCTAGATTCCTTCGACTAGTTAGTTTTCTAGTACCTATCTATCTATCTATCTATCTATCTGTCTACCAACACACACACACACACACACACACACACACACACACACACACACACACACACACATCATTTTACTCGCACGCCGGGTGAGAGTCACCGTAGCGAGTCGGGTCAGTTGTTGCATTCTGTGACGTTTTTGCAGCGCTAATGAACGTTTGTTGCTTGTGTTGGACCAAGATCAACGGTAACCAAAGCACCCACAATAATTGTTGTTCCTACATTTCTTCAGATTCACCGTCGGCCCGCGGTGACGACAGAGTCGTGTCTATTGATGCTGGCAGAGCGTGTGCAGTTCATGCGGCGTAGGCCCGGAATGTGCATCATCTGCACTCCTTTACCTCGTCCGTTGTCATTGTCAATGGTTGGGTTGCCTTTGGACTGCTTGCCTGCCGGCCTTCTGATGGCAAACATCTTCCGACCTGCTTGTTCGACTTGGCTGCAGTTAAAGAGTGTCTTCTTCTTCTTCTTCGTCTTCTTCTCCTCCTCCTCCTCCTCTTTGTTCTATAATTGGTTTGCTGTATGAGAGCGCACTGTAAGGAGGTGTGGAAGTATCGGCCAGATGCTGTGGTGTAAGGGGGGGGCGGGGTGGATTGAGGTGGACTGGGAGGCAGGGGTGGGTTGAGGAAGCAGTTAGAGGGGTTGCGGGGGTTTGGGTCAGTTTTTCAGGTGGGAGGCGAGGCGGCCTTGGAACAGTTCAGGATGGACCCACCTGCAAAGCTGTAATAATAATAATGTACATTTATCATTCGCTCATCAACGCCCTGAGCGCTCACATGATACATATTAGCCTAAATATGATATTCTATACACATGTAGAGCATAGTCCTACCAAAACAATTTACATAAAGTATTGTTATTATATATATATATATATATATATATATATATATATATATATATTATATATATATATATAAACCACTACACACACACACACACACACACACACACACACACACACACACACACACACACACACACACACACACACACTGACTGTAGCAGAAACTGGGTACTGATATTAGTTAGGATGGAAATACTGATGTTCTCCAGACGTGAAAATTAAACAGCAGTAGCTCTGGATTCTCGGGAGAGAAGACTTACTTTGTGTGTCCGCGGTGCTACGTCAGTACCAGACTGGCCGCGTGTTTGGCTGCATGACGGCCTAGGCATCGTTGTGTGTGTGGTCGTTGTTTTGCCTGTGAATGGAGAGGCGGTGTTGGGCAGGAACATGAGTATAAATGACTGCATGTGCACTTATCCAATCCCAGAAGCCTATCTCCCTCTCTGTTTCTGTCTCTGTGTCTCTATCTGTCTGTTTCTCTCTGTCTCTGTCTGTTTCTCTCTGTCTCTGTCTCTCTCTGTCTCGGTCTCTCGGTCTCTGTCTCTGTCTGCCTCTGTCTCTCTGTGTCTGTCTGTCTATTTGTCTGTCCGTCTGTCTCTGTCTCTGTCTGTCTCTCTCTGTGTCTGTCTGTCTCTCTCCCCCCCCCCTTCTCTCTCTCTCTCTCTCTCTCTCTCTCTCTCTCTCTCTCTCTCTCTCTCTCTCTCTCTCTCTCTCTCTCTCTCTCTCTCGTGATTCTACACCATTATTTGACAAAAATGAGAAAATGAGGACATTACATGAAGTGATATGTGTGCGCATTTGCTGATATAATATGTAGGGTTTCATTGTTGTCTCAATTCTGGGCAGTTTTGTTGGCCCTTTGTTTTGTATAATTGTACTCTTCTGGTTCACGTTAATTAGGTTTAGACGCTCTACAAACATTCTTTTACATTACAAATGGTCTTTTCCTGACAATCGTATTTATGACGGAGTCACGGCTTATCAAGACGGCCTCAGTTTAGTTGATGCCGGTCGCCCGCTGGTAACCTGTCGGACATCAGGTGCGCACACAGCACGGGAAAACCAGTATTTTGAGCTGCCGGCAACAAACCCGGTTAGACGGAGGTGGGACTGCGTGCATCATGTGGCTGGACTCCGTATTCCCGCCCCCCACACCATCAAAATTATGGGAGTGGACACGGGAGATTCCGCGGCAAATTTACAGCCAGCAGATGCAGAGAGCTGGAACTAGAACCACAAACCAGGTTTGCAAGGCCTCTGGCAGAATCCGAGCATTGGCAGAGAGCGTTTGGGACTGTGAATTTGTTGTCAGTGAGGTGTAGCCTATACCCTGTAGCTGAGAGTCGGAGTGTTGTTTTTCCACTACGGCAGTTACATGGGAAACGTGCACGTATTCAAACAGACACACACACACACACACACACTGGCACTGTGTACACATACACACACACACACACACACACACACACACACACACACACACAGTTTTCACACACACACACACACACACACACACACACACACACAGTGTGAGAGAGAGGAGAGAGAGAGAGAGAGAGAGAGAGAGAGAGAGGAGAGAGAGAGAGAGAGAGATCTAACACCGCATAAAAAAGAGCCATATTTTTTCTTCTTGGCTCAAAGGTAAGACGCTCGCACCGGCACCATATCTGCTGGCCGGGCCGCATCGCTCAATCTCTTTCATCGGCAGCTCTGAGATCGTTGGCACTCTTCTCCTAACTCTGGCAACGGTGCTGTTGCGTCATGCACTGGCATCGCTTCATCCTTGGGTCTGTGGCACAGAACAAGCGGAGAATGTACCGATGGAAGGCAGATACACACCTCCACTGTATTGCCATTGGCATCAGGCAGATATACACACCTCCACTGTACTAGCACTGGCATCAGGCAGGTATATACACCTCCATCGTACTGGCACTGACATCAGGCAGGTATATACACCTCCACCGTACAGACACTGACATCAGTCAGATATATACGCCTCCACCATACTGCAACTGACATCAGGAAGGTATATACACCTCCACCATACTGCAACTGACATCAGGAAGGTATGATTATACGCCTCCACCATACTGCAACTGACATCAGGAAGGTATATACACCTCCACCGTACTGCCACAGGCATCAGGCAGGTATATACACCTCGTCTGGACCGGCCGCCCTGACATCTGTCATGTACACCCGTCTGGACTGACACTGACGCCAGACGGACATGTGCATCTCCTCCTTACTGACACAGGCGTCAGACAGATAGGTACATCTCGTCTATAATTGCACAGGGATTAGACAGATACGTACACTTCGTCTGCACTGGCATGTACATCAGACCTGGAAAAATGTAAGACAGACATGTACACTTCATCCGTTCTGGCAACAGTGTGAGACACATGTACACATCGTCCGTTCTGGCAACAATATGAGAAATGCAGTTATGCTCCTCGTCCGCACTGACAATATCAGACAGACATGTGCACCTCGTCCGCACTGACAATATCAGATAGACATGTGCACCTCGTCCGTACTGACATCAATATCAGACATGTGCACCTCGTCCGTACTGACATCAATATCAGAAATGTACACCTCGTCCGTACTGACATCAATATCAGACATGTGCACCTCGTCCGTACTGACATCAATATCAGACATGTACGCCTCCCCGTCCGTTCTGGCAACAATATCAGACAGACATGTACGCCTCCCCGTCCGTTCTGCCAACAATATCAGACAGACGTGTACACCTCCCCGTCCGTTCTGACAACAATATCAGACAGATATGTACACCTCCCCGTCCGTTCTGACAACAATATCAGACAGACGTGTACACCTGCCCGTCCGGTTTGACAATATCACACAGACGTGTACGCCTCCCCGTCCGTTCTGACAACAATATCACACAGACGTGTATACCTGCCAGTCCGGTCTGACAACAATATCAGACAGACATGTACACCTCCCCGTCCGTTCTGACAACAATATCAGACAGACATGTACGCCTCCCCGTCCGGTCTGACAACAATATCAGACAGACATGTACACCTCCTCGTCTGTTCTGACAACAATATCAGACAGACATGTACGCCCCCGTCCGTTCTAACAACAATATCAGACAGACATGTACACCTCCCCGTCCGTTCTGACAACAATATCACACAGACGTGTACACCTGCCTGTCCGTTCTGACAACAATATCAGACAGACATGTACGCCTCCCCGTCCGTTCTGACAACTATATCAGACAGACATGTACACCTCCCCGTCCGTTCTGACAACAATATCACACAGACATGTACGCCTCCCCGTCCGTTCTGACAACAATATCAGACAGACATGTACGCCTCCCCGTCCGTTCTGACAACAATATCACACAGACGTGTACACCTCCCCGTCCGTTCTGACAACAATATCAGACAGACATGTACACCTCCCCGTCCGTTCTGACAACAATATCACACAGACGTGTACTCCTCCCCGTCCGTTCTGACAACAATATCAGACAGACATGTACGCCTCCCCGTCCGTTCTGACAACAATATGAGACAGACGTGTACACCTCCCCGTCCGTTCTGACAACAATATCAGACAGACGTGTACACCTGCCCGTCCGGTCTGACAACAATATCAGACAGACATGTACACCTCCGCGTCAGGTCTGACAACAATATCAGACAGACATGTACACCTCCCCGTCCGTTATTACAACAATATGAGACAGACGTGTATACCTCCCCGTCCGTTCTGACAACAATATCAGACAGACGTGTACACCTGCCCGTCCGGTCTGACAACAATATCAGACAGACATGTACACCTCCGCGTCAGGTCTGACAAGAATATCAGACAGACATGTACACCTCCCCGTCAGGTCTGGCACTCCTTACCCGGCCTACCGGCGCCTGCCTGGGAAGAAATCCACCCAGATTTGTGACCATTCGGCCCCCGAAACCCAGCACGCCCGCATCGTTCTGTGTTTGTTCTGACTCGCTTTCA
>JABMCL010003389.1:647500-657500 GCA_018857735.1 Alviniconcha marisindica | reverse complement strand
CTTGAGAAAGGTTGTGACCTGTGGACACTGTCTTGTGACTTTGTTCCTCACAATTAATGAAACCTTAAAATGGCTCTCATTGCTGCCCACCTTAATGCTGAAGTCATTCCGGTGGTGACAGTTTAGCGATAGGTATATAATCTCCCTCTTCCCCCATCTCCATACCCCCTCCCCCCTTCTCCCCGTCCCTAATAAGCTTTATGGTTTCTGTGGACGTTAAGCACCATGTTTACTTACTTACACAGCTCTCCTTTTCCGGATACATTATTATCCTTATTGTCCGCTCTGAAGGAACACCAGTCGCTCGCCCAGAACACTTATGTACACGTTTACCCAGGTTTACATCAATCTCCTTTTGCAGAGATCTACATTCCAGACTCTGTTATCGTCTTCATACACACGTTTACACTGGTTCTAACCAATATCCTTCTTTTCCAGATGCATTCCTGTCTCTCCTGATCTTTTACAGTTACACACACACACACACACACACACACACACACACACACACACACACACACACACACACACACACACACACACCAGTTTACATCCCTGTCCTTTTTGAGCTACATTCCTAGTTCTGTGTATTTATTTATACATGTTTACACAGGTTTATGCACTTCGTCCTTTTCTTCTTCTTCTAGCGACATTGCGATTTCTGTTTGAGTTTTTTATATGTTTGCATAGGTTTATACCTTCTGCTTCTTTTCCCGAACTTTCATATTCCTATTTCTGCCTGTGATTTTATATGTAAGCACGTGTTCACATATTTACACCTATTCTTCTTTTCCAGCTACATTCTTCTCTCTGCCTTTTATACACACGTTTACACGCGTTTACATCCTTCTCTTTCTTTTCCACCGGTCTACATTCCTATCTCTGCGTTTTTATACATGCGTCTACACTACACAGGTTTGCATTCCTGTCCTATTTTTCCAGCTAAATTCCTATTTCTGTGTGAATTTTTATACACACGTCTACACACGTTTACATCCCTGTCCTTCTTTTCCAGTTACATTCCTATCTCAGTCTGAAGTTTTTATACACGCGTTTACATCCCTCTGCTTTTCCAGCTACATGATATTACTGTCTCTGAGGTTTTATACACAGGTTTACATCCTTCCCTCCTTCTTTTCCAGCTACATTCCTATCTCTGTCTGCGCTGGTGCGGACATCTCAGGGTCAGCTGCCGCAGCAAGTCCAGCTGGTCACCGAGCCGGACGCCATGTATTACGTCATCAAAAAACAGCCGGCCAACGTCACATGCGAAGCATACGGGGCGACGCGCATCGTCTTCACCTGTGCCGGGTCGGAGATCCCCGCCTCCTCCCAAAGGACTTACGAGACGTATGACGAGGCTCGAGGGGACACCCTGGTGAGGTCCACCATCCAGGTGACTCGCTCGGACCTCGTCAACCAGAAGGAAGAGGATTTCTGGTGTGAGTGTTCGGCTGTGGCCGACGACACGGGCGTATCGGTGAAGAGTCGACGAGCCATTATCTCTCTGTCTTGTGAGTATAATAACTATGACTATAATGACTGAATCAATGTTGCAGTTGTTGCTGAGGAAGTGTGTGTTTGTGTGTGTGTGTGTGTGTGTGTGTGTGTGTGTGTGCGTGCGTGTGCGTGTGTGTGTCTTCTCTCTCCCTGTGTGTGTGTGTGTGTGTGTGTGTGTGTGTGTGTGTGTGTGTGTGTGTGTGTGTGTGTGTCTGTGTGTGTGTGTGTGTGTGTGTGTGTGTGTGTGTGTGTGTGTGTGTGTGTGTGTGCGTATGCGTGTGTCTCTCTCCCTCCCTGTGTGTGTGTGTGGGGTGTGTGTGTGTGTGTGTGTGTGTGTGTGTGTGTGTGTGTGTGTGTGTTGTATGTGGTGTGTGTCGAACTCTCTACTGTAGTTTTGTGTTTGTAAATTCGTTGGGGCTGTGTGTTACAGTGCAAGGGATGTGTAATCGTGTTGCTAGAATTGCTTTGATTGTACGTCGATTAGTATACTCTGCTCCTGTCTGCTGTCTGTCTGTCTGTCTGTCTGTCTCTCTTGTCTCTTGTTCTGTCTCTGCTTGTTCTGTCTCGTGTTTGTCTTGTCTCTTCCTCCCTGTCTGTGTCTTTGTGTTGTGTGTGTGTGTCTGTGTCTCTCTGTTTCTCTCTCTCTCTCTCTCCTGTGTTTGTGTGTGTGTGGTGTGTAGTTTTTGTGTGAGTGATGGTTGGTATCCTCTGTCCAGAATCCTACACTGTCAAAGTGTCCTAGTTCGTACAGTGGAGTCTATTTTCATTTTTCAATTATGTGTTTGTAGCCTTGCTTCGAAAGAAGGGGTTTGCCGTGAAAAATCAGCACTGTTCTGTTGTCCAATTAAAATTAGTGTTCTTTTTAACCTTCTGTGTTTGGACTTGTTTCACGTCTTTTTTTTTTTTGATGGGGCCGGGTGGGGGGGGAGGGGGGGAGGGGGGCTGTGTGTGTGTGGTGTCCTTGTTTTTTTTGGTGCACGGTTTTGAAAACTTGATATTTTCCGTCTAGTTATTTGGCATGTGTGTGTGGATGTGTGGTGTGTGGTGTGTGTGTGTGTGTGTGTGTGTGTGTGTGTGTGTGTGTGTGTGTGTGTGTGAGAGAGAGGAGAGAGAGGAGAGGAGAGAGAGGGAGAGAACTGTTAATTTTTCTGTTGACTTTCCCTGAGTAGAGAGAGAGGGGGCATGACTGAAGGTTCTCCGTTGGAACCACATAAATGTAATTTTGTTCTTGTAAACCATTCGTCTGCAGGAGCATGCATGCTCAAGATTCCACAGTGCAAGGGAGGTAATCCGTGTTTGCCAGAATTGCTTTGATTTACAGTCGAATTAGTAATACTCTGTCTCTCTGTCTCTGTCTGTCTGTCTGTCTGTCTGTCTCTCTCTGTCTCTCTGTCTCTCTCTGTCTCTCTCTGTCTCTCTGTCTCTGTCTCTGTCTCTGTCTCTGTCTCTGTCTCTCTCTCTCTCTCTCTCTCTCTCTCTCTCCTCTCTCTCTCTCTCTCTCTCTCTCTCTCTCTCTCTCTCTCTCTCTTTTCTGCTGCGAGGTTGTGTCAGAGTGCATGGATTAAGGATCCTCTTGTCCAGAATCCTACACTGTCAAAAGTGTCCTAGTTCACAAGTACAGTGGAGTCTATTTTCATTTTTCAATTATCATGTTTGTCAGCCCATTGCTTCGAAAAGAAGGGGTTTGCCGTGAAAAATCAGCACGTGTTCTGTTGTCCAATTAAAATTAGTGTTCTTTTTAACCTTCTGTTTGTTTGGATCTTGTTTCACGTCTTTTCTTGTCTTTTTTTTTTTTTGATGGGGGGGTGGGGGTGGGGGTAGGCGGGGAGGGGGGTCTTTTTCTTTCAGTCAGTTGTGTCCTTAACGCCTTTTTTTGGCGCACGGTTTTAAAACTTGATATTTTCCAGATCCCATCAATTATTTGGCCATTGTCCTCAGCATGGATTTGTGTGTGTGTGTGTGTGTGTGTGTGTGTGTGTGTGTGTGTGTGTGTGTGTGGAGAGAGAGAGAGAGAGAGAGAGAGAGAGAGAGAGAGAGAGAGAACTGCCTAAATTTTTCTCTCTCGTTTGACTTTTCCCTGAGTACGAGAGAGAGGGGGCAGAACTGAAGGTCCTCTCCGTTGAGAATCCAGCTATCAAATGTTACATTTTCTCTTTAACACTTGAAGTAGGTCAGAATATAGCTTTCCATACTTCGCATACTGCCAGGGAGTCTGCGTTTCTGATTTCTGCCTTCTCCGTTACTTTTAAGCTTTCTTAGCCGTTTGTGTGGATTGATCCTCATTTTCAGAACGCTGGCAGTCACCTAGTCGAATTGTTGTTGTTGTTGTTGTCGTTGTTTTGCCCTGAATCTGACGCACGTGCTGTCCTTGCTCCCCTCTGTGCAGTTCTGAAGAAGCAGTTCCAGGAGGAGCCCATGAGTCAGACGGTGTCCATCGGATCTCTAGCTGTTTTCAACTGCATTCCACCTGTCGGCGAACCAATTCCAGAGGTATTTATGCATTGGCTGGCTGGCTTTGGCTGGTTGCCTGACTGGATCCAGGGTTACATTGTTGCTTAATTAGGCGGCTGGATGGCTTAAAGTGGGCTTGTGCTTGGCTAGGTGGGGGTTACTGGGTTGGTAGATGAGACTGCTGAAAGTTCATAGATCTTGGTACTGGCTGGAGCTGTTGGTTGGTTTGAGAGTTTAAGGGTTAATCAGTTAGATGGCTGCATTTTATTCTGTGTATTTAGTGGTTGTAGTTTGCTGATTTCAGAGCTACAGGTTTGGCAAACTGGACGCGCTGTATTACATTTAGGTGTTTGGTGAGATTGTGGTTAGTTAATTTCCGAGTTACAGGGTTGGTGAATTAGACTGCTGTATTTTCATCTTTGTGTTTAGTGGGCGTGTGATTGGTTGGCTGCAGTGTTGCAGGGTTGCCTTTAATTGGCACATTACAAGGTTGGATGTTCATTTATGCCATTATCATAGTGGATTTTTGGTTCCAGAGTTGGTAAATTAGATGGCTGAAATATCATAAATCTATGTACTTATTACTTAATACACTTATGATGGTTGGTCTGGAGATTTCATGATTAGTAAATTGGACGGCTGCATTTTCATATAGTACTTAGTGGGCTTGTGGTAGGTTGGTAGGAGGCACGATTGGCTAGCTAGACTCGTTAAGATACACATTTTTTCGGCTAGGTACACATCAGGACCACTAAATGTGCATTTCTGAAATATAGGTGATAGCAGTCTTTGGACTTTCGTTTTGTTTATTTGCTTTGTTTTTGAAACAAAGGTGCATTTGCTGGCATTGGGTTACAGAGGGTACACGTGCTCCTACAGAGCAGATGTGTTTCGCAGAGTTACAGTTCTAACAAACTGCTCCAAGGTTGTTCATTTTTTGCTAAGTCAGTACGATCCTTTCACCTCTGTGTGGGAATTATGCTTCATTCTGCCATTCCCCACGATCATTTCTTCATCATCTTCTGTCTTCCTCACCACAATTCCTCTGACGCAGATTCTGTGGCGCAAAGATGGCCGCCGCATGAGCCCGGGGAAGGACGACAACTTGGTGGTGGGAGCAGACGGCAGCCTCACTATCGTCACGGCACGGGCCCAAGACGCCGGAAGCTACCAATGCGTTGCCAAGAACGACGGGTTCCGGCGGGAAAGCGCGTCGGCTACATTGACTGTGAAAGGTACGATCGGCTCGTGCATGCATTGTTCAGTTTTGGACACTTTTAACGAGTAATACAAACAAACAAACAAACAAAAATTAAATAAATAATACTCATAACAACAGATTATTTATTGCACCCCATCTCGTAAGAGCCCTCGCACGGTGATTTCTAAGGCCTACGGATACGCTCATTTCATCACACACACGCTCTAAACAGTGACTGGCTTTTTATAACGCGTTTTGAATATCCACCCAAGTGGTGTACTTACAGCGCTGTTTGGTTGTTATATGGCCGGTGCGACGTAAAACTGCTTTCATCTCGGCGCGTTTGTGTGTATACGTTATGCGCGCGCGCGCTTACACACACACACACACACACACACACACACACACACACACACACACACACACACACACACATGCAAAGTCAGTCACTAACGTACGGTGCTTGCGAGTTTAGTTGTATCCTTCCACCTGTACCTTTGGCAGAATGACTGGGATCTTTTACGTGCCAAAAAGTTAACTCAAAGAAGTCAATTTCTCCCGCCCCTCCTGCCGGGACTCGAACCCGAGACCTTTCAATCACGAGTCCGGCGCTCTCAGTAACCACTGAGCTATCCCGGCTCCCCGAGGTGTAAGACGGCAGTCAGTCTGAGGAATGTGGCCACTGAGCTAGAAGATCTAGCTGGAAGATCTAGCTCAGTGGCTGTGGCTGATCCTCGCAGCCACACTCCCAGCACCACTTTCCGGCACCTTTCTCCAAACTCTACCAGATTTAGTTACGCCACTGAAGGGGCACTCTTTATCTCCGCGCAGCTGTCCAGCGGTTCGGTCAGCGCCCTCCGAACGGTTCGGGTACTAATATGACTGTAGAAGCAGCCTAGCGCCAAAGCACCACGTAGACATGAGACGCATCCACCCCGGGTAAAAAAGAGTTCCGTCTCGATTCAAACGATTGTGGTTTTATTTGTGCTGGTGTAAACTTTTGTTGGCGGCTATAAATGACACGCCTTGTTTTATTTGAGTTGTTTGTAACAAACTTACTACTGTTTTTGCACCAACAACAATAAAAAATGCTCGTTAATTGACAGTTTTCTGGACCCTGTGGCGTAACTAAATACGGCAGTGGTTGAAGGAAGGATGTCGTAAACCAGTGCTTGGAGTTTGCCTCGCAGCTTCTCAGTAGGTGCACCTCAAGAGGGCATGCACGTGCTGCTCCATGTCGTCATTGGTTGTGACAGACTGGAGGGTGAGGTTCCGACCTCGCTGTTACGAGTGGCAATGGCGCTGGTGCACTCGCCTGTGTGGAGCAGCTTCAGCTTGATTAGTAAAT
This sequence comes from Alviniconcha marisindica, assembly GCA_018857735.1. Lineage (NCBI taxonomy): Eukaryota > Metazoa > Mollusca > Gastropoda > Provannidae > Alviniconcha > Alviniconcha marisindica. Next base: position 651,000 of record JABMCL010003389.1, on the reverse strand, counting down.
AATCCATGCCAACACTGACGGAGTTGTGCTCTCGTCAGCTTCATCGTCTGACGCACACTCCGAGCATCGCTTTCCGGCACCTTCCTCTAAACTCTGCCAGATTTAGTTACGCCACTGAAGGGGCACTCTTTATCTCCGCGCAGCTGTCCAGCGACGCGGTCAGCGCCCTCCGAAAGGTTTGGGTACTGATAAGACTGTGGAAGGAACCTAGCGCCCAAGCACGCACGTAAACGTGAGACGCATCCACCCCGGGTAAAAAAGAGTTCCGTCTCGATTCAAACGATTGTGGTTTTATTTGTGCTGGTGTAAACTTTGTTGGCGGCTATAAATGACACGGCTTGTTTTATTTGAGTTGTTTGTAACAAACTTACTACTGTTTGAGCACCAACAAAAACAAACAAAAAAAAAAACTGCTCGTTAGCTGACCGTTTTCTGGACCCTATGGCGTAACTAAATACGGCAGTGGTTGAAGGAAGGATGTCGTAAACCAGTGCTTGGAGTTTGGGAATGACGCTGTCGTGTGTGTGTGCGTGTGTGTGTGTGTGTGTGGGGGGGGGGGGGGGGGGGGGGGAAGGGGTCCAGTGTTTTGTTGTTTTAAGTTTTGTTTTTCAGTAGAGAAGAGACGAGTATAGATTTGAATTCAATGATTTTATGCTAGAGTTTGTGGCAGACTTCGCTCTGATATAACCGCATTGGTTGACTGGGCGTAAAACACCAATTTACTTACTTACTTGTGGCAGACTAGGCCTGCGTGTCGAAGACGCTAGTGAAACGTTTAATCTTTTTTTATCTTTCCATTTTGCCGTCCGCCTATACGCATATTTTACCTTTCTAACTCGCTGTTTTCATTGCACATCCTACAATTGCTGTTTCCGTCGTGTTCAGAGGATGTTCCTTCGGTGGAGTTTATGTATACAATCCCTTTGCTTTATTCGCATGGTCAGGTGAGAGTTACCGTTGGGGATTCAGGTGTTTATTGAAGTGTTCATGAGGCGTCCTTCGAGCGCTGACTAACCCTCTTTGTTGCTTCCATCGCAGATGTCGTGGAGGAGGAGATGGCGGAGGAGGTAGAGAAGGCGGCGGTGTACGAGCAGACGACGGTGGCCACAGTGGATACGGCCAAACCGCGCAACGAGCGGGACACGGATGGACCCATCTTCTCGGAGGAGCCAGAGCAAGAGGTGTTCGTCACGCCCACCGAGCCCGTGTCCATCGTCTGCGACGTCAAAGGTGTGTGTGTGTGTGTGTGCGTGTGTGTGTGTGTGTGTGTGTGTGTGTGTGTGTGTGTGTGTGTGTGTGTGTGTGTGTGTGTGTGTGTGAGAGAGAGAGAGAGAGAGAGAGAGAGAGAGAGAGAGACAGACAGACAGACAGACAGACAGACAGACAGACAGACAGACAGACAGACAGACAGACAGAGACAGACAGAGACAGAGATTGTGTGTGTGTGTGTGCGTGTGTGTGTATGTGTGTGTGTGTGTGTGTGTGTGTGTGTGGTGTGTGTGTGTGTGTGTGTGTGTGTGTGTGTGTTCACCTGCCATTTGGTGTTGTTGTTGTTGATGATTTTTGTTTGTTTGTTTGTTTGTTTGTTTGTTTGTTTGTTTGTTTGTTTTAAATAATTCTGTCAGCCTCTATTTCTACCTGCTCCCTGGCCTCTCTGCTGGACATTACACAGCTAGATGATGACATGTGCGTTTTCGTTCTTTTTTGTTTTATTTTATTTGTTTTCACGTGATTTATATATATATGTGTCTCGTGTCTCCCTCCCTCTCTCCTTCCCTTCCTGCCCCTCCCCCCCCCCCCACCAGCCCCCTCCCCTCCCCCCAGCCAGCCCCCCCCTCCCCCCCCCCCCCCCACCCCCACGTCCCCCACGTCCCCCACCAGCCCCACCCCCGCCCTCTCCACCCCTGCTGACTCTCTGCAAGCCTGCCTGCTAACCTCACTGGTGTTGGTGTCCAGGCGCGGAGCTGATGACGTTCCGGTGTAACGGACTGCGAGTGGACAGAGACAAGCTGGAGACCAAGGAGGACAGGGCGGCCAAACACATCCGCAGCGTCCTCAACCTAACCTACGCCGAGGTGGAGAACTACCTGAACAGCTACAGGGAGGATGACTACAAGGTACGGCTGTCGTCTTTCGGGGAACAGTCGGTCGTGTTTAGGTGTCGTTCATGTAATAGTGTATTAATTTTAGGAACCATCCATAACGTTTAGCGCTTTTTAGTTTGATTTTTTTGAAGAAGCTGCAGCAACATCTATCTGGTCAATAAAGCAGACATCGATTGATCGCTTTACAGTTCCAGTTTTGCAACGGTTGCCTCTTGTTAAGTAACAGCCACAGGTTCACTCACACACACACACACACACACACACACACACACACACACACACACACACACACACACACACACACACACACACACACACACACACACACATGCATTTGTTATGAGTGGAATGTTCAGTTGTAATATGGGAATGTTTGCATAGAAAACAGCAATAGCCACAGTCGGTCTTGTTACCATGGCAACCAAAGCAATTATATTACCCACATGACAGCCGCACACGCATCAGTGAACACTTCGTTGGCAGACGGGCTCTAGCGTATATATAGAGAGATATATATATATGTATCTCCTAAAATGCCAGCGCTACGTTGCCAAAAATAACCGCGGGGATGAGGGGGTTGGGGGTAGGGAAGAGGGGGGGGGGGGAGGTGCTTTGACCGTGTGGGACGACTTTCCTTCTCTTTTTTTGTTAAGACATTGGATACGTACTTATAGAAAACAATGCTAGCACCCAAGCAGGTGAAGCAATACAGAAAATGTAAATGTACAATCACGCTTATTGTATCCGAGTTCTGTAAAATGATGTCATTGATTGTGAGTAAGTGTTATGTATACCTGTTTGCTCAAGTGTTATGTATACCTGTTTGCTCACATAACAATAAATTTCAGTTTGCTCACGTTGTAAATATAACTGTTTGTTTTCGTATAAAGCGAAAGGGAGTGCTGATAAATTATCAGGTTTGTGTGACTGTAGTGAGATTGTTTATTCTTTTCCATTCTCGACTTAATTTCAGTTTGAGTGTCATCTTTAGTGGTTTCAATATTCTTAGCATTGCCTGTACACATTTGTTTTCGTTTTTCTCTTACAATATCCATTGCTACAGCATGATGTAAGTCTGTCTTTACACTTTCGTTATTTCTCATTGTTTTGGTTCTTTCTTGCATTCCAAGGACTTTTACGAGGTGAGAATTTCTGCAATGTAGCCTAGGTTATCAACACAGGTTGTGGTTGTCTGTCACAGCTACACTGGCACGCACTTGCTTGTGGCGAATATCACCTTCAATGCATTTGTCCTTTTTTCACATATACTTGTCTCCATATTTCTCTCTCTCTCTCTCTCTCTCTCTCTCTCTCTCTCTCTCTCTCTCTCTCTCTCTCTCTCTCTCTCTCTCACTCACACACATACAAAATTGTGTATCCGTATCTCTGTCTCTC
>JABMCL010003389.1:630000-642500 GCA_018857735.1 Alviniconcha marisindica | reverse complement strand
AACACAAACACAACCACAAAGACCTCAGTCGCCCGCGGTAACTCTTACCTGGCATGCGTATAAATACAAGGTACACAAACTCCTCCAGAGCTACATCCTATCCTTTCTTCGCTCCCGACGGCAGGTGTACTGGGTGTTTGAGCAACAGCGACTGAACCCCAGAACGGACTCTCGGTACACAGTGGACGCTGATGGCTCGCTCATCATCAGGAACGTGGACTTCAGCGACGAGGGACGATACTACTGTGTGGCCGAGAACACCATGGGCATCCGACAGAGCGGAGTTGGCTACCTGACCGTCTCAGGTAGGAAGTCAAGTCGTCAAGTCAAAAAACTGTAATCATCACTCCCAGGGAAATTCAGCTTAACTAATATAAGGGTCATTAATTTAAGAACATGTAAAGGGACGCCAAATCATTTGCGTTTACAACAACACAGACAAGTTAAGCTGCACAAAAATCTATAATACAAATATAAAATCACATAAATTATAAACGGGTTGATATCAGCACACACACACACACACACACACACACACACACACACACACACACACACACACACACACACACACACCTCCTCTCTCTCTTCTCTCTCTCTCTCTCTCTCTCTCTCTCTCTCTCTCTCTCTCTCTCTCTCTCTCTCTCTCTCTCTCTCTCCCCCACGCACACGCACGCAGCCGCACGCGCCACCACACACACACACACACACACACACACACACACACACACACACACACACACACACACACACACACACAGTACTTGTATCCTTAGACCAGCAGAACGGTTCAGGTCTGTGGTTTTGACCGGTAAACTACTTCACCAGCTCTCTGCCTGTAGCCTCTGCTCTCTTCACTGGTGAAAATAACCACCTGTCAGCTTGCATTTGTTTGTTTTTGACCGGTGAGGCTGGGGTCTCTGTTCCATTTTCTTTATGTTTTAGTCAGTACAGCCAGTGACTCTTTCGAGTGATAGCGCATGTTTCCCTGCTACTAGTCGCAAGCGATTTCCTCCTGTTCCCGTTGTGGGTTGTCCGCGGAATATTAATAGGCACTAAAACATGTGTTACTGTGCTTCGTAACAGTGAATTAGACATACTTGTGATTTGATCAAATGTGTTTTAATGTTTGACTGAATACGTCTCGGGAGAATCTCTCTGGAAATATTTTTCTCACTTGTAAATAAGTGAAATTTAAATAATGAACTGGGTTACATTTAATTACGCATGCGTTTACGTATGTATTTGTGACGCTCAGCATTCTTCAGTCACAGTTCATTGAGAAAGGTTCAAGAAAGCCGAAAATTCTGAACAGAATGTGGTGTTACTGTTGTTTTTATTTACACTAGATGAAATTTAAATACTGAGACATGCTAATTATTGACTGCTCTGTATTGATAGTGTTTGCTAATAACTGTGAGCCAGGTTTCTATTTCTGTCTTGACGACTTACTCTTCGACCTGTTGTGGAGTAACTATGAATTTGTGATTGTCCTGAGGTGACTCTCTGCGGTTGACAGGTAACCTCCCTTGCGATAATCTCGCAAGTTATTTATTTGACGTGATTTATGTAACTAGGTTACCAACTGAGCCAATAAACAAACCGTCACGGCTACGAACTCGTCTGGTCTGCTAACTGATGTTATAGAGGGGACATTAAAATCCAAGAGCGAACTAACTAACTGCTTTGAGTTTTTGCACATATCTATGTTTTAAATAAATAAATAAACTGTGACAGCGGAACCCGTGGTCCTAGCGACCGATCCGCCGGCCACGACGTCGACGGAAGGCGCCGCGTACGAGCCGACCTTCCCCGCCATCATTCCCGAAACTCCTATCTTCACGCGAGACTTGGAGAGCAACTATTACCTGAACGAGGCCGGGGAGGCGGACCTGGTGTGCTCGGTCGTGTCAGCGGACATGCTGACCTTCCGCTGCAACAACGTGCGGCTTCAGGAAGACCAGCAGGCGAGTTGCTTCCCTTCCTTTCTGCTGGTTTCTCTTTCTTGAGATCGATTAAAAAATAAATTAAAAAATAAGGATATACAGTTATCGTTCTTTTCTGTGGTGTGTGTGTGTGTGTGTGTGTGGTGTGTGTGTGTGTGTGTGTGCGTGCGTGCGTGCGTGCGTGCGTGCGTGCGTGCGTGCGTGCGTGCGTGCGTGCGTGCGTGTGTGTGTGTGTGTGTGTGTGATGTGTGTATGTATACGTGTGTGTGTGTGTGTGTGTGTGTGTGTGTGTGTGTGTGTGTGTGTGTGTGTGTGTGTGTGTGTGTGTGTGTGTGTGTGTGTGTGTGTACGCTTTGGTTGATATTTTCTTGGCATAATTTATGACACGTGTTTCTTTCTATTGTGTCGAAGTAACTAGCCATAGCAGCATCTTTCCCCAGTGAACTACCGAACAAACGGCAGTGGAGCCAAAGCAATAAGAGCAATACGTGACTGGATGATTTCTGTGGGCAGGTGGTGGACGTGCTGACAAACCGGGAGAGCGGCAAGAGACTGCTCACGGCCTCCACCACCATCACCTACGATGACGTCACCAACTCCCAACTGGACGAGTACTCCTGCCAGTGCGTGGCCTGGTACATTCAGGACGGAACGTGGCAGTACCTCGTCAGCACCCAGGGAGTGGTGCTTCCACCCTGTGGGTATTATTCAAGTGGGACTAGTGCTTATATAGATTAGCCGATATAAAAATCTGTAACTAGAATGACTGCTGACGTACTAAAACAAGATCCATACACGTTGAACCGTTTTTGTTGTTGTTGTTTTGTTTGTTTTGTTTTTTAACCACATTGAACCTTTTACGTGTCTGGATCTTATAGATTGGCCGCCAGACCTCCTCGTGTCAGTGTGTGACATGTTGGGCATTGAGGACTGAGTGTAGCTTGTAGTGAATATCACCTTCAGTGCATTTGACCTATATTCAAATGTCGTTGTCTTCATATTTTGTGCTCTCTCTCTCTCTCTGTCTCTGTCTCTGTCTCTCTGTCTCTCTCTCTCTCTCTCTCTCTCTCTCTCTCTCTCTCTCTCTCTCTCTCTCTCTCTCTCTCTCTCTCTCTCATATTTTGTGCATTCTGTGTCTCTTTCGCTCTCTGTCTTTGTGTCTCTGTCTTTGTGTCTCTGTCTGTCTCTGTCTGTGTGTGTCTCTCTCTCTCTCTCTCTCTCTCTCTCTCTCTCTCTCTCTCTCTCTCTCTCTCTCTCTCTCTCTCTCTCTCTCTCTCTCTCTCTCTCTCTCTCTCTCTCTCTCACATGCATATATGTATATAAATAATACCTGTAATTGTATACTTACTCATCAGTAGCTTGGCAAAGACTAGTTGTTACACAGGTTTCTTGACTAAACCTAAACTGCAATCCTTGTAAAATAAGTTTTCGAGTTATATCTCTGTGTTCCTCAGACATTCCTTTTACGTTTGTCTGGCACCTTTCATTTTTACCTGTGTCCTGTTCTTCAGACATCGACGCTGCCTTCTCATACGAGCCCGAGGGTGGACTGTACGACGTCGGTGACACTGCTGAGTTCGGTTGTCAGGCCCCTGATGGCAAGCCAACACCCAAGGTAAGAATGGCGACAACAACAGCCGTTGATGAATGAAATGAAGACCAGAGCAACACGTTTTCTTTGTGTGTGTGTGCGTGTGTGTGTGTGTGTGTGTTATGTGTGTGTGTGTGTGTGTGTGTGTGTGTGTGTGTGTGTGTGTGTGTGTGTGTGTGTGTGTGTGTGTGTATGTGTGTGTGTGTGTGTGTGTGTGTGTGTGTGTGTGTGTGTGTGTGTGTGTGTGTGTGTGTGTGTTTAAGTATACCTATGCAATTATTGTACAAGACAATGTTACTGGGCGGAGATTTACAATGGCAACGTTTTTTCGTTGTCTGGAGTTGACACCCCCCCCCCCCCCTCCCTTCCCCCCTCCCGCCCGCCATCCTGTGTCGTCTTAACCTGCCTTGTATAGAACAAAGACAATCAGTTATAATAAACCTGAGCTCAGTTCAGATCAGCTAAATATACGCCCTCGGGAAAGCTCATACGCGCTCCATTATATGCTCATTCTTCCCCCCTTTGTAACGATGCTGTGTAGGTGATGTGGATGAAGGATGGCAACATGGTCGACCCTGACGCCGACAGCAACTTCATCATCTACGACGACGGCACCCTGATCGTGGACTCGGTCCGAGTGGAGGACGCGGGCGAGTACATCTGTGTGGCCAAGAACAGCGCAGGCACCAGGGCGTCCAGGCCAGCCATACTCGAGTTGTACTGTGAGTCTGCACTTTCAAGGCCTTTGGCTTCACCTCAAGATGGTTCATTGAGGGGGCACTATCACCCGCAGATATGAAGGGGAAAATGTGTTGTTTTTTGCGTTATTTGTAGTGATTGTTGTTTTAGTTTAGTGTTTTTTTAATAGTTTTGTTTGTATGTTTGTTTGTTTTTCAGATAAAGCAGACATTCCTCTATGAGGGCCAAGTGAACGAATTTCCTCAGACTAATAATTATTGAGAAATGTGATGTCCAAGAGGGTAGGGCTCTACATGGATCACATAACTATTTGTCCTTTGGGTGGAGTAGGAAAATGCCCTTTGGGTGGACTACAAAAGTGCCATTTGGATGAATCACAAAATCGATTTTGGTGTAAGGTTAATTCCCAACTCATTCTTTGGATACTTCGCAAAATCATTGGTTCTTAGAACAATAATTCAACCCGCCAAACTTTGAGCTCATTGCTTGGTCGGATCACAAATTCTTCCTTTGGTCGGACCACAATATTAGTGAGACATGGTGATCCTTTGGATGGATCAGAAAACTAGTTCTTTTGCTGGATCGCAATGTCGGTCTTTTCGTGGTTCAAAGATGCATGACAAAGTTGTCGGCTTTCATAAGGCTGAGGGACAGTGGGCAAACGGTTGAGTGTTCGGATTCAAATCCTATTTATTCCTGCTCCTGTCCCACCTCTTCCTCATCGGTTTTGGCAGTCGGGTGTATTAGACCCACCCTGACTAGATCTCAGGGTAGACTGCTTTTTTACCCTCGCTCACGACCTACTCTTTTTTATTTGTTTCGCTCACGACCTAGCCATTTTTTCTCCCCTCACGCACAACCTGCTTTTTTTCTCTCTCTCTCTCTCTCTCTCTCTCTCTCTCTCTCTCTCTCTCTCTCTCTCTCTCTCTCTCTCTCTTCTCTCTCTCTCTCTCTCTCTCTCTGCTCTCTGTCTCTCTCGTCGCTGTCCTCTGTCTCTCTCTGTCTGTCTGTCTCTCTCTCTCTTCTCTCTCGTCTTCTGTCCTCTCTGCTCTCTCTCTCTCTCTCTGTCTTCTCTCTCTCTCTCTCTCTCTCCTCTCTCTCTCTCTTCTCCCTTCTCTCTCTTCTCTCCCTCTCCTCTTCTCTCTCTCTCTCTCTCTCTCTCCTCTCTCTCTCTCCCCTCCTCCTCTTCCCCCCCTTCCCTCTCCCTCACGGCCTACCCGTTTGTGTCCCCTGCCCTCACAACAGCCGTCCCGGTGGAGCAGCCCGACGTGGACAAACCTGAGAAGACGATGGCGCCCAGAACCTCTACCCAGCCTGGCGGTGACTGGGACACGGTGACCACCACCCCGTACTACCCCGGCGTGCTCAGTACCTCGGACTACGGCCGCGTCATTCCCGTGTTCACCGTCATGCCCGAGACGGAGGCGTACGTCATCAGGGACCAGCCGGCCACTCTCAGTTGTGGAGCCATGGAGGCCACACTGCTGGTCTTCGTCTGCAACGGAGAGAGAGTGCCCCAGGAGAAGGAGGTCGACGCTTTCAAGGTGCACAACACGGACAGATAGATATATGGATACACGGGTAGATAGACTAATGGGTAGATAGATGGATAGATAGAAGGATAAATAGATAAATAAAACAGATACATACACACACACACACACACACACACACACACACACACACACACACACACACACACACACACACACACACACACACATACATACATACATTCATGTAGAATCACATGCGAGCGCAGTGAGTCTGCTCGAGAGCAGAGATTAGCACTATATAGAAGCCATCAACAAACAAGCAAACATACACATCAAGGAAGTTTATTCACTGAATTAACATTACATTATAATATGCATACAGAGATTCTGGCTTTACGAATGACGTTTCTCCAAACAGCATGTTCTTGCGCAGATCAACACGTTTCACAACATCACAAAATGTGCACAGTTTCAGACTAAGGTTGCACGTAGCATTCACACCACACACACACACACACACACACACACACACACACACACACACACACACACACACACACACACACACACACACACACACATGCACGCACGCACGCACGCACGCACGCACGCATGCAGGCCCGCACGCACGCACGCACGCATGCATGTACGCACGCAGTCACACACGCTTAAGCAAACACACCCAGCCTCACATTAACAGTCATACATACATACATAAATACATACTGTTTCTTTAACGTCCAAACAACTAAGGCGGCTATGCCAGGGGACAGAACTCAGGACAAGTAGCCCCCGTCCCAAAAACACCATGCGGTTTATGTGGACGTAAAGCACATGGGCAGCTACAAGCCATATTCGGAAGATGGTTGTATCTCCATTTCCGGGGGGGGGGGGGGGGGGGGGAGGGGTATACGACAAGGATCTTATAATGCATGAAGCTAGTCCCCACATAAATGTGCAGCGCATGGCAACATTTGACTCATAGTTCAGGAGCTGTGTGAGAGTCGAGGTGGCCATCCTGGGCTGTCCGTCCTAACGAGCCTTCTGGGTTCCGTGGACGTAAAGCTATATTGAACCATGCTTCGGCATTGGTCTCAGCTTGTCCCTAATATGTCAACCGACATCCGAGGACATTAAGCAACACAACCACCAACATTTGACTGTCGCCTTGGTGTTCAGGCTGGTGTCACTCTATAATACCAATGCTGTGCAGACGGTAGACCCCGGCACGGGCTACACGTTTATGGAGAAGTCGATAGAGATCAGGAGGGACGAGCTGGAGAGCTTCCAGGGCACCGACCCCTTCACTTGCGAGTGCAGAGCCTACTACAAAGGAGACGGCGGCGATTCCGACTGGCAGCACGTAGACACTGAGAAAACCATCGTGCAGATAGCCTGTGAGTGTGGTTTACTCTCTGTGTCTTGCCGTGTGGATAATCTGTGTGTAAGGTGTCTGCTTGTTTGTGTGTTTGAATGACTCTTCACCTGGATTTTTGTTTGCTGGTCTTTCTCTATCTCTGTCTGTCTGTTTGTCTGTCTGTCTGTCTGTCTGTCTGTCTGTCTGTCTGTCTGTCTGTCTGTCTGTCTGTCTGTCTGTCTGTCTCTCTCTCTCTCCTCTCTCTCTCTCTCTCTCTCTCTCTCTCTCTCTCTCTCTCTCTCTCTCTCTCTCTCTCTCTCTTGTTGTAATTTAATGATGACTTATGATTGGAGTGAATGTGTGATGAGTGTACTTGGCACCACAAAACATTTCTAGTGTAATTGTATTAACACTTGGCAATAAAGTTGTATTGTATGTAGGTCATAGCATGTTTTAGCGTGTAGATAGTAGGGCTGGGATTGTTCATTGCGTCCTATTGTGCGGATATCCTTGTAAACGATGTATTGGTCATAGTTATTTCGTCGTGCACATAGTTTGTGTTTTTTTGTACTGTGTCGTAACCGGCCGATAGACTGAGAAGATCACAGAGTTGTGCACACATGTGAGTATGCCGTTGGGTTTTAATGTTAAGCGGGTGGTCTGGAATATTGCAAGTATTGCCTTCCATTGAGCGGATAGCCTGTTATTGTGCACGTATGTGTTCTATCGTCGAGTCATCTGGCACTGTGTATGTGTGCACTTTGAGTGGTTTCTGAGAGGAGTAATGAGAAGCAGGATGAAACGTTTACACAGAGAACTTTCCAATCGGCTAGGTACCTGCTTGATTTGAACAGACTGAACTGATAGATTCCTTTTTTAAACGCTAAAGCAGCCGTGTTTCGTGGGTGAAAAAATACATAAAAATATCAGACACACAAAGTTGTGCAGAGACTCACCAACACACCCTTTCGTGGGGCTCTTTCTTTTAACATTTTTCCATTGTACATGCTTTGTGGTGAGGATTGCTGTGCGCAGACGTGTGTTCATGTTCTCAAACAGGCAACTGCTGAGTTGTGATTGATGTCTGCTGTTTATTTCGGGTGCCTAAGGAAAGGTCCAGTTCATGAGTGAATGCGCTCTTTATTGAAAAATGCACCTGTTACAAACTGAGAGAAATAATGTGGGGGTGGAGTTGGGGAAGAGACAGACAGACAGACAGACAGACAGACAGACAGGACAAAGACAGAGTAAATAAAACTTGTTCCTGTGCCTGTTTCAGACATCAGAAAGGTGTTCGTTGAGGAGCCTGTCAAGCAGTTTGCGGAGGTGGGGGTCACCACAGAGCTCGTCTGTCGTCCTCCAGCAGGTGTTCCCACTCCCACGGTACGTACACGCAGCGTCTGGACGCTGGCAAGGCTGGGCTCTAGCGATTCTCCAGGTGTCCATGCCAGTGGACGCTAACGGATGACGACTGCCAGACCACGTTAAAGTGGACATGAGAAAGAATGTAACGAAGTGCATAAGATAACAGACCATAGCGGTCTTTATGAAGGGGATAAAGTGACAGACCAGAGAGTTCTTTATGATGGGGATAAAGTGACAGACCATATCGGTATTTATGATGGGGATAAAGTGACAGACCATAGCGGTCTTTGTGACAGGGATAAAGTGACAGACCATATCGGTCTTTATGATGGGGATAAAGTGACAGACCATATCGGTCTTTATGATGGGGATAAAGTGACAGACCATAGCGGTCTTTGTGACAGGGATAAAGTGACAGAACATAGCGGTCTTTATGATGGGGATAAAGTGACAGACCATAGCGGTCTTTATGATGGGGATAAAGTGACAGACCATAGCGGTCTTTATGATGGGGATAAAGTGACAGACCATAGCGGTCTTTATGATGGGAATAAGGTGACAGACCATAGCGGTCTTTATGGTGGGAATAAGGTGACAGACCATTGCGGTCTTTATGAAAGGAATAAGGTGACAAACACTAGCAGTGGAGCATGGTTGACAGCTGACGATGACAATGTTGGAGATCGAGAGAAAGGGTTACCAAGATGTGTACGGCGATGGCGAGAACGCTAGTAAAGAAGCAGCACTACCTTTTGTGCAGGTGTATTGGCTGAAGGATGGCTACCGTCTGGACGAGACCAACAACATCAGGGTAACGGCGGAGGGCAGCCTCATCTTTGAACAAATCAGCGTCGCTGATACAGCTAACTACACTTGTGTCGCAGAAAATCTCATGAAGACCCGTTACAGCAACACTGTGCCCCTCACAGTATTAGGTCAGTAACGGTTCGCCTATCACCCCATCCCCTTTCCCTTATGTGAGTCTGTGTGTGTGCGTGCGTGCGTGCGTGCGTGTGTGTGTGTGTGTGTGTGTGTGTGTGTGTGTGTGTGTGTGTGTGTGTGTGTGTGTGTGTGTGTGCCTCTTCTGATACTTTTCGATAAACGTGCTCCAACGACCAGTTGTGCAGCAGGTGTTTGAAGAACGTTAGCTAAAACTGTTGTTTGATGATTTGATGATTCTTTCAGGATATATATATATCATATATATATATATATATATATATATATATATATATATATATATATGTATATATATATATATATCGTGCGAATCTTCTCTGTCGTGTAGTCAGTGGATGCTTGTTAGAATGGCTAACCCCGATGAACACAGAGGGAATCGCCATGGTGCAGTGTATGTGTGTGTGTGTGTGTCTGCCTGTTTGTCTGTGTGTGCATGTGTGTGTATGTGTGTGTGTGTGTGCTTGTGTGTGCGCGCGCGGTGTGTGTGTGTGTGTGTGTGTGTGTGTGTGTGTGTGTGTGTGTGCGTGTGTGTGTTTGTGTGCGCGCCCGCGTAAAATTAACAGTTCGTTCCAAAATTCTTCACTCTAGCCCCCCTCCCCCACTCCGCCCCCTCCCCTCCCCCCAAAAAAACAACAACAACAACAACAAACAAACACACCCAACATCAACAAAAAATAATATTTAAATCTGAAACAAAGTTGACAACGAGTGTTGCGAATTCAGATCAAAACACTCCAAATGTTAAAGAGAACGCTTAATTTAATTATACAAGACAAAATAGGGCAATCTTTCCAGTGCAGACACCTTTTCCAAACATCAAACAGACAATAGGGCTAGCAAACGATGATATGAATGATATTCCATCTACTTAGCTTTCAGTAGGTGGAGGTTTGGGGGTAAATGCAAGCACGAGGCTGATTCGAATGGTCTCGTTTACACACTAGCATCCCAAACACACCAGCGCACAATTTCTTCTCTTTTTTTTTAAATCCACCACTTGTGTGTGTTTACGTCTCATTCTCTAAAAAGCAGAGGGTGGCGTTGACATACCCACAACAACCAGCCAGCCTGACGCCGAGGCCGAGGACAAATCTGAAGGAGAGGCCGAGGGAGAAGGATTGACCGAGGGAGAGGGAGAGGCCGAGGGCGAGGGCGAGGCCGAGGGCGAGGGCAAGGACAAGGCCGAGGGCGAGGGAGAGGCCGAGGGCGAGGGAGAGGCCGAGGGCGAGGGCAAGGCCGAGGGCGAGGGAGAGGCCGCAGGCGGTGCCGAGCCGGACGGGGCTTACCCCAAGTTTGTGGCTGAGCCCGAGGCCAGCTACTACATCATCAGATCTCGCCCCGTCACCATCACCTGCCAAGCCACCGGCGCCGACCGCATCACCTTCAATTGCAACGCTGAGAGCATTCCGCAGTCCCGCGTGCAATACGAGGTGCGTACGCAGGCTGTTAACATAGGTGTGAAATGACCAAAATAGTCATAAAATTTATGTGAAGTGACCGGAATAGTCGTAAACCTCATGCGAGGTGACTAAAATAGTCTTAGACTTCATGTGAAATTACCAGATTAGTCGTAAACTTCATGTGAAATAACCAGATTAGTCTTAAACTTCATGTGAAATGACCGGATTAGTCGTAAACTTCATACACGGTGACTAAAATGGTTTTAGACTTCATGTGAAATTACTAGATTAGTCGTAAACGTCATGTGAAATGACCAGATTAGTCTTAAACTTCATATAAAATGACCCGATTAGTCGTAAACTTCATGTGAAATGACCAGGTTAGTCGTAAACCTCATGTGAAATGACCAGATTAGTCTTGAACTTCATGTGAAATGACCAGATTAGTCGTAAACTTCATGTGAAATTACCAGATTAGTCGTAAACTTCATGTGAAATGACCAGTCGTAAACCTCACGTGAAATTACCAGATTAGCCTAGTGTTAAATGACCAGATCAGCCTCGTGTGGAATGACCAGATCAGTGGCAAGACTCGTGTGGAATGACTAGATCAGTGGCAAGACTCGTGTGGAATGACCAGATCAGTGGTAAGACTCGTGTGGAATGACCAGATCAGTAGTATTAGTGTGGAATGACCAGATAGTCGTAAGCCTCATGTGAAATGACCAGATCAGCCTCGTGTTAAATGACCAGGTCAATGGTAACACTCATGTGGAATGCATTATGGGCAGGACTTGGAGGTGGCCGGGGAGCAAGACGTCCTGACGGCCAGCATCGACATCTCCAGAGAGGAAGTGGAGAACTACAACAACCAGCACGGCGGCAACGACTTCTACTGCCAGTGCTACGCCAGATACACCGTTCCGGAGATGAGCGACCCCCAATACCTCGCCAGCAGCAAGGGTTACGTCCAAGTGGCCTGTACGTGTGATGCACCTGCTGATCTGTGATATGATCGCTTTCCATGCAATAGTCTGACACAGAATGAGGCATAGAGTTCTTCTGTAGAAAACAGAATGAGGCATAGAGTTCTTCTGTAGAATCAACAAAGGGAGTTAATTAGCGCTTGAAAGACGTCACTCGAACACAACGAAGAACTTAATCACCTACGGTAACTCTTGCTTAACGTTCGAGCAAAATTAATACAACGTACATAGATTCCGCCACAGGTACATTTTAAATTAATTACGTTGTCCTGTACATCCTCCTGATTGATCGAGATCTTGTGTGCGTGTGACGTATTTTCGAGCGCTATTGACTTTTTTGCTTTTGTTTGTTTGTTTCATTTTGTTGTCGTCTTTCTTTCTTTCTTTCTTTCTTTCCTTCTTTCTGTCTGTCTTTCTTTCTTTCTTTTATTTTCTGTGCAGTGTGGGTTGCAGTTTTGATCCTGTCCTCAGTAGCCTATCTTGCTATCAGAAAGTAATATGTTTAGGTTGCTAGGGCATATGATGCATCTGAAAATCTAACCTGGCCTCTTCCATGCAGCAGAGTATAATTATGCCAGTGCAGTAATGACACTCTCAACCTGTTTAAAACTATGTTTGCAGATTTGAAGAAAATGTTCAAGCGAGAGCCGTTCAACATCACAGTGTTTGAGGGGGAGTTCGCTTCATTGCCGTGCGATGC
>JABMCL010003389.1:622500-625000 GCA_018857735.1 Alviniconcha marisindica | reverse complement strand
AGATACTGCAGAGTTGCAGTGGCTTCATGCCTCAGACACACCAGCGTGACCAGGGCTTGTCCTGCCAGTGCGTGAGACTCCTTAATAGTCCCATAGCTGTAATGTCTAGGGGCCTCAAACGCCTTAATGGTCCCATAGCTGTAATTTCTGTGGGCCAGAGTCCTTAATAGTCCAATAGCTGTAGTGGGCCATGTCCTTAATAGTCCCATAGCTGTAATGTCTAGGGGCCTCAGACGCCTTAATGGTCCCATAGCTGTAATGTCCATGGGCCTTAGACTCCGTGATAGTCCCATAGTTGTAATGTCTATGGGCCTGAGACTCCTTAATAGTCCCATAGCTGTAATGTCTGTGGGCCAGAGTCCTTAATAGTCCCATAGCTGTAATGTCTAGGTGCCTCAAACGCCTTAATAGTCCCATAGCTGTAATGTCTGTGGACCAGAGACTCCTTAATAGTCCCATAGCTGTAATGTCTGTGGGCCAGAGTCCTTAATAGTCCCATAGCTGTAATGTCTAGGGGCCTGAGACTCCTTAATAGTCCCGTAGCTGTAATGTCTAGGGGCCTGAGATTAATTACTAGTCCTGTAGGTGCAGTGTTTCTGGGCGTGAGACTATTAAATTTAGCAGTTCAACAGCTGGTATCTGTATGGTTTGAGACTATTAAATTTAGCAGTTCAGCAGCTGGCATCTGTGCGGTTTGGTACTAGCTATTTCACGCTCAGAAGCACGCCTTGTGCTGTTAAGAAATGCACACGCACGTACGCACGCACACACGCACGCATATACGCACACACATTTACACATAAATGCACGCACGCACGCACATGCACACGCTCGCGGGTCGGGTACGCACACACACACACACACACACACACACACACACACACACACACACACAACACACAACACACACACACACGAACAAACAAACAAACAAACACACTCTCACAGGCAAGTACGGCTACATCGAATGCTTCTGAGGAGATTAAGCGGCCGGGCTTAGCACTCGGCGCGTATCTTCCAGTGATCTAGACTGGGCTAAGACCTGCACGGAACAGACACTGCCGAAGCAATTATCAAAGAGATACAGGGAGTGCTGCTTTGTCCACAGGAACGCCCCTCGCTACGTCAGCTGTATGGACGACTTCCTGAATCAGTGTCGTGACGTCATGAACGAGGAATCCATCATGGCGGCCGAGGCAGCGAAAATGACTGCTGACAAAATGTGCAGTTCCCGACAAGGTAATTCAGTTCCAGGGCTCTGTAAGTGCGCGCACTTTGGTGAAGCTCGTAGGGCAATGGGAGAAGAAACACTGCGCATGGGGCTGTATTGTAGGGATTCGTCAACTTTTAGATCTCGCGGGCATTTTCAGCCATTCCCCAAACCATGGAACCTGTCCAACATTCTTTGTGTTGCAGTGTGTTACAGTTTCATTCTGTTGACAAACGCATAAAGTTATGCTTCGCACACGCATGCGTACGTGTGTGTGTGTGTGTGTGTGTGTGTGTGTGTGTGTGTGTGTGTGTGTGTGTGTGTGTGTGTGTGTGTGTGTGTGTGTGTGTGTGCGTGCGTGCGTGCGTGCGTGCGTGCGTGTGTGAAAACAGAAAACATGTATCTATGCGTTTATATGTGCCTGAGTTCTATAATGGGGGGGAGGGGGTGGGGGGGGGGGGGGGGGGGGCAGACAGAGACTTAGACCAGAAGAGACAGAGACGAGAGAGACAGAAACAGACAAACACATATTTTGAAACAATTTCGTGTTTTGTATACCAACTGAGAGTGAGCCGTTTTATGGTTGTCTGCTGCAGGTTCTGTGTGCAAGGAACTGATGGAGTGCCAGCAGGAGTATTCGCAGCAAACTGTGCCAGACGCTAACGCCAACACCATGCCCATGGTCATTCTGTGCTCGTGAGTTACCCGCAGCCTCCCTCTTCTGTGTCTTCACCTTCATTATCTGTCTCTTCTCCTTCTCTTTGAGCTTCAACGTCTTGTCTCTTCTCTTTCTCTTTCTGCCTTGTCTCTCTGTCCCTCCTCCTTCTCTGTCTGATTTTTCTCCTGTTTCCGTCTCATCTTTCTGTCTCTTCTCCCTGTCTTTCTGTCTCAACTTTGATTTTTTTTCTACCTCTGTTTCTGTCTCATCTTTCTGTTTCTCCTCCTTCTCTGTCCGACTTTTCTCCTTCTGTTTCTGTCTCATCATTCTGTCTCTTCTCGCACTCTTTCTGTCTCAGCCTTTTGTTGTTTTTCTCCATCTGTTTCTGTCTCATCTTTCTGTCTCTTCTCTCTCTCTTTTTGCCTCAATTTTTTTTTTCTCCTTCTGTTTCTGTCTCATCTTTCTGTTTCTCCTCCTTCTCTGTCCGACTTTTCTCCTTTGTCTGTTCTCCACATCTTATTTGTGCTAAATTAACAACAGGGAAAATAATATGTCGGACGAAGATGTTGTTCATATTTAGCTGCTTGATGTGAGATTTATATTTATTTGCAGTCTTGGAAAACTGTATAATT
>JABMCL010003389.1:590000-617500 GCA_018857735.1 Alviniconcha marisindica | reverse complement strand
ACACACACGCACGCACTGTAGGTGCGTCTGGGATGGGGGCTAGTTGATATTTCAATTTGGGTGTGTGAGAATTACAACCACGGTCGCTATATCCTGGCGAACACAATGTTCTTTCTTTCTTTCTTAATGTTCAGATGGTGACCACGGTGATGAGAACGACGACGGGGATGACGAGAACGTGATAAACGGAGGCGCCGGTGGCATTGGACAAAGCCGTGATGACCAGGACGGTGCCGGAGATGGTACGTGTGTGGGAGGCGGTGTCTGGGAAGTGGGGAGGGGGGGGGGGGGGGGCATGCGTGTATATGTGTGTGTGTATGTGTGTGTGTGTGTGTGCGGTGTGTGTGTGTGTGTGTGTGTGTGTGTGTGTGTGTGTACGGGGGGTGCATGTGTGTGTATATAGGGGGGGGGGGGGGGGGGGGGCAGGTAGGGAGGGGTGCAGGTGTGTATATAGGGGGGTGCAGGTGTTGGGGGGGGGAGGTGTGTGTGTGTATGGGGGGAGGTGTGTATATAGGGAGGGTGTGGGGGGAGGGATATGTGTATATAGGTGCGTGTGTGTGTGTGTGTGTGTGTGTGTGTGTGTGTGTGAGAGGAGGGGGTCATAATATAGAGGGGGTGGGGGTATTGGAATATCGGTATGCAATACAATAATACTTTATTAATCCTTGAAAAGGAAATTCAGCTGTCTGCATTTGACAAATAATAACAAGTACATAAAAACGTAATTAAATAATATACGGTTTCACTCACTTAATTAGAATAAAAACTTAATAAAACCAAGTGAACAAACAATGAGAAGAAAATACAGCTAAGAAAGCTGTGGTTAAATGGTGGGTAATTTGCTTTTGTTGTTGTTTTTACCAGTGAAAACAACGCCTATGTCCACTCATGCTCGTGTACTAGTTGTTGAAGTATTGGTTTTAAAGTATAGTCTGGGTGTTCTTTTCACGGTTGACTGTTGTATTTGTGGGCTTGTGATTGCGTAAGTTTAATAATGGTAATTAGGCTCTCGTGTTTATGTTGTCTAGGATTCATCTTTTCCTTTCCTCTCTGATGTGTCGTGCTACATGTTCTCACACTTGGTCCAATTTGTAAAAACACTTAGTGTGTGATATAGTCTTCTGTCTCATATTCATAATCTTTACACAAAATGTGTGTGTGTGTGTGTGTGTGTGTGTGTGTGTGTGTGTGTGTGTGTGTGTGTGTGTGTGCGTGCGCGCGCGCGCGTCGTGTGTGCGTGTGTGTGTGTGTGTGTGTGTGTGTGTGTGTGTGTGTGTGTGCGTGTGCGTGCGTGCGTGCGTGTCTGTCTGCCTGTGTGTCTACAGGAAGCAGCGCATGGAGTGCGCGCGCATCGGTGTTGCTGACGTCACTACTTCCTGTGGTCTTTGTGTTTATGACGTGTAGATAGAGTGAATGTGTCCATGTGATTAGGTCATAATTATGCAAATGTGAACGTTTGTCTTTGTTTGTCCATTTTGTTTCTTTGTGATCCTGTTGGTGTGTGTGTGTGTGTGTGTGTGTGTGTGTGTGTGTGTGTGCGCGCGTGTGTTTATTTGTTGGTTTGTTTGCCTTTTGTTCGATTGTTTATTACACATGTCGCAAATCACTGTCTTCATTTAAAGTGTACATTTTGACCGTATGAGCTAGCCGTTTACGTCAGTAATATATTTTGTTAACTGGTTTATATGCTGTGTGAAAGAACTATGACTGATTGGTTGGCTCCTTGTTATCGTTTCGCAGGTATTTTTGTATTATTTTGTTTTTGTTTTGTTTTGTACTGTTCGTTTTTTGTAATATCTGTATTTAATTTGTTCGTCCTTATAGGTTCGAAGGTGGTATAGTAGGGGGTTATTTGTTCATTATGTTAACAGTATGTAGGAAATTAATGTTTGTGCGAAATATTTTTTTGTGACTCGTTGCGATGTTTGAATTTCTTATTCTTTTGGGCTTGACTCTGGCATCGTATTGTACATGATTTCAACTCATCGTTCTTTGTGTGTTCATCGTATATAGTCACATCTCTAGTTTGCGTGCTAAAGTGCCAAATTCATTCTGCTATGTCGATACCTCCCTGATGTAGATCACCCAGTAGATGCTGCTTCAATCGCACGCTGATGAAGTGTTCTCAGTTAAAGCTGCATTCACACCCAAGTTAACTCAAGCCTCAGGAACAGCGCTTTGAAGATTCAGTGTCGCTCTGCATTACTTTACATCGAGGTCCGAACATACACTGAAGTAGTAAACCAGGATTTTTTTCTTTCTTTCTTTTAATTCTCAGTGTACTTCTTTGTCATACACTGAATCAGTTGTAATGTTAACAACTTGGATTACTTAATGTCTGACGTATAGCGAAACACCACTGGAGTTCCCGCATTCGCTGTGACGTAAATGAATCAATTATGAGGTGGTACCTAGTGAACGTAATGCGTGACGTATAACTATGACGCAGACGCATTCTGGATTTTCATCATTCGCTCTAACGTAAGTGAATCAATTACGAAGTAGTAGGCTGGAGTAGTTAATGTGTAACCTGTGGCAGAGAGACATTAGATTCTCACCATTCCGGCGTCATTAATGGACCCAGACTGCGTACCTAAAGAGTGCGTACTCAAGCATCGGTTCCAGACCACCAGGGTGTAGTGAAGGAAACATTTTCAGGCAAGTTCATTTGGCACAGAGGAACAGAGTGACCGCTGCGGAATATGGCTGATGCAGAAAGCGAAGTCCATTCCGCTGGACATCCAGTGCTGCTACAGGTTCCATCCTTCAAGTCTGGTGTAAGTCACAATACAGCTTTTCCTGCTTCGGCTGCTACCAGGAATTCTGCCTTTCTGGTTTTTGTGCCTTCCTCCCCAGTTCATTCTATTTCATTTCCCCTCAGTCCTCTTCAAACCTATCTGGATTTGTTTCACAAATAATGAATCGGACTTTCAACGTTGTACACTGAGGAGTCTTTTTTGTCGCTCTGATATGACCTTTGCGGTTGACTGGGCGTTAAATGTCCAGTCAAAAGGGCTCGTGTCCGTTTCGCTTAGCAGACTAACTCTCAACTCTCCACTTTCGTCACAACGCTTCTGAACACAAACCCACGGCTTCCTGCAATAAGCAGCTTTGCTAACTTGAGAGCCCCGCTGCCCAGATAATTATGTCCCTTGCTGGCGTGAGGGAGATAATATGCAGCCGACTTGAGCTTTGTTCAAACGTAAGATGTGCCGCGCCACCAACGGAGGCAATCTGCAGCTAAGCCGCTCATTGGCCGAAGTTAGAAAACAGCACGCTTGTTTTCTGCGATAGCGCAGTTGACAGTAGAATACAAACTGCTGGTGAACTCATCAAACCAGGGGAAATAACCACAGCGTTATTTTGGCGTGATTATGCCTCTTGGTTGGTTGATTGTCTTTTCTTTTTCTTTTTTCTTTTTTAACAAGCCCTTCAGGTCGCATTCTGCGTTTGATTTGAGAAAAGTTTGACCGCGGATTGTCGAAACGCTTTGGAAGAAACTGCACGGTCACTACATTCTTTGTTTAACTCTTAATTTATTCACGGCTGGGAATTCAGGGCGCTTTTCGTTGGTAAAGGCTGCATCAGCCGCAAGAGCATCGCTACCTATTCCTACCAGTTTATGTCGCAGGTGGTGTTTCAGTGTTCACCTGTTGCTGTGCGTTGAGACCAACACACAAGGGAGGTAGTCAGCGCTCCAAAGACGTCAAACAAGCACAACAACAAAGACCTGAGTTGTCTTCGGTAACTTTAAGATTTGTGCATAGAGGCCGTCTGACCATGTTGCCAACACCGTCGCTAATGTCAACACACAAGGGAGTTAACCCATTTACGCCCAGATTTGTTTTGATTTTTTTTAAACACTAAATACACTGATGCAAAAAAACTTCCAGTACTTGTAAATGATAGCCTCCTCGACACAATAAGACGGGAAAATATTCTTGTTTGTACAGAGAAAGATCCTCTTCAGCCGGATACCAAAATCACCACCAGCGAAAACAGACTAACGTGACTAGTTATGCGTCCTGAATATGGAACGGTGGGTATAAATGGGCTAATTAGAAGTCGAAATACGTAACACAAGTACAACAAAGACCTAAGTCGCCTAAGGTAATTCTCACCTGGCATGCGTGTAACTACAAGATACACAAACTCCACCAGAGGTACATCTTCGTGGCTAAAGTGGCTAAGACTGACGGGAAAACATACCTATCTCTTCGAGTTCCAACTACCTAGGGATCATTTACGTGCGTGGCCAGAAGCGCACGGGTCCAACATTGCTTTTCGCCCTCGTTCTAGAGCTTGACGGCGCTCGGTCGGCGGTGTCCCCGCCAGACCAGAAAACAGAATAGGCCCAGAGCGCTGAGCTGCAGCTGAAGAACGGTTTCGGGACCTCGCTTTGAGGAGCGCTACCCGGTGAAAGTCAGACCGAGGGCCCCGGCCTAGGATGTCGCTTCCTCTGACGCCGTTGAACCAGTTAGAAAGCAGCGTATTACAGCAGTGAAGGAAACACGACGACGTTTGGTTCTCGTTTTGACGAGCAATAAAGCCGTTATTAATTAATGTACCGCGATGACTGCTGGCAAAGGGGCTTCGAAAATATCGCCAGGGCTGTTTGTTGTCGAAGTTACATCCAAGTCAGGCGGTGTGGCCGAAGCTGACTGTTGATTGGCTGGTCAGTTTTTCAGACGTGGCCGGGTCGACGGCCACTGTTTAACCGGGTGGCGTCTCGCCTTGCGGACAACGGGGGGGGAAAAAACTGCCCGCACTGGGAATAAAAGGTTTGAACTCGGTATTGCCCAGTTCAGAGCTCAGGAGCTGTGTGAATGTTGAGGTGGCCGTGCTGGGCTCCCAGTCCCTAAAAGTCTATGGTCTCTGTGGACGTAAAGCGACATTGGACTTGAACGTTGCCCAGTTCAGAGCTCAGGAGCTGTGTGAAAGTCAAAGCAGTTCAGAGCTCAGGCGCTGTGTGAAAGTCAAAGCAGTTCAGAGCTCAGGCGCTGTGTGAAAGTCAAAGCAGTTCAGAGCTCAGGAGCTGTGTGAAAGTCAAAGCAGTTCAGAGCTCAGGCGCTGTGTGAAAGTCAAAGCAGTTCAGAGTTCAGGAGCTGTGTGAAAGTCAAAGCAGTTCAGAGTTCAGGAGCTGTGTGAAAGTCAAAGGTAGTCGTCCTGGGCTCCCCGGTCGCCAATAGTCTTTGGTTTGAACAAAATGTGTTCGTACATCGTAATCATCAACTCAACAAACAAGTACAGGAAACACAAACGCAATATGCTTGCCTGAGTGTTACCTATAGACGATAAAAAGACAGAAGCTTGTAGTCTTTATAGTTCCTGTGGACGTAGAGCAACATTAGAAGGAGAGGAAGTTTACCCAGTTGGAGCATCGCCGGACAGCGCGGGACTCCTCTGATCACATTTACAAGAAGTGGCGTATTTCTGAGGCAAATCGCCGAAGATTTGGGCGTGCATAGTCCGCTGTTTCCATAATTATAAAGAACGGAAGTGACAGAAGACATATTCGCCAAGTCGTGGGTCGCCAGGTCGACGAAGCTATATTAAAAACGGCCTGTAGCGTAGCAAACTACCGGTAGGTGTGTTCAGCTGTACTGTGCCGCAAGCTCAAGTGTTGCTCGTGCTGATGTATGTCCCGTTCCAAGAAATGTGGTTCATGATTTCAAACTGCACTGGGAGGAAACGCGCCATGGCACTCTGAATGTGTGGTTGTGAGAAGGCGTCGGACCTGAGGATACATTTTGCACTCAGTCACGTGATGTGGTGCCAAGCCGTGGCCGTCACGTGACGTGGTCTTCGTTGGCGCGTGCAGTCTGAAGGATGGTTTGACGGTTTTATTTATTTACTTTCCTATCAAATCCTATTCTGGACTTTGCCTTGTCTCATTCTAACCCCCCCCCCCCCCCCCTCCCGCCCCTGTTACATTATCATTGTTATAGCTTTACGTTTTATTTAACTTTTATATTCGAGTGCCAAATGTTGAAACGATTAAGAAATAAACTGACTTTGAATAAACTGCACTCTTTCTGAGCCACACATTTTGCTTCGATAGAGAACATTTTGTCAGATGTGCGAGGGAAGCTTTGTTGACTAAACTTATACCATGCTGATTATAGTACAGTCGTAACTGATTTGTAAACTAACCGCGTCTTTTTTCAGGTTTTTGTTTTGTTTTTTCAACTGTGTGATCATTTGCTGCCGACTGCGTAATTATTTCTTCTCTTTCTCCTTCACTGCCTTCTTCCAAACAGATGATTTTGTAATAAAACTCTCTTGAAAAAACAACAAAGTGTTTTTGTCGACTGGAGGCGAGGAGAAAGGGTGGTGGTGGTAAAGGCAGCCCGGGTATGTGTGTGTGTGTGTGTGTGTGTGTGTGTGTGTGTGTGTGTGTGTGTGTGTGTGTGTGTGTGTGTGTGTGCGTGCGTGCGTGCGCGCGTGCGTGCATGCATGCATGCGTGTGTGTGTGTGTCTGTTCACGAGGGCGTGGGTTTCAACATGCGTCTGAATTGCATTGCGTGTGAGTGAGAGCTTTTGGACGAGACCGACTTCATCCAAAGCACGAAACAAAAGCAAAAACTAAAAACAAACTGACAAAGAAACACGCATGAATGCCACGTCCGATTTTTGTCAAGGTATTTTCCGGCTTCTCCGGGGTGAACGTTCAGTGCTGACTCTTATTTCGGTATCCGCTCCATCCCCTGTTATTCAGCCAGAGATGCAGGTGACTGATCATAGCTAAACACATATGCACCCTGCGTGTGTGGCTTTGAATAACTGAAGAAAGAGTTTTTAAAAAGAAGAAAGGTTTTTCAAAAGAGAAAGGGTTTCAAGGAAGATTTAAAAGAACTGACAGAGGTAAAATGCCGGACAGAAAATGGGAGTTGGTTCCAGATAACTCGAGTTAAACTCTACCAAGGTCCTTCCCCGGACTGATGGCTGAATCTGCGAACGTCATCTCTGTGTATACGGATGCTGAGCGATCACATGCGCACGTTAAAGATCCTGTGGAATTCGGTAGATTCTATAAACACCAAATAGTCAAGCCCATAACAAAAAGATTACTTTCCTATCAAATCCTGTTCTGGACTTTGCCTTGTTCACATTCTTACCCCGCCCCAAACTCCAAGCACTGGTTTACCGCATCCTTCCTTCTACCACTGCCGTATTTAGTTACGCCATAGGGTCCAGAAAACTGTCAGCTAACGAGCAGTTTTTGTTGGTGCTCAGACAGTAGTAAGTTTGTTACAAACGACTCAAATAAAACAAGGCGTGTCATTTATAGCCGCCAACAAAGTTTACATCAGCACAAATAAAACCACAATCGTTTGAATCGAGACGGAACTCTTTTTCTTACCCGGGGTGGATGCGTCTCATGTTTACGTGCGTGCTTTGGCGTTAAGCCCGTTCTTAACCGGGCGAATGTTTGTTCGCCGAACATACTGCGGACAGTTCGACGAACTATGATTCGTTTCTTAATTGAACTTTTAGTTCGCCGAACATGGTTCGGACAGTTCGAAGAATTTACTTGTTCTCAACTGGCTTGTAATGAGATGCAAGCTTCGGCCCGAACTTGCGGCAGACGCGCAGCAGACAGCATGATCGAAAATGTAGGCTAAAGTCAAGTCAAGTCAGTCAATATACTTTAATCATCCCTCACAGGGTAATTCAACTAACTACTATCTCATTCTCGGTCTCCGAGACAAGGCTGCGCCTCCCACAAGTCAACAAATAAACAAATTCCCTCCGAAGCGAGTGAAGAACCTAGCGACACGGTCATCCATTTTTTCTCTCTTTTTTTTCTTCATCCACAGGAGCTCTGCTCTCAGCCAATCAGAGGCAATGTTCGTCGAATAGGGCGAATGTTCCCAGAACATGTTGAGCGAAGCTTTTTGGACCCCGAATATAGCTTCGACGAATACTTCCCACTAGGTTCGCGAAGAAAAGTTCACCCAATTAAGAACCAACTAGGTTCGCCGAATACTTCCAACTAGGTTCGCGAACAAACATTCGCCTAATTAAAGGGTCTACAAAGGCAGTTTCGGGCCACAAAATTGCTCCAAATCGTTTCAAAACAACATATAGGTCCGTACTAACGTTCGAAGAGAAGAAACAGTCTATTACTCACTTTTTAAAAACTTTTTCAGGCCTCGACTAGGTTATAATGCGTTTATTTTGGCAAAAGGGTCGGAAAACACGGTCAACTGAACGTTTCAAAACCAGTGCCATTTTGAATGCGAGATTCCGCGAGAGCTATTTTAAGCTAAAGGTCAACGGTCGGGCAATGACGTCACAAACAGACAGCAACCAAACGTGGAAGTCGGGTCTGTGTGAGTGTCCACAGGGCAACCGACTTGGAAAATGTCCAGTTCAAATAATATAAAGAGGATTTCAAAACAACATATAGGGATGAAACTGCTTTTCAGTAGTTGGGCCTTTGTTTATTTCCCCCTTGTTATTTCATCTTTCTCGAGCCTTGTTAGGTGCGTGGCGTTTCGGTCTTTTTCGTGTGTGTTTACTCTAGCTTTCACTACAGGCTAGACCTCACCAGGGAGCCTGCCGTTTATTGGGTAGTTTAATTTATTTTCCCAGTTTAGCCTTGTTTGTTTCATCATAATGTAACGATGAAAAAGGTTTGTTCGTTCTAGTTCAATAGACTAGCGATTTCGTGGCCTTGTCGGCTGAATGGATTGTATCGTGTACACGGATTACGTGTATCCAGCCTTTGTCTCGTTGCTCGCTGACATTTCTTGCCTCCTCTTTCTTTTCAGAAAGTGTTGTTGTTTTGTTTTTCTCTCTTTTCCTCTTCTTTTCCACCATGCGTTCTTTTTGTTCTTTTTTTTATCTCTGGCTTATTGGCCATTTCGTACCGCTTGTTAGCTTGCCTGATTAGGGCAGCCATTTTGCATTTCTCTTTTCGTCTGCGTGTATTTACATCCCAATGCTTGTCATCGGTAGTCCTGATTAGCGATTTGCTTTATCAGTCTGCAGCCTTTATTTTTCTAGATGGAAGCCGGGTTTAGTGAGGGGTTAGTTAAAGTTAGTTAAGATTAATGTTAGTTATGGTTAGTTTGGCTTTCCATCTGTTTGTCGGCACAGTTATTTTTGCTCTGTGCTCTTATGGCTGCAACAAATATAGTCAATGTAGTCGTCCACTCATTTGTTGCAGACAGTAGTCTATTAGACTGTTGTGATTTGGTGGTGTTTTTCCACCTTATGTTTGCAGGTAGGCCACCGTTTTGCGTTTTTGAAGTGGTTTCAGCTGTTTTGTTTGATTCATTTGGTGTCAGCTGTTTGCTTGCCTGATTAGGGCAGCCATTTTTCGTTTGCCATCAACATTTGTGGTTTGGTCTTTCTTTCTTTGCCATAGACATTTGTGGTCTGTTCTTTCTTTCTTTTTTCTTTTTTTTCTTTTTTCTTTTTTGTCACAGGCATTTGTGTACAGTTTCTTTCTTACACGGCCTTTTCTGCTGTAAGCATTCGTGCTAGACTTTCTGTCTTTGCCTTCTTTCTTTCTTAATCTCCTCAGATGCTAAAGAGCATATTAGGGACAAACTGCGATGTCGACCGAATAGTGCCATGGCTTCGGCGCGGCCCCGTGAGAGTGCCGCTATTTTTCCCTAAGCCCTGTACTATTCGTTGGTGCACAGGCCAGCCGAGTTTCTGTTTACCTTTCGGCTTTTGCTTTTCTCTCGGTTGTTTTCATTGATTTTTGCCTCGCTTTTGTTTTGTTTCTTAGACAAGGCAGGGGTATTTGTTTGGTAGTTCAATAGTTGTGCCTCCTGTTTGTCCTTTCTTTTCTCCATGTTTACCATGTTCATTTGTTTTTTGTTTTGTTTTCTTTCTCTCCCTTTTTCTTCTTCTTCGCATTTATTACGAGTTCATTCTTGCTAAGGATTTGTGTGTACATTGTGCCTCTTTTGTTGATTTCCCTTTCTTTTTCTGGAAGGTTTCTTGTGAAAAAGGTTTTTCCCCTTTCTTAATTTTAATCTCTGCACTGGGTGCCAAGGTGTCAAAATGTATTTCTGAGTCCTTTGGTCAGTCTGGATATATATTCCTTGTAGAATTGGCAAGGACGGAGGTTTCATCCGAAGAGACCGTTCCTTCCATCTACCAAGGATCAACCTAGCGAAAGCCGGGCGATGCGTGACCGATACCCTTTAGTAAAAAATTCATGTCTGTGTGGGTGTCCACAGGGTAACCGACTTGGAACAATTTCCAGTTCGAATCTCCAAGGATGAAGCTTCCTTCGACTGCTATCTTTCGGGAAGGTGTGAAAGGAAAACAACGACCCTTTGGTCTGCAGCTCTGCGCATCCCACGGCCGCACATTTGCGTGGCATTTTCGTTGTGGACCGATTGATGGTCAAAACGCGCCTCATTCGCCATTCGCCTCAGTGGTCTGTTTGTGACGTCAGAGCGCCTGAGCTCTGAACTGCTTTGACGTCACGGATCTCGCGCGTATTTTGTGATTAAAACAAGCAGACGACAGTCGGCCTGATCGGCATGCATTCCTTCCTTCGTAAACATACTTACTTTCATGGCAGTGACATTTTATTAGATTTAAAGGTCATGTTATGCACTAGACTTTCATAATTGGGTTTGATATTCAACGTTCCGTTGCAAATTAAAACTGCCTTTATGGGCCCTTTAAGAACGGTTGCTTCTAGAGTCAGGGGCCTTAACTATGAATCGGGACTACGGTAGGCCAGGCCTAAACCAAAGTCCCTGATTTTAGAGTCCAAGACTTTGAGTTAGGCAAAGTTCGTATACATGGACCCGGACAATGGTCGAGACAACAGAGTCTCTGACTTCGCGCTGATAAGAAAGTGGTCATCACACGCGTCATCGCTTGAGCTAACTTTAGACGGGGCAATCCCATCTGGGCATGCGCACCGACACGCTTCGTTCACTTCCCTGCGACGTATTTCGCACGCGCAAACATCGGTAAACATAAACATTAGGTGAAGGCATGCCTGGCAGGCCCCGATTCTGGATGTGATTCGCCATGTTTTACTTCTGCAACTCCCAAGCGATCTCGACGTGGTCATTATTCGTAAAAACGCTAATCTATCGACATCTTCGATGGAGTATTCTTCTTGGCATTTACTGAATCGAGTAACCGTAGCATCGTCTGCTGCGTCGGCCATTTTGAACTTGTCAGAAAGGCGAATGGACGCTGTGAAATCAGGTAGCCTGCGCTGTGCAGATGAATTTAAATAACAAGAAAATAAATCAAGTAATAATGTAAGACGTCAAGCAAACTTGCTCTCATAATAATTTGCAAACATTAAATCGTACGATCACATTAATCAGTCATTATGCCTGCGTCGCTCCGTGAGTGCGACCTTTCTTCCCTACAAAATGAAAGAGCTTCAGCCGGCGAACATTTGACGAAGTAAACGAAATAAAAGATTTGTTTTTTTTAATTAAAAAGAGAGAGAAGCTGTTGGATTCAGAAGTAAAGACGCAACAACAGCAAAAAACTAACAAAAAAACAAGAAAAACCAACTTTCCAAGCATAACAAGGCTAAAAGCAGGGCCTACGACCTTTAGTCCAGCGAAATCGCTAGCCTAAATATCGGCTGTTTAGGCCCGAGGAACGGCCCGGACTTTGGCGTAGTCCCGGTCCATGGTTACCATTTTGGGGCCATTGTCAATAGCCTTGAGATTTAGGACGGCCTACCGCTTTAGGCCCGATTCATAGTTAAGGCCCCAGATTAGTACCCGAACCTTTCGGAGGGCGCTGACCGCGTCGCTGGACAGCTGCGCGGAGATAGAGTGCCCCTTCAGTGGCGTAACTAAATCTGGCAGAGTTTGGAGGAGGGTGCCGGAAAGCGATGCTCGGAGTGTGGCCCTGTCCCCTCCCCCCCCCCCCCCCCCCCCCCACCAACCCCCATCCACCCCCGCCTCCGCCCCCAGCCCGCTGTTACCGCACCAGCTGCGAGATGTATAATAGGTTACGCTTAGCTTTTCTGATCGTCAGCTCTATATTCTGTTAATTAACAAAGCACGAGACAAACACAAAAACTAACAAGGTCCAAGCTCGTAAAAGATTCACAAGGGCGCTGCTTATTAGGACAAAAATCTTTTTCGTTTACAAAAGCTAACAAAGGAAAAGTGCATTAGTGCGATGTCTTTCAGTGTATGGTCTCCGCTTCAGTGGCCGTCGACAACTGTCACCACTCGACACGACAGTTATTTAGAAAAACAACAAACACGGGTAGCAAGGTTTCATTGTTTGTCTGCCACCTGTGTCTGTAGGCATAACTGTGTGTATATAGGCATAATTGATTTTGTTTCCATCACTGCAACAACGAACCGGACAGCTCAGTGTTTAGAGCGCCGGACTCGTGATCGAAAGGTCGCTGGTTCGATTCCCGGCAGGAGTGGCGTTTTTCTTTTTCTTTTTGTTCTTCTCCGGGGTGAACGTTCTCTGTTGACTCTTATTTCGGTATCCGCTCCATCCCCGGTTATTCAGCCAGAGATGCAGGTGACTGATCGTTACTAAACACACATGCACCCTGCGTGTGTGGCATTGAATGAAACGACGCTGTAAACCGGTGCATGGCTTTATGTGTACGAAGACTGAACATGCGCCGATTCAACCAAACAACGTTGTAAGTACACCACTTCGTATCAATATCAGGGCAGTGGGACTGAAGAAAAGGTTTTTTTTTTTTTTAAGAAAGGTTTTCAGGTTTTGGAAAAGAGAAAGGTTTCCAAGGAAGACTTAAAAGAACTGACAGAGGTAAAATGCAGGACAGAAGCAGGGAGTTGGTTCCAGATAACTGGAGCCTGGTAAGAGAAAGAGCGCGGACCACTGGACTTTCTTTGGAAGGATGGTATTGTGAACACTCGGGTGTCTGTAGAACAGCGGAATGACTTCGAATTATTGCATACTATCTAACACAAAACTTTGGGTTCTGATTTATCAGGTTGAGAGACAACCAGCTATGATGAATAAAGTATAATTGCTATTGTTACTTGCTTTGAGATTTCCCCGGAGTCAAGCGTCTGTACAAACTCTACCAAGGTCCTTTCCTGGACTGATGAGTTTATGAACCGACGTCATCTTTGTGTATACCCATGCTGAGCGATCACATACGCACTTTAACGATCCTGCGGAATTTGGTGGATTCTGTAAACACTTCAAATAGACAAGCCCATACACCAAAAGATCAGATGAACGTGTGTGGCTTTGAATAACACTGCAGCTGGTGCATGACTGTATGATGTACAGCTGGTGCATGGCTGTATGATGTACAGCTGGTGCATGGCTGTATGATGTACAGCTGGTGCATGGCTGTATGATGTACAGCTGGTGCATGGCTGTATGATGTACAGCTGGTGCATGGCTGTATGATGTACAGCTGGTGCATGGCTGTATGATGTACAGCTGGTGCATGGCTGTATGATGTACAGCTGGTGCATGGCTGTATGATGTACTCAGGCGATTGCAACATTTTCACTGTGCCACCAGCCATGTCGCAACTAAAAAACAGTTATCGACGTAAGAATGCCACTTGGGTACGGTGCTATATATGCGCGCTATTCGAAGGTACCCGTCCCTAATCTGCCTTACGGTTTCTGTGGACGTTAAGCACCATGTTCACTTAGGTACAGTCACTCATTCTGTGGACGTTAAGCACCATGTTCACTTAGGTACAGTCACTCATTCTGTGGACGTCAAGCACCATGTTCACTTAGGTACAGTCACTCATTCTGTGGACGTCAAGCACCATGTTCACTTAGGTACAGTCACTCATTCTGTGGACGTTAAGCACCATGTTCACTTAGGTACAGTCACTCATTCTGTGGACGTCAAGCACCATGTTCACTTAGGTACAGTCACTCATTCTGTGGACGTTAAGCACCATGTTCACTTAGGTACAGTCACTCATTCTGTGGACGTCAAGCACCATGTTCACTTAGGTACAGTCACTCATTCTGTGGACGTTAAGCACCATGTTCACTTAGGTACAGTCACTCATTCTGTGGACGTCAAGCACCATGTTCACTTAGGTAGTCACTCATTCTGTGGACGTTAAGCACCATGTTCACTTAGGTACAGTCACTCATTCTGTGGACGTCAAGCACCATGTTCACTTAGGTACAGTCACTCATTCTGTGGACGTTAAGCACCATGTTCACTTAGGTAGTCACTCATTCTGTGGACGTTAAGCACCATGTTCACTTAAGTACAGTCACTCATTCTGTGGACGTTAAGCACCATGTTCACTTAGGTACGTCACTCATTCTGTGGACGTCAAGCACCATGTTCACTTAGGTACAGTCACTCATTCTGTGGACGTTAAGCACCATGTTCACTTAGGTAGTCACTCATTCTGTGGACGTTAAGCACCATGTTCACTTAAGTACAGTCACTCATTCTGTGGACGTTAAGCACCATGTTGACTTAGGTACAGTCACTCATTCAGTCACATGCGGCTAGAGCGCATGTCTGCCCTACGAACACTACACTGCACTATACTACTGTGACACGCACGCACGCACGCACGCACACGCACGCACAAGCGCACATACACACGCACGCACGCACGCACGAACGCACACACACGCACACGCACGCACGCACGCACGCACGCGCACGCACGCACGCACGCACACACACACACACACACACACACACACACACACACACACCACACACACACACACACACACACACACACACACACACACACACACACACACACACACACACACACACACACACACACACACACACACACACACACACACACACACACACACACACACACACTGCCACGAAGGCTACAACCACAATAATAATAATAATAATAATGTATAGCTCCTAAACAGACCAAAACGCATTGCAGAACCCCCCACAATCCGATTATGTCTGGAGTTGTGTCACGCTGTCATACAGCGCTACCCCAAAGACCATTGAACTCAGACACATCACATCATCTGAAAATAATGTGCACAAAAATGAGGGGGGAGGGGGGGCGGGGGGGGGGGGGGGGGGGGGGGGGGGGGATAAGAGAATTTTTTATTTTTTATGAAAGGCTATCCACAGCCTACATCTGTATGACAGCGTGACACAACTCCAGACATAATCGGATTGTGGGGGGTTCTGCAATGCGTTTAGGTCTGTTTAGGAGCTATACATTATTATTATTGTGGGTGTGGCCTCCGGGGCAGTGTGTCTGCCTTATGTTGACAACTGAATTTCCTTTTTTAAGGATTAATAAAGTAGTATTGTATTGTATGTAAGGTAACTGTGACATCACAGGAACCACAGATGAACGTGTGGCAAAAGTACATCACAGGAGTCGCAGTTCAAATTGTGCCCTAATGACATCAAAGGAGTCACAAGTAGCAAAAGCGAAGGGGTAACAGGCGGAAACAGTACATCACAGGAGCCGCAATTTAAATTGTGCCCTAATGACATCACAGGTGTTAAAAGTACATCTTAGGAATAATAGGCGGAAAAAAAGTACATCACAGGAGTCGCAGTTCAAATTGTGCCCAATGATATCATAGGTAGTAAAAGTACATCGTAGGAATAACAGGCGGAAAAAAGTACATCGCATGAATCGCAGTTCAAATTGTGCCCAAATGACAACATATGTGGTAAAAGTACATTGTAGGAATAACGGGCGGAAAAAGTACATCACAGGAGTCGCAGTTCAAATTGTGCCCAAATGACGTCAGAGGAGATAAAAGTACATCGTAGGAATAACAGGCGGAAAAAGTACATCACAGGAATCGCAGTTCCAATTGTGCCCAAATGACATCATAGGTGGTAAAAGTACATCGTAGGAATAACAGGCGGAAAAAGTACATAACAGGAGTCGCAGTTCAAATTGTGCGCTAATGAAGGGGTCGTGTGACCAAAGTCAGATCACAGGAGCCACATTTCAAACTGCGACCAAAGTAAGATTACACAATGTGACCAAGCTAAAAATCATTCTTTCGCTTTCCGAAAGATTAAGCAAGGTGAGTGAATCAAATTGATTTGCCTTTTTTCTCTGTTTGGATTACATAAACCAGTCAAACATAATAAAAATGAATGTATCTGATCTAAAGCACAGTTTAGAGATGTGTCTGCGCGCGCGCGTTGTGTGTGTGTGTGTGTGTGTGTGTGTGTGTGTGTGTGTGTGTGTGTGTGTGTGTGTGTGTGTGTGTGTGTGTGTGTGTGTGTGTGTGAATGTTGGCAACAACAAAAAACAAAGAACCTGTGCGGGCTTCACTTTGGTATCACTAGATTCATTCGTTTCCATTAACAACAACACTCTTGTCTGTACATGAAAAATGAGTAAGTCAGCCAAAACAGTTAGAACAGCATGGTTTTAAAACAGAACAAGAAGCAGAATGCACCGTGCCACGGCTAAGTTAGTAGTATCGGCATTTCTGTGTGTTGCCTGCTATTAATACAGCTGAAAATCGGATGTGTTGACAGGTCGATTTTCTACATTATTTTGCATAGAACTTTTATGACAGTTTCAAATACGAAGATATCTGACTTAACATTGTGTGAACCACAAATATAACAATTGTCCACAAGTGATATACATGTCTTATTATTGTTTTTTGGCTCATACAAAATCGCGGACCTGCGCCGATGGCAGTAATAGTTGTGTATGTAATTATCTCCCCTGATTTACGTTATCATGAAGTTCGCTTGGAGCGCTGCGCGCCGGTAAGTAAGTAAGTAAGTAAACGTGGTGCTTAACGTCCACAGAAACCGTACGGCTTATTAGGGACGGGGAGAAGGGGGAAGGGGGTTTGGAGGTGGGGAAGAGGGAGAGAGACATACCTACCCTTTTACACTGTCACCACCAGAATGATTCCTGCATTAAGATGGGCACGATGAGAGCCATTTAATGTTTCAGAAGGAAGTGATGGACAAAGTCACAAGCAGTATCCACAAACCACAACCTTTTTGAAGAGAAAGGAGAGCCGAAGCGGTATCGAACCGAGGTCCTTCCGCTTACCAGCCTAACGCCTTACCGCTAGGCCAAACCGGCTCATTACGCGCCGGCTGCATTGCTTAATGTCCTCGGATGTCAGCTGACATATTAGGGACAAGCTGAGACCAATGCCGAAGCAGGGTTCAATATTGCTTTACGTCCACGGAAACTATACGGCTCGTTAGAACGGACAACCCAGGACGGCCACCTCGACTCTCACACAGCTCCTGAACTATGACTATTACGCGCCGGACGATCGTCGCTTTTTATATAGCAGCGAGCCGGGAGGACCCATCTTTGCGTTTATAATCTTTGGTGAGATCACAGGGGACAGTCAACGCAATCAGTATGACAACAGACGACGCAAAGACCTGGCTGCCATTTGCTCGCTGTAAGCACTGGCAGCGCTATGGAACTCTGTCAGGTGAGTGAGCTTCTTGGTTGTTGTGTACTGACCCCCCCCCGCCCCAACACACACACAAATGCACACACACACAAAACACACAAAACACCCCACACACACCACAACCCCACACAACCAAAACCCACACCCCACACACCACACACACACACACACACACACACAACACACACACACACACACAACCCCCCACTCACTCACCCCACGACGCACGCAAAACGCACACCATACACAACACACACACACACACACACACCCCACCACCACCCACACACACACACACACCACCAACCCCCGTAAAATGACACCTATCACTCACCCCGAGCACACCAGCCCCACACACATGCATCACACACACACACCACACACACACACACACACACAACACACACACACAACACACACACACACCCCACACACACACACACAACCCCACACACACACACACAACATACAACCCAACATTACTCTCCACGGCAACACCACACACACACCACACACACACACACCCCACACACACACACACACACACACACACACACACACACACACACCCCCACCCACCACACACACACCACACCCCAAAGCCCCCTTGCCACCGCACTCACACACACACACAACACGACTCACGGACTTCACAAAGCACGCCCACTCCCAGCGCATAATCGCACCACCCGCCCACACACACACACACACATATATATATATATATATATATATATATATATATATTTTATATATATATTGATATTATATTATATATATATATTTTATATATACATGACACACAACACACACACACACACACACACTGAAAAGAGAGTATAGAACGTTGTGAAAAGCTGCTCCAACTCTTGCCCGTCCGGCGGGGAGGGGGGTTTGTGGGAGGTGTGTTTTTGTGTGTGTATTTTGTGTGTTGGTTGGTATGTGGGCTGTTTGTCGCTGTGTGTGTGTGTGTGGTGTTTGATTTAAATTGATGGTGTTGTCTGTGTCTGTGTGTTATTGCTGGCTGGCTTTTCTGTGCGTGCGCGTGTTAATTAGAGTTGAATGTTACATAATGTGCAGAAAAGAAATACATCTCCCTGTTTGATTTTGGAATGGACAATAAACAAGCTTATCTTAACTACCACCTCCACCACCCCTCTCTCCATCCACTCTTTCTCCTCCTCCCCCCACCCCAACCCCCTCACACACACACCCTCACACAGACACACGACCCCGTTTTAAACTCCTGTTGCAAAATGCCCGTTGTGAGTCTTTGTTCAGGAGCGTCAGTTAATTCTGTTTTGTGCTAGTCGGCTCCCTCCTTACCACTCTCCCTCCCCTGCCCCCTCCCTCCTTACCCTCCCTCCCCTGCCCCCTCCCTCCTTATTCTCCCTCCCCCGCCCTCTCCCTCCTTATTCTCCCCCCCTGACCCCTCCCTCCTTACCCTTCTCCCCCCCCTGCCCCCTCCCTCCTCCCCTCTCCCTCCTGCCCCTTCCTCCTTCCCTCCACCTCCCCACCCTCCCCCCTTTCTCCCCATCCCCTCCTCTTTATCCTACCACCTCCCTCACTGCCCTCTCCTCCCCTCCCTCCTCCCTGCTCCCTCCTTCCCTCCTTTCCTCTCCCCTGCCCCCTCCCCCCCTCCCTTCCCCTCCTTCAGCCTTTTCTCCCTCACCTGCCACTTCCTCCTGTTCTCCCTCCTGCCTCCCTCCTTAACCCTCTCCCTCCTGCCCCTCTTTCTCTCCCTCCTTTCTCCTGCCCCCTCCCTCCTTATCCTCTCTCCTGCCCCTCTTTCTCCTCCCCCTTCCCCACTGCCCCCTTCCCCCCTTCCCCTCCTCCCTTCCCCCCTTTCCCCCCTTTCCCCTTCCTTCATTCCCCCTCCCTCCTTCCCCTCTCCCTCCCCTCCCTCCTTACCTCCTCCTTCCCTGCCCCCTCCTCCTTACTCCTGCCCTCCCTCCCCCCTTTGCCCTCTCTCTCCTTTTCCACTTTTTTTCCCCTCCCTCCCCTCCCCTTTACCCCCTCCTCCTGCCCCTCCTCCTTTCTCCTCCTCCCCTCCCCCCTTATTCCCCCTCCCCCTTCCCCCCACCTCCTTTTCTCCCTCCTCCTCCCTCCTCCTCCCAATCCCCTTTACCCCTCCCCTTTCCCTCCCCCGCTCCATTTTACCTTCTACCACTCTCCCTCCCTCCCCTCCTTACTCCTCTCCCTCCCCTGCCCCCTCCCTTGCATTCCCCTCGTCACTCGATTCTCCTCTCGATGCCCACCATGCTTCCGCAGGTACCCACCCCCCTCTCGCCACTGCTGGTCATTCTCACTGCAGTTTAAATTAACCGTATACTCTCTCTCCTCGTCTAAACTACACCTAATAGCATACGTCACTGGAAAAACGTCTTTGCTCACCACGTGCTTTGTTTTGTGGTCTGAGTCACAACGGACACAGACGCGCAGTAATTCCAGACAAAAGCGCTCTAATTATAGCCTGTCGAACATAAAATTGTAGCAACAAGAATAGCATACAGGCTGTGTTGCAAACGTCTGCGACAAACATGGAAAGTTGCATAGTTCTCGATAGACGGTATCGTCATGAATAATCGGCTGACTGTTATTGTTAAATATATAGCACGCTGAAGTGAAAATGAACCATAAATAGGAAAGAGATCTGAATTTTCTATCAGTTCCCTGTACGGGACTGATTCATCGGCAATGTCCACTTTCAGCCCCGTAGGTTCGCGGTCCTCAAATGGTATGAGACACGCATCCTCAAACCATTTGAGGATAGCGAACCGACGGGGCTAAAAGTGGATATTGCCCGGATTTATTGGATTTATTTTTCTCCCTGCGGTCTATTATTATCGCCATATACGTTAAGTAATGGACTGGCATTAAATTACGGCAGCACTTTAAAATATAATAATGACACAAGGTTAAAGATGGAAAGTTCATCAGTTCATTCCATATCCACTTTGATGTATTTATCGTTCATTTTCAATACACCGTGTTGCAAAGATCTGCGACAAGTTGCAAAATTCTGCGATCGTGTAAACCCAATGTTGAAACTGGCAGATAGAATCTACGACCAATAAATTCTTATTCCGTTGATTCTTTTTTGACGTATTAATGTTGTTTAAATGTAGCCTGTTTTGTTGATAATGTTTGCTGCTGGTCAAATCTGCCTCAACAATACCGTGTACGTATGTTTTACGTGCCTTATACATTGCCAAGAAAGATTTTTGTTTGTTTGTAGATCAGCGCATCGAGTCTTCGTTGCAAAAGATTCACTGGTTTAGAACTAATAAAAGATATAGTAGAAACTGTCATATTTTGATTATATAAGCCCACACTATGACCTTGACTTTGAAGATAGAATCCCATTTTTTCGCATGACATCCCCGGGTCATGGTGGTGCACCACAATACCAAGTTTGGTTACAAAAAGGGTTTCATACAAATACTCAACCGAGTGGGAACAAATATGTGTCAGAACGTTACATCCCTCACCCCCGAAACCACAGTGCTTTCCCCTTTTTTAGTCAAAAAATACACCACACACAGGCAAAAGAGGTCAAACTTGCTGCCCAAAGTCAGCTGATGTGGACTGGTACGTTAGGGAGGGCGAAAGTCAATGGTACAAGCAGAAATAATTATTTTGTGTGCTCGCACGTTACACCATTAAGACACCACTCAACCACCCCTGAAGAAAAAGACTGTAATTTATTTCGTATCTACTCTCTGTCATCAAACAAGAATTAAAAATAAGGAGAAATGTGGTTATCTACGAAGCTGATAAAAAATAAAAAAAGTTTTAGTTTCCGTTGTGAACAAGTCACAATATTGTGATACACACTCAGAAGACACCATCGGTAACATGCGAGACATTTATTATCTTTCCTTTGTTTGGAGCTGTTAATAGCAAGCAACACAAAATAAATACCATTTGTATGTAAGAACTGCCACCTTCTTTCTCATGAAACCTGTTTTTATCCACCATGAACGATTCCAAGGAAATATCTGCGATCAGCTAACCTTCCCATAGCCATGTCACAAATGGCGGCCATGAAAATATCGCGATTTTTACCAAAAAAAAGGCTCACAGCAAAAGAAATAATCATGCATTTACCCATTGTTGCATTTCCCTCTTTTCTCCAAACACATTACATCAGAAATATAGCGGTAGTTTAAAAAGTTTCGTAACTAATATCAGTACCCAGTTTCTGCTACAGTCACTGTGTGTGTGTGTGTGTGCGTGCGTGCGTGCGTGCGTGCGTGCGTGCGTGCGCGCGTGTGCGTGCGTGCGTGTGCGTGTGCGTGTTTGTATGTGTGTGTGTGTGTGTGTGTGTTTGTAGTGCGTTTTTTTGTTTTGTTTTTATATAATACTTTATGTAAATTGTTCTGGTAGGACTGTGCTCTACATGTGTATAAAATATCATATTTAGGTTCATATGAATCATGCGAGCTCTCAGGGCGTTGATGAGCGCATGATAAATGTACATTATTATTATTATTATTATTAATATTATTATTATTATTATTATTATTATTATTATTTTAGTTTAATTTTTATTTCATCGGGAAAGCGGCACCCTCTTTGGTCTAGTTTTCAGGAGAATGACCCCACACACACACACAACTGATAAAAATCAAAGAAAAACAAGTTGGCATAAAAGTTCCCAAATTTTCGGCTGACGCCTTCCTCAGGGATTTATTCTTAACAACTGAACGAGGGCAAAAACACAGTTCACACAACGATTCTAAAATATCAGGTGACTAAAACTCGAAAAAGAAGAAGAAGAAAAAAGAAGACTAAGACCGAACTAACTGTTCACAAAGAGTCCAATTCGGCTTGTGAGTCGTACCCCCACCACCACCACCATGTTTTGCACTGACGCACACACACTACCCTCACCCACTCCCATTACCCCTGTCTCTATCGTGCTATATCCGTCTCTGCCCGCGCCACCCCCACCCCCTTCCTTTAGTGTGTCTTCCTAGGTTATTACTATTGTTGCCACTCTGCAAACACTAACAGACACTAGCACACTCCGAAACAACCCTCACCAATGCAAACAACCCACCCACACTGGCTCACCGACCCACCCACCCTCACACCCACGCACACACACAAACACGAGCACACACACGCACACGCACACACACACACACACACACACACACACACACACACACACACACACATAAAACCTTGATCACAACAAAATTGCAGTAGATATTATAGTCATAATGATATCACGTTCAATAATATTAGCAATAGAACTCTTGCAGGAGGTGATACTGTCATGAAATAGTATGCCAAACTGAACACATTCCTCTTCCCACAGTATTTGTGCCCCAACTAATGTCAATACCCAGTTTCTGCTACATAGACAGTGTGTGTGTGTGTGTGTGTGTGTGTGTGTGTGTGTGTGTGTGTGTGTGTGTGTGTGTGTGTGTGTGTGTGTGTTGTTCCATATAATACTTTATGTACATTGTTTTTGATAGGACTGTGCTCTACATGTGTATCGAATATCATATTTAAGTTAATATGTATTATATGTTAATATATATTATATGTTAATATGTATTATGTGAGCGATCAGGGCGTTGATGAGCGCGCGATAAATGTACATTTTTTTATAAATTATCATTATCATCATAAACAGCTGTTCGAGATTTTAAAGGTTTTGCCAGCTTGATATACAAACCTGTTGCATGGGTCACATGGTGGCAGGTCAGCGCAAAACTACAGTATAGCCAGCACCAAGAGCTGACCCAACAGGCATAGTCCCTAGGAGTGGGTACTTAAAGCAGGTCTGTGTATGCTTCTGTAAATAACACATTAATTAATGTACACTTGTAAGGCATCCAACAGTTTCATTTCAGATATAAATGCAAAACGGACAACAAACAAAAGAACCTGAATAAAAACTAAAAGAAGATTTATATAATTTGAAGTCAGTGTTAAAATTAAAAAACTAAATTAAATTACACTTTGTAGCGTAAAAATGGTCATTAGCAATAGCGCTCTCTCTCTCTCTCTCTCTCTCTCTCTCTCTCTCTCTCTCTCTCTCTCTCTCTCTCTCTCTATATATATATATATATATATATATATATATATATATATATATATATATATCCAAAGATCGCTTACTGGGCCTTAGTGTTGTATTTGATGACCCAGATCATGTACCGAGTTGTAACCAAAATACTTTCTAACCTCTTTCTAGCCTCTTGTTTTTGCTGTTGTTTTGTGATTGTGCCCCAAATGGCACACTTGTTTAGCACCTTTGTGGGAAAGTTAGAATGTATTTTTTATGACATTCTTGTATGTGTATGTGGGTGTGTGTGTGTGTGTGTGTTGTGTGTGGATGCGTGTGTGTGTGGGGGTGTGTGTGTGTGTGTGTGTGTGTGTGTGTGTGTGTGTGTGTGTGTGTGTGTGTGTGTTGTTTCTCCCCCACCCACCCATCCACTTCCCCTCCTTTTCTTTGTCATATTATTTCTTCTACAACTGACAAACATATTATACATTGTTTCCACCCTTACTTTTGAATTAGATAGTGTGAATATGTGAATGAATTTTAATGTATTGTACATAAATTATAATAAGAAATATAAATTATATAAACTGAATATAACAGAAGTCAGCAACAACAACAACACTTGCTAATCCATCGATGTAACAATATCTGGCAACAACTGAAGGCTTAAATGCAATATAATGGAAAGACTCTGTCTCATTTACCGAAAATATGGTTTTCATTTGATTTGTTTCCTTTCTTTCAGTTATCAAGAAAAGATCATGACTGAAGTTAGTGAAAACATTTATGGGTAAATATGACATGCTTATTTTCAAAATCAGAAACTGACAATTTGTTACCCTGTTACCCTCTGATACAAGAGTGCTCGTAAAATTGATTTTTGCAATGAAGCTTACTTACAACAGACTTGAACTGAACACCCCCCCCCCCCCCAGCCCAGCTGCATGGGAGGTTGTTCGGTGAGATGGTCCTCCTTTCAGCAACGAAACCTCCAGCAGCCCTGGTGGTGTTGGCAGAGAATATAATAACCTGTAGGACAACCACATTGTCTCTGTGTAAGTATCATAATAATGTTTTCTTCATTGCGGCAGTTTCATTACCTAGCATCATTTTACTGACCTTTTTTTCTTTTTCTTTTTTCTTTTTTTAGTCACAAATATAACTTTGTAATCAACACAAATTTCTGAGTCAACATGTGCAGTTTTAATGTAAATTCTGATAAAGAAGAATCTCTTTGCCAATCATGATTACAACATAAAATTATTATCACTGATACCAGTGTGTTTCATTTGATCACTA
Source organism: Alviniconcha marisindica (assembly GCA_018857735.1). Classification (NCBI taxonomy): domain Eukaryota; kingdom Metazoa; phylum Mollusca; class Gastropoda; family Provannidae; genus Alviniconcha; species Alviniconcha marisindica. Next base: position 592,804 of record JABMCL010003389.1, on the reverse strand, counting down.
CTGTTTTTCCTTTTTGCTTTTTCTCCCAGTTCAGTGGCAATGAAAACATAGTACTTAAAATGCCACGATTTATGTTGCATGAGCAGATGTGCAACCAGCTCAAACTGTGATGCTTTCAAATGTATCTGAAATCATTTGAAATGCACAAGGCTATTGCACTTTCATGTTTATAAATTATACAGAATACTAATGTAGTGACAACATGCACCTCCAGTTATGTATGTTCCTTACACGTGGCTTTGGTTGCTGTTACCAAATGTACACATACCTTCATTGCGCCCTAAACGGCTATACTCAGTACCTGCCTTGAACAAGAACGAACACCGTCTGCACTGATGGGGAGACCAAACTGAATAATCATAATCTAACAAGTTAAGGATTAAAATTAAATTAATCATCCGTTTGGAATGATGGACTTACTGAATCAACTGCGAGAGTTCATTATTTACACCGTGTTCTTGAATAAGAAGAAGAAATGTAAAAAGTAATCGGTATTATTATTTTCTTCACTTCAACAGTAGATGGAGCAAATCTGTTGCGCGCAATGAACATAATGACGGTGAGACGATCATTAGGAGATGGTGGTTGTTTTGAATGTTTGTGGCAAAGAGTGTATTATCCACGGGGACATGCAGCAAGATAGTGTATTATCCACGGGGACATTCAGCAAGATAGTGTATTATCCACGGGGACATGCAGCAAGATAGTGTATTATCCACGGGGACATGCAGCAAGATAGTGTATTATCCACAGGACATGCAGCAAGATAGTGTATTATCCACGGGGACATGCAGCAAGATAGTGTATTATCCACGGGGACATGCAGCAAGATAGTGTATTATCCACGGGGACATGCAGCAAGATAGTGTATTATCCACGGGACATGCAGCAAGATAGTGTATTATCCACGGGGACATCAGCAAGATAGTGTATTATCCACGGGGACATGCAGCAAGATAGTGTATTATCCACGGGGACATGCAGCAAGATAGTGTATTATCCACGGGACATGCAGCAAGATAGTGTATTATCCACAGGGACATGCAGCAAGATAGTGTATTATCCACGGGGACATGCAGCAAGATAGTGTATTATCCACAGGGACATGCAGCAAGATAGTGTATTATCCACGGGGACATACAGCAAGATAGTGTAACATCCACGGGGACATGCAGCAGTATGATGGCGGCGTAGCTTGACTTAGGGAGATGAGTAGAAATTGTTGTTCAGTACTGTGGCGATGTAAAGGTCGTAAAATCACTATTTGTCTTTTTATTTTATTTTATTTGTTATGTACAAGCAATTTGAAAAGCTGAGATGTATGCCTGGAAAGCGTAAGGGAAGGGTATTTTTGCTACAGAAGTGTGTGCTTGGTGACTCCGGCAAGAACCGCGCACGTGTATTATTAGATCATGTCCGAGAGCCATGTTTTGCTGTTTCTTTTCACTGTAAAAGTGAATAATTGTTGAAATTTTCAAAGATGGCTGGAAAGGACACAAATGAGCATGCTGGTAAAGCAAACGAGCTTTGTTTCGTTGTAAGTGTTTTATTTTGCGTCAGAACAAATAACATTTGCCTGTTGGCTGCAGTTGCATGAATGGTGTGATGTGAGGCCCCATCAGGGATATGTACAGAAACAAAAGAAAGAGCCACCCGGAAGTAGACAGGTCAAGCGGACGCTGCAGACTGGAAGTTGCTTGACAAGTTTGTGGGTTTTGGTGGTGTGCAATGTGTTCCAGTGGGATGATGATGATGATGATGATGTGGAGCTTAATGTCCTCACATGTCGGCTGACATGTTAGGGACAAACTGTGACCAGTGCGTAAGCATGGTTCAGTCTTGCTTTACGTCCACAGAAACCATAAGGCTTATTAGGACGGGGAGCCCAGGACGGTCACCTCGACTTTCACACAGCTCTTGAAGCATTTTGCTCCAGTGGGAACACCCACTTGACCAAATAAAGTCAGGCATGTTGCGAGCCACTCATATAGAGTGATTCCCGGTCTGCTTGGCTTTACTTCTTTTTTCTTTCTTAAACTTCCTCCACTGGAACCTAGTTGTTACAGCTCAGCTTTAATTGACGGGTAGGTCAGAAACAAATACCCAGCTAACCACATACCTGTACACTGAGTAATAGTCGCCAAACTACCTGTTTATCATTACACATGTGCAGTTTCTTACTGTTTTTCACGGCTTGCTGCATTACTACAGGCTCAGATATGTCTCTTCCGACTTATATATTATAATAATAATAAATTCTTATAAAGCGCTATTCTCTGACCAGCGGTAAACTCACCGCGCTGCATAGACAACACATGACAAAAGATACACACACACACACACACACACACACACACACACACACACACACACACACACACACACACACACACACACACACACACACACACACACACCATGCACGCAACAGTCAGTCCCCCGTTTGCCTACTCAAATATGCAATACAATCAGTAAATTATTAATACTTGTATCTACAATTAAATCTACTTGATTAATATATCTTCCCGGCTGTCTCCATACCTATCCACTTCGGTGGTGGCTTTCCGACGTGTGAATCTTCCCTTTCGCTGGTTTTCCTGTCCATTGTTTCTACTGATGTTCTAAACTGCCCTGTTCATACTTGTCTACACAGGTAATAGCCTCCATTCACTCAAATATATCCGAGCTTCTTTTTTGTTTTGTTGAGGATATTTCTTCCCTGCTACTCGTTCAACTGTCTATTCAGACATTGGTCTTCCTGTCTTCAAACCTACATTTCCATTTTCATACATATCCTGCCAACT
>JABMCL010003389.1:577500-585000 GCA_018857735.1 Alviniconcha marisindica | reverse complement strand
TGTGTGTGTGTGGTGTTGTGTGTGTTTGTGTTTTGTGGGGTTTGTGTGTTGTAGGGGTGTGCTTTGTGAATGTGTGTGTGGGTGTTGGGGATTTGTGTGTGTGTGTGGTGTGTGTGTGTGTGTGTGTGTGTGTGTGTTGGTGGTGGTGGTGGTATTCGGGTTTTATGTGGGGGTGTGTGTGTGGTGGTGTGTTGTGTTGTGTGTGTGTCGTGTGTGTGTGTGTGGTGTGGTGTGGGTGATTGTGTGTGTTTTTTGGTGTGTGTGTGGGGTGTGTGTTTGTGTGTTTGGGGGGTTTTTTTGGTTTTGTGTGTGCGGGGTTGGTGTGCGTGCGTGTGCGTGGGGGGGTGGTGCACTGGTGGGGGTGTGTGGGGGGGGGGGGTGATGTGTGTGTGTGTGTGGTGTGTGTGTGTTTTGGTGGGGGTGTGTGTGTGTGTTTTGTGGTGTGTTGTGGCGTGGTGAGTGTTTTGGGTGTAGTGTAGTGTGTGTGGGTGGTGGGGGTTTTGGGGTGGGGGTTTTCGTGTTGTGGTGTGTGGGGTGTGGGTGTGTGCACTTGTGTGTGGTGTGTGTGGGGGTTTTTCCTTTTCCCCCCGTCCCCCCCCGTCGCCCCCCGTGTGTGTGTGGTGCGTCGTGCTGTGGGGGTGCCGTCCCCTGTGCTGCGTGTGTGGGGTGTCGTGTGTTGTGGTGTGTGTGTGGTGGGTGTGTGTGGTGTGTGTGTGTGTGGGGGTGTGTGGTGTTTTGTTGTGTTGTGTGTGTGGGGTGGGTGTGGGGTGTTTTGGAGGGGGTGTGGGGTTTGTGTGTGGGGTGTGAATTGTGTGTGGTGTGTTTTGTTTTGTGTGTGTGTGTTGTGTGTGTGGGTTTTGTGTGTTTTGGGGGTTTGTGGGTGTGTGTTGTGTGTGGGGGTGTGTTGTGTGTGTGTTTTGGTGTGTGTGCTGCGTGTGCGTCCCGTTTGTGTTTTGGTGTGGGTGTTTTGGGGTGTGTGTGTGTGTGTTTTGTGTGTGTTTGTGAGTGTCGTGTGTGGGTGGGGTGTGGTGTGTGTGTGTGTGTGTGTGTGTGTGTGTGTGTGTGGTGTGTGTGTGTGGTGTGTGGTTTGTGTGTGTGTGTGTGTGTGTGTGTGTGTGTGGCGTGGTGTGTGGTGTGTGTGGTGGTTGTGTGGTGTGTGTGTGTGTGCCCCTTTTGGTGTGGGTTGTGTGTGTGTGTGTGTGTGTGTGTGTGTGTGTGTGTGTGTGGTGTGTGTGTGTGTGTGTGTGTGTTGTGGTGGTGTGTGTGTTTTTGGGTGTGTGTGTGTTTGTGTGTTTTGGTGGTGTGTGGTTTGGGGTGTGTTTGGGTGTGTGTGTGTGTGTGGTGTGTGTGTGTGTGTTTTTGGTGTGGGTGTGTGTGTGTGCACTGTGTGTGTGGGGTGGGGGTGTGTGTGTGTTTTTGTGTGTGTGGGTGTGTGTGTGTGTGCGTATTGTGCGTCGTTGTGCTGCAGGGGGTGGTTTAGGGGGGGGTCATGTGGGGGGGGGTTTGGTTTGTGTGGGGTGGGGTGTGTGTGTGTGTGTGTGTGTGTGTGTGAACTGGTGCTCGTTGTCCGGTGTAGTTAGTGTGGTCTGCTGCGTGCGTGCGTGCGGCGTGTATGTGTGTTAGTGTGGTGTGTGCCCTGTGTGTGTGTGTGTGGTGTGTGGTGCGTGCGTGCGTGCGTGCGTGTGTGGTAGTGTGCGTGCGTGCGTGCGTGCGTGCGTTGCTCGCGTGTTGTGTTGTGTGTGTGTGTGGGGGTGTGTGTGTGTGTGTGTGTGTGTGTGTGTGTGTGTGTGTGTGAGTGTGTGTGGTTGTGTGTGTGTGTGGTGTGTGTGTGTGTGGTGTGTGTGTGTGTGTGAGTGTGTGTGGTTTTGGGTGTGTGCTTGTTTATGGGGTTTGTGTGTGTCTGTGTGGGGTGTGTGGGTCTGTGTGTGTGTTTTTTGGTGGGGTTGTGTGTGTGTGTGTGTGTTTTTGGGTGTGTGTGTTTTGTGTGTGTGTTGTGTGTGTGTGGTGTGTGTGGTGTGTGGGGTTTGTGATTGTGTGTGTGTGTGTTTTTGTGTGTGTGTGTGGGGTGTGTTTTGCGTGCTGCGGCGGCACTGTGTGTGTGTGTGGGGCGTGCTGCGTGCGGCGTGTGTGCGGGTGCGGGGTGCTGTGTGTGTGGGGGGGGGGGGGGGCAGTGTGTGTGTGTGTGTGTGTTTTTCTGTGTGTCGGGGTTGGTGTGTGTGTTTGTAAAATTGTGCGTGCGTGCGTGTGTATTGTGGTAGGTGTTGCGTGCGTGCGTGCTCGTTATGTTTTATATGAGGGGAATGTGGACTCTGTTATATATGGTGTTGTGTGTGTGTGTGTGTGTGTGTGTGTGTGTGTGGTGTGTGTGTGTTTTTGGTGTTTTGTGTGTGTGTGTGATTGTGTGTGCGTGCGTGCGTGTTTGGTGGGGCTGCGTGCGTGCGTGCGTGGGCGTCGGGTTGGTGTATATAGTGGGTGTTTTTGTGTTGTGTGTGTGTGTGTGGGGTGTGTGTGCATGCGTGCGTGCATGTGTGTGTGTGGGGGGGGGGGGGTCACTGTGTGTGTGTGTGGTGTGTGTGTTGTGTGTGTGTGTGTGTGTGTGTGTGTGTGTGTGTGTGTGTGAACCTGTGTGTGTGTGTGGCGCGTGTGTGTGTGTGGGGGCGCGTATGTGTGTGTGTGTTGTGTAAAAATTATTTTGGGGTGGTGTGTGTGCATGCATGCGTTGTGTGTGTGTGTTGTGTGTGTGAGAGAGAGAGAGAGAGAGAGAGAGAGAGAAAAGAGAGAGAAGACAGACAGACAGACAGACAGACAGCCCGACAGACAGACGAGACTGTCTAGTCGTGTTTATGAAGCCTTTGCGTTATTCGTACATGAGTAGTGGGCTTAACTGTTACTCTGCTACGTGCCAGTTGATGCCTTTATATGACAGTACTGATGTCTTTTTGTTTTGTTATTGGGGACAGTGTAATTTGCCCTCCCACGGCAGTGCAAACCCCAATTGTTGGGTTTTGTTTCTTGTCTCTGTCTCCCTGCCTCTTGGGCGTAGTGTTTTTGAGGTGGAGGGGGGAGAGAGATGAAACCCCCCGCTCCCCACCCCCATCCCCACCCACACCCACCCTCTTTCCCTAATGAAAAAAGAAAAAAAAAAAGAAAAAAAAAAGCTTTTCGGTCTCGGGGGGAACCCCTCAATTCCCCCCCCTCTCGCCATTCTCTTTCTTCCTTGACAAAGCAGTTTCTGTAAGCTGATTTCCCCCTTTGACAGGCGGTGTGGTGCTGGTGCTGGTGCTTCTGGTGTCGGTGCTGGTGACAGACACGCCCGAAGAGAATCGCTTCATCAGCGCCAAGGAGCTGCACTACATCATCCACTGTACTGAGCTCCATCGCCAGCAGACAGATATTCCCGAAAACACGCCACGCGTAAGGCTGAGAGTGAGAGACATGCATATAATTATTTCTATACTTACGCATGCTTGCATTTTTGCTGCGGTAGTCAACACCTAGATTTTAACGACCGATTCGCGTCGTCCCAAGACAGAAATGCTGACATGGACATTTTTTTAATATTTTTTTTTTTTAAAGGGCGGTGGGTGGGTGGCGGAGGAGGGTGTGTGTGAAAAATAGTGACAGGGGCAGGAATAGCTCAGCAGTATAGCGGACTCCTGATCGAAAAAGGCAGATGGTTTGATCCCCTTTAGGAGCGGGGAGAGATTTTTCTTTTCTGTTCTATTCCCTGTTCCATTATATTCTATTGCGAACTTTTTGTGCAGACCCTAATTTCGGTATCCCCCCCCCCCCCCCCCCCCCCCCCCCCCGTGTGTACCCTTAATGGCACGTAGAAGATCCTGGTCATTCTGCCAAAAGTGCAGGTGACAGGAAACAACCAAACAGACAGCCCCCCTCTCAAAAACAAGAGGTGACAGACTCCGACGGGAAAAAAACACTATTAGGCGGAGAGATTCAACAGGAGAATCAGAATCAGAATATTTATTGTCCTGGTACAAGTTTTCAAAGAAACTTGTCTTGCGATGCACTGTAGGAAATAAAAAAAAAAGTTAATTTTAACAAAAGGAAAATAAAACCCCACAAAAAAAATTTATAAACTGAAAAAAGTTTAAATATTTCCCTCTTTTTCCCTTTTTCCTCTCTCTCTCTCTCTCTCTCTCTCTCTCTCTCTCTCTCTCTCTCTCTCACACACACACACACACACACACACACACACACACACACCCCGCGCCACACACACGCCCCCCGCAACACACACACACACACACACACACCCCACACCACACACACACTCCCCCCCCCTCCCCCCCCTCTTTTCCTCTCTCTCTCTCTCTCTCTCCCCCCACACACACACACACACACACACACACACACACACACACACACACACACACACACACACAGAAACAAAAAAGGCCATTCCCCCTTTTGTTTTTTTTTTTCTTTTTTCTTCTCGTTTTTTCTTTTCTTCGTTTTTCCAGTCCAGTGTTCCGTGGCTGAAGATCTTGACATCCGCTCCAGTGTACGCCATCGCGGTGTCTCAGCTGGGCTCGGACTGGCTGTTGTACTTCTTCATCAACCTCTTTCCCTTCTACCTCAAGCACGTGCGGAGCATGAATATTGATGTGGTAAATTGAAAGATTCTCTCCTCATCTCTGTCAATCAGCTACCCTCCCCATCATCACCCTGATATAAGTCCTGGTTGACCGGGCGTAAAACACCAAGTTAGTTATTTACCCCTGATATACCCGCACTGGTTGACTGGGCGTAAAACACCAAGTTAGTTACCCCTGATATAATCGCATTGGTTGACTGTGAGTAAAACACCAAGTTAGTTACCCCTGATATTACCGCACTGGTTGACTGGGCGTAAAACACCAAGTTAGTTATTTACCCCTGATATAACCGCACTGGTTGACTGGGGGTAAAACACCAAGTTAGTTACTTACCCCCCACCCCCCACCCCCACCCCTTTCTCTCACGCGCTTACAATATGGCATGCATGCACACATACACGCGCACACGCGCATGCACGCACCCACACCATTCTGTCACTGAGCATTTTGCCGTTTGGTGTTGGTACAATGTCTGCTGCTTCCGTTTCTCTGCTTTATAAATTGTTTCTATCTCCATGAACATCATCATCATCATCACCTTCATCGCCCGTCGTCATCATCAATATCTCCATCATGTTTGCTACCATCGTCTTCATGGTGGCTGTTTTTCATAATGGCCTTGATCATCGTCATCCTGTCATCGCCATCGCCATAGACATATTCAGTCAACCATTCCATTTAGAACCGCTGTGAAGGCCCTTCTGTTTAATGCCTTTCCATGATATCCATGGCCATCGTCATCATCGTAGACACATTCAGTCAACCATTGCATTTAAAACCGCTGTGAAGACCCTTCTGTTTAATACCTTTCCATGATATCCTTGGCCATCGTCATAGACACATTCAGTCAACCATTACATTTAAAACCGCTGTGAAGACCCTTCTGTTTAATAACTATATTAAAGCTAACAAATTCTCCCCCCTCTTCCCCCACCCCCATCCCCCGCCCCCCGCTTTCCACCTCCCGACCTCCAAGTTGTACATACGTTATTTAAATTCACTGATGTTTTTTTGTGTGTGAGTGCGTGCGTACAAGTGCATGCGTTCGTGTGTGCGCCAGTGCGTGTATATATGTGTTCGTAATGTAGACTTTGCCTGTTCAGCTTCTTGATATTTGAATTGATCGTGCTAGTCCTAGTCATTGTCACTGTCGTTTCTGCGCTTGAGGTGTCTCAACCTGAATGTAGCGTGTGAGTGTGGTGGTGGTGGTGGTTGTTGTTGTTGTTGTTGTTGTTTTTGTTGGTTGTTGTTTGTTGTTGTTGTTGTTGTTGTTGTTGTTGTTGTTGTTGTTGTTTTTGTTGTTGATGTTGTTATTGTTGCTGTTGTTATTGTTGTTGTACAGCGCACAGAGCTCTGTTTTTATGTTAAAGGTTCACGCTTTAGAAATATTGCAGAATTAGTATTATCTTGTGTGTCATTGTCAGGACAGTCTTCGTCAATCATTATCACTATAGTCAACGTCATTCTAGCCCTGATATAACCGTACTAGTTGACTGGATTTAAAATACCAAATTGCTTATTTGTCGCCGTTATTCCTACCATCGTCGTCATCACCATTTCCTTCGATTCGTTACCCTGCATCATCAGCACCATCATCATCTCCATCGACATCAACTTTGCCAATGTTTACCATCACCACCATCATTATCACCATCAACATAACCGTCGCCAGTGTTTATCATCACCAACATCATTATCACCGTCGCCAGTGTGTTTCATCACCACCATCATTATCGCCGTCGCCAGTGTGTATCATCACCACCATCATTATCACCGTCGCCAATGTTTATTATCGGCATTATCATTATCACTATCGACATCACCGTCGCCAATGTTTATCATCACCACCATCATTATCACCGTCGCCAATGTTTATTATCAGCATTATCATTATCATCATCGACATCACCGTCGCCAATGTTTATCATCACCACCACCATCATCACCATCGACATCACCGTCTCCAATGTTTATCATCACCACCATCATTATCACCGTCGCCATCACCGTTGCCAATGCTTATTATCACCACCATCGACATCATCGTCACCAATGTTTACCATCACCATCATCATTATCACCGTCGCCAGTGTGTATCATCACCACCATCATTATCACCGTCGCCAGTGTGTATCATCACCACCATCATTATCACCGTCACCAATGCTTATCATCACCACCGTCATTATCACCGTCGACATCACCGTCGCCAATGTTTACCATCACCACCATCATTATCACCGTCGACATCACCGATACCAATGTTTACCATCACCACCGTCATTATCACCGTCGACGTCACCGATACCAATGTTTACCATCACCACCATCATTAACACCGTCGACATCACCGTTACCAGTGTTTACCATCACCACCGTCATTATCACCGTCGACATCACCGTTACCAATGTTTACCATCACCACCGTCATTATCACCGTGGACATCACCGTTACCAATGTTTACCATCACCACCGTCATTATCACCGTCGACATCACCGTTACCAGTGTTTACCATCACCACCATCATTACCACCGTCACCATCACCGTCGCCAATGCTTATCATCACCATCATCATTATCACCGTCACCAATGTTGATTATCAGCACCATTATTATCATCGTCGCCAATGTGTATCATCACCACCGTCATTATCACCGTCGACATCACCGTTACCAGTGTTTACCATCACCACCATCGTTACCATTATCGTCATTGCCACCTTCATCGTCTGTAAACACGCTCACCGTCGTTGCAGGCGGACATGCTGGCAGGACTGCCGTGGCTGGGGTTTCCTTTCTACGGCTACGTCGTGTCCAGGATTGTGGACAATGTCCGGCAGAGAGGCGTCTCCACGACCTTCCTCCGCAAAGTTGTGGACTTT
>JABMCL010003389.1:560000-572500 GCA_018857735.1 Alviniconcha marisindica | reverse complement strand
TATCACAGATTGACTTTTTTGAAGTTTTTGACTTCTCAAGTATCGACACAATCTCATGATACGAAAATTGTAGGTTATTGTATATTTCAGACATGTTTTTCATTAGCTCCCTTGTTTAGCTAATTTATCGGTTATTTGATAGGATATGCTTGTAATTTGTATCCATTTGTCATTTCTTTAACCTTTTTCCATACTTTATATATGTCTTTAGATTCTGACACTAAAGTTTTACAGAATTCAGTCCAATAAGACTTTTTCTGCTTCTGCTATTATTCTTTTGCATTGTATTTTTGCACTTTTCATACTCGGAAAGTTTTCCTCTGTTCTGTTCTATAACCATCTCTTGAATGTCCGCTTTGGGCGGGGGGGGGGGGGGGGGGGGGATTACCGCTTGTTAGCAAACTTTATTCCACCATGGATTTCCAGATTCTTCCCTTAGTTTCTTATCTTTAATTCAGGAAATGAAGTGTTCAGCTGCTACTAAAATTGTCTCTGTGAAATTTGAATAGTACATATTTATATCTTCATTTGCAATGGAATTTATGTCAGAACATAGAAGGAATGCCTGATATGCTTCCCAACAGCATACTTATATTGGAACTTCGGGAATTTTATGCTCATTTTCTGACTTATCATCTTTCATATTTTCATTTAACTCTTGTTACTTCCTATATCCTCTAACGGCTTGGCTACTGCAACTGTCTCCTCATGGGTACTCCTAATTCTGTCATCCAACCTCTCCAGAAAATTCAGAACTTTTGCTGCAAGACTCGCTCTCCTGACACCCCGTCACCACCACTCAACACCTCTCCAGGAAAAACTGCACTGGCTTCCCATTTCAGAACGTATTAAGTATAAAGTCGCTTGTATGTGTTTCAGTGCTATAAATGGTTCTGGTCTTGCTTACCTCTGAACGGCTACATATCTACACTCCGTCTCGTACACTACGCTCTTCTTCTGATACCCGCATGCTGAAAATCCAACAATACAAACGCAAGACTCGTGGCTTTCGCACCTTCTCTTGCTTTGGACCCCACAGTTTGAATTCACTCCAAAAGACCTTAGACACTGCTCAACCCTTTCATCTTTTAAAGCCAAACTGAAAGCTTCCTCTTCTCACAGTATTTTCATCCCAACTAATATCAGTACCCACTTTTTGCTACAGTCATTTGTGTGTGTGTGTGTGTGTGTGTGTGTGTGTGTGTGTGTGTGTGTGTGTGTGTGTGTGTGTGTGTGTGGTGCTTGTGTTTGCTTGTTTTTTTCCGTATAGTACTCTATGTAAATTGTTTTGGTAGGACTGTGCTCTACATGTGTATAGAATAGATTTAGGTTAATATGTATCATGCGAGCGCTCAGGGCGTTGATGAGCGCATGATAAATGTACATTGTTGTTGTTATTATTATGATTATTATTATGATAGGAAGATGATCACTTCCCAGACAATCTTCTTCCGTATACCAGGTACAGTTCACTGCTAGATCAGGTGTAACAAGAGAAAGATCTATAGCAGTTGCTTTATGTGTGGAAAACTCTGGTATCCTTGCTATTCTACTATCATTTAGTAGACATAAACTAGAGTCCACAATGTTTTCAACAAGTCGGTTACAAGTCGCTATACACTGATGTACATCCATTTTCCCAAAACGGTGCATGGGCGTTGAAATCTCCCAGAATCACATATCTCTTGTTTGACAGTGCAATGTGTTTTCGCCAGTCTGTGTTGTCACCTTTTGGTCCATTTGGAAAGCACACACAGATGACATTCAGCTTTGTCTGTTCATTAATTTTAACCATCACAATAGTAGCATAGACCTATTCCATTTTATTTGTCTAGTGATGAATTGGGAATAGTGTACCCAAGGTCACTGCGAATGTATATCGCTGTTTCCACCTTCTTTGTTGTTTTGTTACTGTTACACAGTTGTGGATAATAATTATTATTTATCCTTGGGAGTTTCCTCTTTCCAATATTGAGAGACTGCAATGCTAAGATACAATAATTACATTGAGGTATATGATTTTGAAAGGCTAAAAGATTTGTGGAAATCGATCTAGAATTCCACTGAAACATCTTCACGTTCTGACTAGAATTCTGCATAATGCTGATCAAGGCAAGCTAAACTCTCGAAAAATTATTTAACACAATATGAAAACTTCAAAATATGAACAAATGTATTACAGCTAGAACAACTAGTCTCAGTTGGAAACTAACACTTGGCGTCAACCCAATTTATTAGTCGCTCTAAATGTAAAAATTGAGATGAAGCTGGTTGTGTGTGTGTGTGTGTGTGTGTGTGTGTGTGCGTGCGTGCGTGCGAGCGTGTATGCGTTTAGAATAGTCTCTACCGACAAGATGTTGCTCTTTGTAAGTAATTATTATTACGTGATGAGTAAGCATGTAGTTTTTCAGCCCAGTTCTGACAGGGCTTTGTACAAGGCAGTGTCCAGCAGTGTATGAACTGGCTTCTAAGCCCCGTTGTTCTTGGTAACTAGGTCCATCACAGCACTGTAGCAGGAGCGGCATAGCCCGTGTCTAATGACAAGAAATGCGCGCCAGTAAAGTAAATAGGCCTACTGTACGTGCCAGGCAAAGAAGCGATCAAGCAGATGATCAAGTCGCAAACAATTGTGGCTACGCTAAGACAAACAGGCGCACGCGCGCGCGCGCACACACACACACACACACACACACACACACACACACACACACACACACACACCATCACACCACACTGCACGCATTTAAGTAAGCCAAATGTATGTCTTTAATCAAATTAATGCACAGTACTGAATTTGTGTTGTTAAAAACAGTTAACATAATTATGTAAGAGAAAACCCGTTAACAGGTCGAACGCTGTATTCACTGGTCTAGTTCCATTTAAAGGAGGGTCGGGGGGGGGATGAAAGAAGGATGAGCAAACTGGTGGTGTTGTGACCATTTAACCGGGGATTTGTGTGTTTGGATATAGCTCCGTTTAGCGTGAAATAGGCGTCAAGCATGCTTGCATACACCGCACAAAGAACAGATAGAAAGTGTGCATACTGTGTGCATGTATCGTTCAGAGTCGCATGTATACTGTGTGCATGTATCGTTCAGAGTCGCATGGATACCGTGTGCATGTAACGTTCAGAGTCGCATGGATACCGTGTGCATGTAACGTTCAGAGCCGCATGGATACCGTGTGCATGTAACGTTCAGAGTCGCATGGATACCGTGTGCATGTAACGTTCAGTCGCATGGATGCTGTTAGAGCACGTTGATCAGTTCGCAAGCAGAGGACAGCGCTTTAGTTGCCATTCTTGTGTCCTTTGGGGTCATCTCGAGTTGAGGCGCTGGACAAGTGTTCATAGAAATGTGTCAAAAGAAAATCAGCTTCGCCACTATTCGTACGAGTGAAACAACTTTCAGCATTCACTAAAATCGATGCCTCACAATGCAAGCAATAACACTTGAGAAACGAAAACGTAAGTCGAAATGAACAACAAAGAAAGGGAACGGTTGTTTTGTAAGATATCAAAGCTGCAAGACAATGTAGCCTAATTAAAGGGCATGTATACGTGAAAAACAAAGTAGCCTAATTAAAGGGCATGTATACGTGAAAAACAAACGGATCATCCCCTGTGATGTATCAAGGGGTACCTTCTAGAACGGATTATCCCCTGTGATGTATCAAGGGGTACCTTCTAGAACGGATTATCCCCTGTGATGTATCAAGGGGTACCTGCTAGAACGGATGATCCCCTGTGATGTATCAAGGGGTACCTGCTAGAACGAATTATCCCCTGTGATGTATCAAGGGGTACCTTCTAGAATGGATTATCCCTGTGACGTATCAAGGGGTACCTTCTAGAACGGATTATCCCTTGGGATGTATCAGGGGGTACCTTCTAGAACGGTTAATCCCCTGTGACGTATCAAGGGTATCTGCCAGAACGGATTATCTCCTGTGATGTATCAAGGGGTATCTGCTAGAACGGATTACCCGTCATTATGGTTAATATCTCATGCATAAAATCAAATCTGATAGCATTATTGAATAATCCACGAACAAGACGTTGCTGCGTTCAGCTATCGAATCAAAGCAACCTGACGATGTTTACGAGTTCTTGGATTTCAACGTCGCATCAACTGAACAAGAGTCACAAATATGAAACAGAACGAGGCCCAGAGCGCTCGTGCCGAATCAACACCCAATTAAGGGAGTTAATTAATTAGAGGATGTATCCCTGGTGGAGTTTATGTATCTTTGTGGAAACCTTTTCTGAATCAAACGGTGTTGCAGAAATCTTAGACGACAGGGCTGGGCAATGCTGCTATGCTGCCTTAGAGAGAGATTTAAGATGTGGTCCCATAGCAGAAACGTTCAACATGAAGTATTCAGTTGATCTCTTCAACACTCCAAGAAAAAGAAAACAATGTATAACCAATGTATGTGTGATATTTAATTGTATACAGGTGCTGATACCAAATGTCCCCCAAACCCATTTATTTGTTTTGGTATTGAAAATGTTACTATTGGAATGAGTAGTCTCTGAGTACAAAATTGAAAATACTATTATATATGTTTTAGGCAGCTGTTCTTTATGTGCTATAACTGCTTCTATTTTTAATGTGTTCAACTTAACTAATTGTTAATGTGGCAGAGCTGGTGTGAGTGAACACAAATTTGCGTTTAATTGTTATGATTGCAACGAACAGTAATGTATTTTGAATTGAATTGAATTTTAAAGAAAGAATACCAAACCCGTCGTATTAATCTAATTTTGGGGTCAACGGCCTGCCCTACCTTACAAATGGCAGTAGTAGCATTCTGAACACGACAGTAGCCCGATTAATTGATGTAGCTATAGCCGGAAAAGTATGCGTACAAAGCAAGACATCTTCCCGCTGTGAATCTTCTTCTGACACCCGCATGCTGGAAATCCAACAATACAAACGCACGACTCATAGCTTTCGCGCCTTCTCTTGCTTTGGACCACACATTTGGAATTCACTCCCACAAGACCTTAGACACTGCTCAACCCTGTCATCTTTTAAGGCCAAATTGAAAACCTTCCTCTTCTCACAGTAATTGCATCCTAACTAATATCAGTACCCAGTTTCTGCTACAATCACTGTGTGTGTGTGTGTTGTGTGTGCGTGCGTGCGTGCGTGCGTGCGTGCGTGCGTGCGTGTGTGTGTGTATGTGTTTGTAGTGCGTTTTTTGTTTTGTTTTTGTATAATACTTTATGTAAATTGTTTTGGTAGGACTATGCTCTACATGTGTATAGACTATCATATTTAGGTTAATATGTATCATGTGAGCGCTCAGGGCGTTGATGAGTTAATGTACACTATTATTATTATAATCATGTTAATGCCAGTAAGTGCTCTGACTTCACTTGTAAAAAGCACTTTCTGTGATTTTGTTGTTGTTGTGATTTTTATTACACGAACGTAAAAATGTGAATCCAGTGCAAAAATCCGCGCATAATGTCTGTTCTTTTTTGTAAACCCTGTAGTCTGACAATAAAAGTAATAAACTACTGATATTCATGAACATTGATAACTGGTGACAGCACCGTTACCTTTTGTGCTCGCATCAGCTCACCGTGACCATCAACCTTCTTTTTCTTTTCCTTCTCTTTTGCCAGTCTCGGCGCACAATGACATACACACACAAATTACGTCATAATTATTTGACCATTCTGATTTCCGGTACTACCGCGTGTCTTACAGTATCAACACATAACAGAATTAATATGGAATCGCAATTATTTCTCGGATTTTAAAGTCTCGTCAACCGCATTGGGTCCCCCCCAGGACGAATCACTTAATAAAAAAATTCTCTCTCCCTCTTGTTATTTTTTAAAATATATTTCTGTACACCAGTTCAACACAAGTCCACTAAGTCAGAAGTTTGTCCAGTTCACTAGTACAACTTTAAAAACCATCCATCCATCTATCGATACACAAAACGTAAGGAAACATGATGCTTAACGTCCACAGAAACCGTACGGCTTATTAGGGACGGGGAGAAGAGGGGGAGGGGGTATGGAGGTGAGGGGAGAGGGAGATTATCTACCTATCGCTACACTGTCACCACCAGAATGATTCCTGCATTAAGATGGGCAGTGATGGGACCCATTTTAATGTTTCAGCAGGAAGTGATGGACAAAGTCACAGGACAGTGTTCACAAACCACAACCTTTTTGAAGAGAAAGAAGAGCCGAAGCGGTCTCGAACCGAGGTCCTTCCGCTTACCAGCCTAACGCCTTACCGCGAGGCCAAGCCGGCTCTCACACAAAATGTGTCTTCTGGCACCTACTTATATTCCGCAGGCACTCATCACGGGAGCCTGCTCCAATAGCTTGGCCTATGAGCGGGGTTAACTATTCTATTCGGCGGGACCACACTGGAAACTGTGTTAGCCAAAACTAACGCTGTTAAACAGTACGGGGAGAATTTGGACAAAAATGAAGGTGAATGGACCGGGAAGGTAGAAATTAGCACACACAAGAAATGTATGGCAGTAGGCGAAGCATGCGTGGCTATGGAACAACAAAAAACAGATTACAGCCCTTTTCTTCTTCTTTTGTCTTCTTATTTTTTTTACAATTAAAAAGTAGATTTCCTGTCCCTTTAAAATACAGGGACGAAAAATATTCAGCTTTATTAACGTAATTACATAACTGGCTATTATAAAACTATATATAAAAACACAACAACAACAACAAACACACACACAAAATGCGCGGGGAAAGTAGGTGGAGAAGAAAAAAATACTCCTCCTGCAAAACCTTGTAAAAACAATGCATTGAAAACAAAGCGGGGGTGGGGGAGGGGGAGGGGGGGGGGGGGGGGGGGATACAGGGACTAATAGGAAATAAAGAAATGGAAAATCAAAGACAGTAATAGCATAACGGGCGAGACCCAACTCTAGCTTACCAGCATTTAGAGCTGTGAACGGCTGCCAGTTATTTGCCCCATGGCTATTAACATCCACCGCACCGCACTGCAGCCAATCTGAGCCAGGTGCGTAATGAACTGAGAATAGCAGCCCACTGCAATGAACTAAGTATCTTTATGCGGCTATACTGTCTTTGGGCGAACCCAATGCACAAGCTAGCGAAGCTGCTCTTTGGACAGCGGTGCGAACTGAGCAGCGTTACAGGTTACAGCGTTACAACATTACAAGGCCGTGTTCTCTACCGGTTCCGAATGCACGTATCCGTTGCGGTTTCTCAGCACTTCCACTTCCGGTGTTTCGTACCCAGCCTTCACCGCGTTTCCGTCCCCATTGGCCGTCTCTCCCTCCTTGTGCGAGTTGTAACCTGTTCAAACAGATGCAGCAGTCCTTTCAGCGGTCATTGCTATGTGGGGAAAAGGAACGAATCGTGTCTGTTTGCCTGCCTCTAAAGGTTTCTTTCCTTGATTGCTTGCGTGGGTTTTTTGTTTGTTTCTTGCTTCAGGTCTGTCCATGCACCAACCAACATTCCATTACCCGTTGTTAGAAGAAGAGCAAAGTGCATAGTAGTATAGTGTCAGTATAGGTACACAAACAGCCAGTTCTAGGCTGAGAGACAGGCGCTCACACGCGTACGTACGCGCGCGCACACACATATACGCACATGCGTGCATACACACGCGCACGTTAACGCATGCACGCACGCACGCACACACGCACGCACGCACGCACGCACGCACACACACACACACACATACACACACACACACACACACACACACACACACACACACACACACACACACACACACACGATTTAACGATCTAGTTAATAGGGAACACACTGGAAGAAAAGAAAAAAGAACAGGACATTATATTATAAGTATGGTGATTTAGGAAGGAGCGAGAAAATTAGAAACAATTAGTTGGAATTCTCGTAAATTGTCGGTAATGCAATTCCGATAATTGTTGAAATTTAGTAATGAACAAGGAACTGGTTTCATTGTAGTTAGCTTCATATAACGTGGCTGGTAGTATAACCAGTTAATGTAAAGAATCTTATTTTACCTTCGTTATCAATATCTGCAGTACGTTGAAAAAGAATTATGAATATTTGTATGTAAATGCGTACACCTGATAAACGTATTGTGTTAGGTTGTCTTTTTTGCATGATACCTGTGATATCAGTATATCACATAGTTTAAACAAGAATGTATTCAACAACAAGAACAACAACAAAACAAACAATTACTCATTTAGAATCACATGCGACATGAGCGCAGTGAGTCTGCTCGAGATCAGAGAACAGCGCTATATAAGAGCGATCAAGCTATATAAGTGTGTGTGTGTGGGGGGGGGGGGGTGGTGCGTGCCTGCGTGCCTGCGTGTATGTGTGTGTGTGTGTGTCAGTTGGGGGCGGGGGTGGGTACTGGGAGAGATGGAATTAAGGGTAGTTAGTAATCTAATGATTCATTTTCTTTATATATTGCTGCTTCTCACATGGCACATGCACTTGTATATTATACATTGTTAGTTGTCATAATTATATGTATTATGTTTGTGAAACTTAGAAAATGTTGGAGAATGTTGTAAAGCGCAGTGAGTTTGTGTACACCAGAGAATAGCGCTATACAAAAGTTATCCATTATTATTATTATAAATAATAATGATGTTGATGACAATAATAATAACAATGCAACTGGTGGAGACGACTGGTCCGGGGGACAGCATGTACCATGGGAAAGAGACTAATGGACAGCATGTACCATGGGAAAGAGACTAATGAACAGCATGTGCCATGGGAAAGAGACTAATGGACAGCATGTACCATGGGAAAGAGACTAATGGACAGCATGTGCCATGGGAAAGAGACTAATGGACAGCATGTGCCATGGGAAAGAGACTAATGGACAGCATGTACCATGGGAACAAGACTAATGGACAGCATGTACCATGGGAAAGAGACTAATGGACAGCGTGTACCATGGGAAAGAGACTAATGGACAGCATGTACTATGGGAAAGAGACTAATGGACAGCATGTACCATGGGAAAGAGACTAATGGACAGCATGTACTATGGGAAAGAGACTAATGGACAGCATGTACCATGGGAAAGAGACTAATGGACAGCATGTACCACGGGAAAGAGACTAATGGACAATGGAACTCTTTTTATGCGTACGTGCATGTATTTTGCAGTCGACAGGCAAATGCCTATGTTGTATATTCCAAAGTCTGCATTTCTGAGAGCATATCGTCAAAGCAGGAACAATGAAGCTTCCCTAATCAGGCTAATATGCTACGTCAAACGAAGCTATGTAGGGCATTTTCTTAAGCTACCGCAAAGTAAAGCAGTCATTAGTTCAAAAGGCAAGAGAGCTAAACAGGATGGACAATTACTGGCTTTGAAAGTTGAGTCAATTTCTGTCATGTTTTTGATGTTGACTAAAAATGATGACTGGTGATAGTTGTTAGTATGAAAAAACAAAGAATTGAGAGGTAAGCATAAACATCTGGTTTGTCAACATTTAAACTCAGGCAGTTAATTGTTAATAAGCCCCGAAAGTTCCTTTTTTTCTGGGGGTGGGGGACAACATTTAGACTAAGGTAGGTAATTGTTAATACGTGCCGAAAGCTTTTTTTTAAAGGGGTTATTATAATCTGACGAGAGAATGGTTTCGGAACACACCACTGAGCAGGAGTCAAAGTTTCTACAAGCAAGTAAAGCAGACTGGTAGAATTGATTACGTCACAAAGAACTTGATTTGTTACCTGAATTATCAATGCCTTGGTCACCTAGAAAAAAAAGAAAATAATTGCATTTCTACAGAAACCGCAGAATTTCGCCCAGAAATGACCCTCAAATAAAACAACGGCAATAATGGAGAGAAAATGTGATCTAGTCCTTTAATCAGAGCAAAATACAGCGGACTGATATAACATCATTGTGTTAGACAGTAAGAATGCCAAATACGTTCCACTTAATTATATTATTGAGCTTCTGTAATTTCTCTCAGTTCGTACGGAAGGACATGATGCCAAATACCTGCTATATAAATTTATATTCAGCTTCTGTGCTTTGTGCTCTCTCTCTCTCTCTCTCTCTCTCTCTCTCTCTCTCTCTCTCTCTCTCTCTCTCTCTCTCTCTAGTTCTGTTGCTTTTTCTGTCTTCTCATTTTTTTCTGCTAATGGTTCATTCTCCCGACCTTTTCCAGAAAATTCTCTGATATATTTCGTTTAGAGGCAGACTTTTCTGTATGGCTTTAGTACAGTTGGTCGGTACTATTATTAAGCTAAAGTCAACTCAAGTCAAGCACTTCTTTATTCCATTCAAAGGAAAGCGCGGGTGCCACACATGAACAACAAGCAACGAAATAAATGCTATATGTCAAAGCTTATTTATGTAATTATGCATTTATATAATATTTATTTATAGATATAGTTAACCTGGTATCGATAAATGATTATAGTCAAACGAAAAGGATTTAAAGAAAAAAATCAGTTCTAAAGTAGAAACTTATAGCTTAAGAAAGGGAAGTAAATATCAACACTGGTGGGAGCTCAATTAAAGGCACTCAGCTTCAATGATGAACCTGACCATGAAAGACAGTAACAAATTAATCATAACATCGATTGCGGGCGAGGATGAGATAGGCGGGAATGAGATAGTGATTATAGATTTTATCTGCCGTTGAGAACTGGTGACATTTGTTACGGCGAAAACAAATCAAAAATTGGAGACAAGAGCAAATTGCACATCATATTTATGACGGTTAGTATCATATTTATGTTGTCATCTGAAGTTAATGCACAAATAAGTGAGAAACACTAATAACTTTCGTCAGATCAATTAATACAAATCATTTGTTGAATTAAAAACAGCTCCACCTGTTTTACTTGCCTTTTCAACACCCGGGTTGAAAAGATAATAAAGTGTGGTTGAGGGTACGATCAGACTTTACAATATAAAACTAGCAATACATATCTGTCAAGTGCAAACCTCTAATATGAAAACGGAGCTCGGTGTACTGTACAAAATTCAAATGTAAACCACAACCACACTGAAACACCTCCAGGGGAAAATTATGATGACAATGATTACAAGCAGTTCGATTCACAATAATCTACACAAGCAAGAATACATTACTCTCGCGCGCACACACACACACACACACACACACACACACACACACACACACACACACACACACAGCACGTACATACGTACACTATATAATATATATTATATATATATATATATATATATATATATATATATATATATATATATATATTATATATATATGAGAAGAAAAGCTAGCTAGGAAAGCAAGGGGACTGACTGTGCGATAAACAGTGCAGAGTAAATCCGACGAATTAAGAAAAAATAGAACAGACTGGGGATGGGTGGGGGGGGGGGGGGGAGTCGAAAAAATATGAGGGGGGAGTTGTGAGGGACGGAGAGAGAGAGAGAGAGAGGGGGGGGAGGGAGATGGGGGGGAGCAGAGAGAGAAGGAGGGGGAGAAAGGGGGGAGGGAGAGATCGAGCGTGGAGAGAGAGAGAGAGAGAGAGAGAGAGAGAGAGAGAGAGAGAGAGAGAGAGAGAGAGAGAGAGAGAGAGAGAGAGAGAGAATGATAACAAAATAAAATAAGCAACAACAACAATAATAATAAAATAATAATAAAATAATAATAATAATAACAAAAATGGGAGCACACGGACAAAAACAAGAAGCAAAGCCTGTGATGTGGAATTGACGTAAGCTAAGTGTTTCGTAGAGTTAAGATACCGGATGGAAGCTGCTATCTGTTGGAAAACCAAGCGCAAAAGAGGAGCAAAATGAACCTCAGACTTCGAACATGGAAAAATGGGGTTTGGGAATACCTGGTATCTCATAATAGCTATTACAAGAAGCCCTGGCAGAAACAAAAGGCACATAATGTAAAAGGTAAAAGGAAACAAACTGGCATATCACTTTGATAAAAATGTATATAATAAAAATAAAAAAAGGCCGAAGAAGCATTATGGCACAAGCGAAACTGTCTATGCAAGGCACAGGCCGGTGCATAATATGGTAATATTGAAAAGTGGAAAAATAAATGATTGGTTGTTACCTTCGTAGTCAATGCTCACGCTCGCTACAAAAACAGTGGATGGAAATGTTTCATGAAAGTGGAGGAACATACACCCATAGCAATGGACTCTCAGTGTTAAACAACAACAAAAAACACCCTAGAACTGGATTGTACAGTATATGATTTATACGTTTTATCTCGATATACTACAGCCCTCATAGAGCTCTCTCTCTCTCTCTCTCTCTCTCTCTCTCTCTCTCTCTCTCTCTCTCTCTCTCTCTCTCTCACTCACTCATTGCAGCACACACACTCACACTTATTGTTTATTTTGATTTCTCATGTGTTTATTTACCAGTGACGTTTTATTCTAATGTTCGTATGATTAGCACGAATGTGTGATGAGTGTACATGACATTTGGCAATAAAGATGCACTGTACTCTATCACACTGAGGCCAAGCATTAAAAAACAAAGTTG